>CANTUT010000672.1:2500-175000 GCA_947687605.1 Reutealis trisperma
TCACAAATTATATTACAACACTATTTTATAGAATTACCTTAATTTTAATAATTGGTTATGAATTTAGATACAAATTCAAATAATATAATAATGAATGTATGTATATAAGCAAGATTTTATACATGGAATTTATCAATATTAATATTATTAATATTTTCATAATAATTACTATATAATATATAGCACATTAAATTTCCAAGTCAAAAGAAATATAAAATAATTATGCAATTATTTAAAATCAATAACTCATAACATCATGATGACTTTTTTTTTTATGAGGAAGGGATGATTATGATTATAGGCCAATGGAGTTGAATTATTATTATCTATTATACTAGTTTCTTTCAAGAGGGTAATGTCCTAGTTATAAGGGAGGTTATGCCGAAATTTTGATAGAATCCCTGGGATAATTGAGTCTAGTTTAGGAAATCAAGTTTGACTTGTTCATATTCTTATGTATTTCATATTTTGTTCAATATTAGCATTTCAAGTATCTTCTAACTACCAAATATCGTGTTGAAAGGAAAGCCGGATGGTTCCTTCATATTTGTGAGTTGATATATTTAATTTAGTCTTACATTGAGGCATGTTCATTCGTGCATAACAAAATGTATGTGTATATGTAATAAATATATTAATTATCATTTTATGCGTTAAGGATAGGAGCATGATGTGTGTGTATGCTATATATATATATGATGTTCTAATGTTATGTGCTTTGTGTTGTGGTGGAAATGGGATGAAGTGAATCTGATTCACACTGACATAGGAAATATGATCATGACATGATGATATGATATGATAATTTTAATGATGTTGGCCTGGTTCGAGCTAGTTTCACTGTGGTCGTATGTTAGAATGCAAGAGAGCCAAGGGAGGAGGTCGGCTCCCTATTTATTATGGTTTAGATGAGGATTAGATTTACTGACTATTTCCATCATGTATGCTTTATGTATGAAATGGATAATATGTAATATGATGTGACATATAGATATCAAATTCATGCATGCTCAATTAATATATCATGTCATTGGGTAGAATGCTCACTCATATTCAACATTATTTTCTAAGCTTAGTTAGTTGCACAGTTAAATGAAGTTGAATTTACGATCAAAGATTGGCACTACAATTCTTTCTTTGCAGTTATTCTGCTATTTATTTATATACGGTGAATTTTAAGTCTCTACTTTAAAACTCTGCATTGCATTCAGCTAAAGAATGTTTTATATAAATATGATTAATGGAAATATAGTCAAGTCTATGTTTGTAATTGATATGACTAATATTGTTAATTTATGTTTAATGTCTAATCAAACTTACTACGAGTTCCGAAAGCTTCATGATTTCCCATTCCTTAGTGCCGGTCATATGCCCCTAGGTTTGGGTACTGACATCCTCTTCTTGAATATATTATCTATAAGTTTTTTGATAAAAAATTTTAATTTATCTGTAAAATATCATCATAAAAAATATATTATCATAATAAAACCTGCGCGCTAGCCAAGTGCACCACCACCCGTTTGTTACTCTGTTTGGCGAATCAATTATATAAATTTTCAGAAAGTATGGTTGAGAATTGTCATTAATAAGATTATCATATCATTATCAAATGCAACGTATTTTAATTATTATAAAACAAATCATATTTTGTGGATAATGATATTGAATTCTGGATTGTTCAAGGTCATATTAGATATCTCCTCCGTTTTAAAATTTCTATTATCTTAGAGTTTTTTTTTTAATTTCCTCTTTTTAAGTATATTATCTGTAAAATTTTTTGATAAAAAATTTTAATTTATCTGCAAAATATCATAATAAAAAAATATATTAGCTCATTTCAAACCAAACTCAATTTTGAAAACACAAGGAACTGAATTAAAGAAATTGACATGAATCTTCCATTGCTTCCATCCACACTCTTAACTACTGTGGCTAGAATTGAGTTACCTCATGAAGATGCTGGACAAACATTGCAATTCTTTGAATTTTGTGCTACCTTTGGTGAGGTATTACAAATCTAAGTACATTACCTAACCCAAATATGGTATTCTGCATGTTTTATTATTGATGGGAAAGTCATGACTCTTTTTGAATAGTTATACTTTTACTAAGTTGAAAATTTATATAATTTGTACCTTGGTCTATTGGTAAATTACATAGCTTATGAGTTCAATGGTCATATCATATATCTTATAGATTCAATAGTCATAAAAAAAAATTGAAATGTCATTTACTAAGTGTCATAAATTAGGATACTTAGAAGGTACCTTAATTTTATTCATCCAAATTTCTAATTGTTACATAACTAAAATTAAAATTTTTGTGTTAAGAAACAAAACCTTGATTTTCCAACTTTATTGAAAAGTAAAAAACCTAATCATTTATCTTCTCAACCCATACACTTGATATTTTAACTCATCTTAAAAATTTTGTCTCCAATGTGCCTTTAAAATAGATAACAAGATGATGATGATATAGGCAATTCACAAGACTTGAAATAAATTCATCCCAAGTTGCTAATTTATCCATGCCTTTAAGACTTCGATATTCATTCTCACTCCTAAATAATCGCTCAAACAAAAATCTAGAAATTGGGTGATATATACATGCCATTCAGCTCATTATTAGTGTAGTTTCACATTAAATTATTGTCCTTGATATGAGAGACTATAGGAGAAAAGTATAAATTTCACCCATAGTATATTTATTCTCAATCGCTTTTGCTTTTGTGGGTATGTTTAATGATAATCTATGGTTTTAATTCTTCAGGTGCCAAGCTCTAAGTCCAACAAATGGCCAAAATTCTTAGTTGAAAGCATTTGGGAAATGTGTCTCTAAGTGCAAATTCATGTCAATGGAATTCCACTCTAATTGTTTTAATAAAGGCAATGAAGTATATGATTTGTTAAATACCTCACAAAAGTTTAAACTCTTGAATTTTCTATGCGATGAAACTCTTAATGCTAGGTACGAAAGAATTTGAAAATCCATCCTTTAAAAAATCAATGTCTTTTCTTCCATTTGGTTAGTCCAAAATCAGAAGAAAAAAAAAATTCTAAAGAGAGAAAAAAGCAAAAGAAAAGGTTCTTGCAGCATAGGATAACGTATCAAGTGATTTTAAATGCATATTTTGGCTTTTAGGTGATGTTGTTGAACTCAATTAGGTAAACATGTGATAGAAGTAAAAGTAATTTCAAGAAGTAATTTTGGACATAGAGTTTTCATACCTCGCTTGGTCTTAACATCGTCATATCTTATATTACCTTTTTATTTCAACAAAGACAATTTCTATTGGTTGTTTACTTTTCCATGATGACAATTAATAATAATCAAAGGCATCTCTCTGATGTATTCGGCTATATCTTTCCTGTTCAACTTTTAGCCATCACCAATTTTATGTAGCGGATCAAGAATTAAAAGAAGGAGTGAATTGAAAATCGTAATTTGCAATAAGGATGGTTGAACTACAAAGAATGTAGTTTGAAGGAAGTGTTTCACAATTTAATGTAGGTAGTATAACTAAGCTATAATCATAATCTTATTCTTACAATTTTATAATATCTGAAATCTGTTTGAAAGTACAATTTTTCATATTTAATTGCATATAAGCAGGAAAATGATGTGATCTTCTCTGTTCATATGCTTGCA
The DNA here is from genome assembly GCA_947687605.1 of Reutealis trisperma. NCBI lineage: Eukaryota > Viridiplantae > Streptophyta > Magnoliopsida > Malpighiales > Euphorbiaceae > Reutealis > Reutealis trisperma. The sequence continues at coordinate 6,149 of CANTUT010000672.1, forward strand.
CTCTTTATTCTAATTACAAGTGAACTTGAGTCTCACAAAGAAAAATCCTCTATCTTATTATAATCCAGCAGAATGTGAAAAGTTTCTTTATCCCCATATATAAATATATATTTTTTTTTCAAAGTAATTTTTCAATATGGGTTTCTTATTATCGGTTGACTAATTTATTTAATGTTTCACATATAACTGTATATAATGGAATGATATGAGTTAGTTTTATTATACAATTGTTTAAATATATAGCATCCTGAAACTATAGTGTGCTTTATTATTTCCATATATGAATTTACGATCAACAAAATGAATAATTCCACAGGGTAAGATAATATTTTTATTGTCTCAACTTGGTAAAATTATCAATTAGGTTTTTAAACTAACAAAAGTTTAAATTATGTATTGCAACTTACAAAAAAAATTCAATAAAGTATTATTAGCAGGTCACTAACCAGTAACCTTATTTAAATTACAAAAAGATCTTTAGAAAATTACAAAATCATCTAAAATTTTCAAAATTCTTGCAACTAAATCATTTTCTTCCACTGAATTGGTCATTTTAAAATTTTCAAAATCACTGTTTCTTATTAATATCTCCTATTTTCTATTAATATCTCCATCTTTAATAAACAAAGAAATCTCAAATTAAAATGAAAAATTGGGAACATAAATGAAAAATTTTTAAAACAAAAATTAATTAAATTTGTGAACTAGAAACTTCATCACAAATTTAATTATTTTTTTGTGGGTAAGGAATCTGCCATATAATCTATGGAGAAAAAATAAATTTTATTTTTGTACAATTCGTAAATTATAATTAAGATTTAAAAAAAGGCAATGTTACTTGTTTCATTACTTATTATGTTAATTTATTATATCATCTTTACATCTTATATATGAGATTATAATATGTTAATGTAATAAATTCTTTTATTTAAATTTTAATCAAGATTTGAACTCGTAATCTTTTAATTTTATTAAAATTATATAGAAGATTTAAATTTAAATTTATTATCAAATTTATGAACTCAGGCTAGGGAACATCATCACAAATTTAATAAAAAAAAATATAATAAGCAGAAATTTATTTGAAATTTGAAACTTATATGAAAATTTTTTAAAACAAAAAATAATTAAATTTGTGATGATGCTCCCCAGCCTGAGTTCATAAATTTTAAATTAACCTAAAATTGCTATTACTTTTTTTTTTTTCTGATATTTTCTCTCTCCTTGGTACTTGAAGAAACAACTTCTCTTCTCTTGGGTCAGTTTCTTTCCTAAATATAATCTTTTTGTTTCTCTTAATGTTGCTTTCTTATTGGTAATTTCACTATGAACTTGAACCCATTAGGCACGTTCCTTTCTATGATAGGTATGTGTGTTTTTATTTGTGTTTTTGATTCTTTATCCATGTAGAATAGAAATACTAATCAATCTGTCTTATTTTGTCTTCTTGTGTCTTTTTCTGTCTATTTGTGGACCACTTGATATCATGGTTTATGAATAATAAATTGGTTGAGTTTGAATGATCGAAAACAAAAGAATTAAAATAATGGTGGTGAGGTTGCATGTGGGGTTGGATGTTGCTTGAACAATTCGGGGTTTGCATTTTGATTAAGCGATTGTTGGTTGCTTAGATTAAGTCAAACTTACTTAGGGTTTAACTTATTGGGTAAGTAAAAATTGGTGGTTGATAGATTAGGGTAAAATTAATTAGGGTTTAATTGGGTAATTTTAAATTGGGGTTCTTGGTACTAGGGGAAAATTAGGGCTTGAATAATTAGAATTGAGGGTTTACATATTAGGGCATAATTAGTGTCTGAACAATTAAATTAAAATTGGTGGGTTACATATTAAATGCAAATATGTGATTTACATGTTATAGAAAAATTAGGGGTTGATTAATTGGAATTGAATAAAGGGATTGTTGACTGTTTGAACTTATGTTTTGTTTCAAAAGCACAATATGTGATTTATTTGTGTTTTAATTTTTGGTTATGCATTACTTGATAAAAAATGTGTTTTTGTGTGCTTTTATTTTGTTTTTGTTTTTTTCCTCTGTGTGATAGAATGACAAATATCACCATTGATCTGAATTTTAATTATGGGGGTGATTGGGTTTATGATCTTGAGTTGAAGTATATAAATGGTAGTGTTGATACAGTAGCTAACTTTGACGCTGGTTACCTGTCTGTTGAGGATATTAAGCAAAGATTTGTGACAACATTAGGGTTTAAGAATGTGTCTTCAGTTTGTGTGTTAGAACCTAGAAAACAATTAGATAATGACCTGATTTTAGTTGAGGATGAGATCTCAATTAGAAGGATAATTAATATAATTTTAGCTAATAATTGTGTTAGGGAGATTGATATTTATGCAACCCATAAAGTAGATGTCCCTGTTTTTCATCCCACTGTGTTATTTAGGGAAGCAACATCTTCAGTAAAACCTAATGGACCTAATGAACCTAATGGACTTAATGAACCTAATAAACCATTAGTTGAAGAGTTAGTTAATAAATGCAATATAGCTACACAATGCTTCTATAATAATGAGGGTGTTGGGCTAGGTATAGAGGCACCAAGGGGTGTACATGCTACAAATGCAGTAAGCATAGATGGTACTAACTCAGCAAGAGTAGAAGCAAGTATAGATGCTGTAAATGCAAGTATTTATGATACTGAGAGTAGTGAATGTAGTGTTGATAATGAAGATAGCAATTACGAAGATAGTGAGGAGGAGAGTGAAGATATCCATGAATATGATAGTGATATGGAATATATAGATGTGCCAATGGAGAGAGTTTGATATGACGAAAATGATGGGCTGCCTTTCTTCATACTTGGCATGTCATTTGCCAATATAAAGACGCAATGGATGATATTGCAAGATATATAGTGGCTAGAAGGGAGGAGTTATCTTTGAAACCCAATAAGCCAACTAGAATAAGGGTAAAATGTATCACTGACCCAGGTTATTCCTTTGTTTGTGTCCACAGATGGAAACGACCTAGGTCTAATTGTCAAAACACTAAATCCTAAATATATATGCTTTAAGTCTTTCACAAACTCCCTATGTACTACCAAATTTTTAGCTAGATACTTTAAGGTAAGGCTGTACAAAAATCGTAGTATTAAGATAAAGAAAATGAAGTAATATTATAAGGATAAGTTGGGGGTGAAAGTGAACTTGTCAATGTGTAAAAGGGCAAAAAAAAAATTACAGAAGAACTAAATGGTAGTTATAAGGTTGAGTTTGGATACCTTGAAGCATATGTTGCAACTTTGAAGAGAAACAACCTAGGTAGTTTTGCTTAAATTGATTTGTGCAAGACTATTTTAAAAGAAACAGGGGTTAGGAGATTCAGAAGAATATTTGTTTGTCTTAATGCACCAAGAGTGGGTTGGATGAAGGGATGTAGGCCAACTATAGGGCTATATGGTTGCTTTTTGAAAGGGGTATGCAAAGGGCAAGTGTTGTGTGTAGTTAGTAAGGATAGTGATGACCTAATGTTCCCAATTGCATGGGGTGTTATCGATAAAGAATACTAGAAAAATTGGACCTGGTTTCTACAATGGCTGGTTAAAGCACTGAATCTTGGCAAGGGAAGCAATTTGACCTTTATTTCTGACATGCAAAAGGCAATAAAAATCTTTTGTTTTCTTCTCATTGCATTATTATATAAGTTAAGCATGTCATGGTTTTAACTGTTGTTTTAATTTCTTTCATTATAGGGGTTGATCAAGGCTATTGATAAAGTGATCCCTTAAGCATGACATAGATGGTGTGCTACACACATCTATGCTAATTGGTCAAAAAAATTAGAGAGGGGAAGCATTGAAGAAAGATTTTTAGATATGTGCATGGAGCACATATGATGAAGATTTCAAAGATAATCTGAAGAATCTAGGGGATCTGAATAAGATAGCAGCATCTGACTTACTGAAGTATATGCCATATAAATAGTTTAGAGCATAGTTCACTAGCAAAAGCAAGTGCTACATGGTGGACAACAACATTACTAAGTACTTCAATAGTTGGATCAAAGATGCAAGGAACAAAGCAATTATTAGCATGCTTAAGACATAAGATTGTTGTGTATGACTAAGATGACAGAGAATGAGAAAAAAGTAGAGAGTTGGAAGTATCCATTAAGCGCAACATGTATGAGTATGTTCAATGCCAACAAAGCAGATGCCACTTATTGTGAAGTTCTGTTCAATAATGATGTAGGGTTGGAGATTGAAGAAGGAGAAGACAAGCACACAATATTCTCACATAGGAAATTGTGCACATGCAGGAGATGGGAGCTCACAGGAATCCTATGTGCTCATGTAATATGTGTACTATATCATCTTAAAAGAGACTCAATGACTGAGATTTCTCCATGGTACTTAAAAAGCAAATACCTTGAAGCTTATGAGGCTTCACTATAACTTGTAATTGGGAAAATTTTTTATGAAGGTTGAGGAATATGAGTCAATGGAACCAAGAAAAGTTGAAAATTACCTGGCAGACTAAGAAAGAAAAGGATTAGGGGAGCAAATGAGTCTAATAAAGGGGGCAAAGCTTTTCAAAGAAATGGAGAAAATAGACATATAGGTTTTATCATGCAGAAGGCCATAATCAAAAGAGTTGTCCTAACAAATAGGTTGTAATCAACTTAACCTTTATTTTTTTATGTATCTTTATTCCAAACTTTCTATACTTACTAATATTTGCTTTTTAATTGCTTCAAATTGTTATAAGACACAAGATGGCAACACAAATGTCCCCCAAAATGCTGCTCCAGCCTTTTAAATGCCAACCAGTAATGTCACCCAAAATTCACAAAGGAAAATTTCACACAAGAGAGCTCCATCTGTAATTTCTTCAAACATGTTTTTTCTATTATAGTTCTATACTATTAATTACTTAACTTTTTTTCCTAGGTTTTCCTACTTTATTTGTTTTAAGGCTTAAACTAGGATAGCAAATGAAATTGCAACCTTCCCAATACCCACTTCTGAAACTAGTGCACAAAATGTACAAAGGAGAATGTCACATAGGATAGCTTACTCTATAATTTCTTACCCTAATTTCTGGTATATTCTCAAGTTATATTTCTACTGATGTAAGACACAAACTGACCCTAAAATTTTTTTTCTATTGCTATAAGACATAAATTGGCTAGCTATTGAAGCTATAACCTTCCTAATGCCAATGTCAATAGCAAGTGTGCAAGATTTATAAAGGAGAATGTTTCCAAGGAGAGCTTAATCAATACTTTGTGAACCAATAGTAGGAAGTGTAAGAAATTATTAGCAACTATTGTGGATAATTAATTTAGGGTTATAACTATATACTAACAATAATCTTAATTTTTTTTTTCATGCAAAGCACAAAGAGGCATAACAAATGAAGCTCCAATAAATAGCACCCAAATTTTCAAAGGAGAATGTCACCAAGGAGAAAGCAATCTGCTCTAGTTGGTCACGCCAAATCCGTTCAAATTGGTTCTTCATTAATGAGGCAAAGGACCACAAATATGCTAAGAGGTTTTGGTTACCTAGTTGATGAAGTGATAGGTCAAATAGTATTCAATGTAAGTAAATAATTATGAAATTGTGTTTATTACAGTGCTTGAATTAGTTAAATAGGGTAGCATTATTAAGTGTGAGTATTGAAGTGGCTATCTTTAATGCTCATCTATTTTTTCAGCCTAGTATGTCAAGTCAAAAAGTAATTGATTCTAACATTCAAGCACCAATTGGAGATTTAAACCCTGTAACAAGATTTCCAATCCCTAATGAGAGAGACATAAGGAAGAGTAGAACTACATCTGCAATAGTAAAGAATTCAAGGAATATAAGCTTTATTGGTGATGGTTCATAAGTCTCTTATGCTACTGACCTCCTATTCAAAGCATCAGGTTTGTAATGGAATGGAGGTCCCAGCATCATTACAAGACAGTTGCAAGTGGAGAGAGAGCAAATGATTGGCAAAACAAAAGAATAAGAAAAAAAAATTCCTAACCTTGAACATTATGATATGCATTTTGTGAACCTTGATTGTACTCAGTAATCTATAATTATTTTTCTTTTTAACATGGAATTAAATTGGTACAAGAAGTTTCAATGTATGCATTTTCACGCAAGGGATGTTACATGCAGATATAATATGTCTTGTTTTTACTTAATCTCAATCTCTTTGTTACCAATCTAACAATCTACAGATTAAGGTCCAAAAACTAGAGATACTATATCTTCCTTGCTTTTTAACATTTCATTTTCAATTTGTTTCACAAATTATCACAAACCATAACAATTCAATATAACAATCTCTATTTACAACTATCACTAACTATAACGATCTCTAATACAATAACACTCTTATCATAAGAACCATAACTCAAATACTACAAATATACATTAAAATTTAGACTTCAATTACTGAAATTAATGATAGCTATTACAATTACAATTTCATTTCAACCCAACTACAAAGTAAATTAACAAACTACAATGTAAATTAACAACATCCAAGAAACAACAGCCACTATAGCTTTTATCCTATTTCTTTTTTCCTTTCTAATTTCTTCCTCCCTTTTTTGATGGTCTTTCTTTAATTTCCTCAATTCAGCCCTTAAATCACCCATTTTATCATAAATATAACCTCTGCCTTTCCTCTCCATGTGCCGTATTTCATCCCTTAGCAGCTCATTCTCCTTTTCATTTTATTCAATAGCTCTATCGCCCTTTCATTCATAGGAACATCAAACCATTCAAAGTAGCCACAAGATTTGTTCTTTGCAGGATTGGGTTAGCAATAAAATAAAATTAACTAAATCAAACTCAAATAAATCATAACAATGAAATCTGAATGAAATAAAAAAAAAAATTAAATTCACACTTACATTCCAAAATTGACATCCATAATACCTTCTTCCTGGATTATCATCACTTCATGATGTCTTTCTAGGGGCTTTCAGTTGTCTTCCCATTGTTAAGCATTTACAGTACCTTGATTGTCCTTCATAATCATATTCTATAACTCTTTCACTGGAATGGCTTTATGCAAATGAAGTTGACGAGGTAGATGCCATTAATTAGTTATATTTCACCTTTGTCTACTTGGGTTTAAGACGATCAAAAGAGTGCAGTGGATTTAGGGTTTTCAGATTTGGGGAAAACTCTGGAGAATAAATAGAGTCTTTGGGAGAATGTGAGAGAGAGAGAGAGAGAGATTATAAATATATGTTTCAATAGTAATAAAGAGTGTTAATATTTTAATTTAATTTTATTAATATTTTTGTCCATATTGAATAGAAGATGAGGCACACAAACGGGTCGTTTCACTTAAACAGAAAGAACGTTAAGTGAAGAGGGGCGTTGAGAGATTTTAAAAATGTGGAAGGCAAAAATGCTTTTTGAAAAACATTAAGTGTTAATTTGTATTTCTTTTTTCTTAAATTACAGGAATATATTTAAATCTTACCCATTTATTAAACAATTATTGACAACTGCCTATCAGTAGGAGTTAACAACCATAAGCAACAGCGGGACCCAAGTAATTTAAATTTTTCTCCCAATTTTTAATGACCATATACACGACATCGTTTGCTATGTAGCTGCTTTTTCTTCCTTCCTTAATTTTCAAGCAAATGCACAGCCGGGCAGGTACAGTTGCTGGTCGCTATAACAATAACTTCCTCATAGAGCATAGAAAGCTTAATAAACGCATCCAAAACATATTAGTTTTTTCAACTTTCCGGAAAAATCTCAAAGCGGGTGTGTTTGGTATGTGAAAAAACAATACAAAAATGCAGAAAATGGCACAGGGTTGGTTTTCAAGTAGCAGTAGCGAAGATCAACAGCAAAAACCTTTATCATCTCTATTGGCAGATTGGAACTCATACGCCGCGTCCAGAGATGCTGATGAGAGCACCGGATCGGGTATTGGCTTCGATCTTGAATCCGCTGTCCGCTCTGCTAACGACACCGTTACTGGCACCTTCAATGTGTAAGCATCTTTTATCTTGATTTTTCCAGCTTTGAGCTTTCGCACTTGGTGGGTTTTGTGGGATTTTAGTTTATAATCTATTTTGAGGTTATTTTGATGAAGTTTGATTATGGATTTGTGTTTTATAATGATCTTTTAAGCTGGATGTTGGGTGTTTGATTGCTTGAGTGCCATTAAATCATGGGTACTTTTGGATTTTGATTGTGTCAATGGACAATTAGGTTGAAGGGATTTTAAAGTTATTACTTAGGTATGCTTAATTTTGAGTATACTCGCTTTAATGGAGGAGGTACTTGAAGGGAACTGAATTTAAAAGGGAATGCTTTGTCGGGTTTGCCTAATTTTGAGAAGACTTGTCGGCAAGTAGTTGATGTAGAGCAGATAAAATACAAATGAATGGGAAGTCATCTTGTGTTGCGGCCTCCACATTTCCCATGTTAATACATATTTGCTTAAGAAAATAACTGAAATAACTTATGGAACGACAAAACTATGACATAAAATGAAACAAATAAGATTACGAATTTCATATGTTAAATGAATAAATTTGTGGTATTAACAAATTCACAGCATCTCAAGCACATAGGATATTCAATATGTTAGCTTGATGTGGTCTTCCATCGTATGGAGGAAGATAGAGCTGAAGCACATACTAGGTCACTCTCTTAAGATGATGGAGATCAAAGTGAAATATACTCAAAACTAAAGCAGATAATTATATTCACTTAATTGTTTGAATGAATAAACAGTTTGGCTGTGCACTCATTAGTCCCTAGTCATTTGTCCTCTCCCAATTTCACTTTTTCAAGTTGTCTGATCCTGCTGTTAAGTTTTCTTTTTCCTAAAGTTATTGGAATGCTTCATGTGCTTTGATTGAAAAATTTGTGGATGAAAACTTGTAATATCAATCATAAGTGTACTCATTGATAGGAATCAACCATCTATATGCTCAATAGAATGAGGATAATAAGTTTATTCCTTGGGAGTACCACATTTAAGCAAACATGTTAATTTCAGTTTACATATGGAGCATCTTCAAGGTGTTGTTGTCTATAGATTAAAGATTGTCCTTACCATCTAAAATAATGTTTTGGTCGAAATTTGATTTCAGTTTGTGGCAGACTTGTACATTTTGTAGTGGCTACACTTAAAATAATAATAAAACAAGTATCCAATTGATTTAGAGGAATTGTGCATATAGTTATGTCCTTCAACAGTTCCTTGAATTTATGGTGCTAGTTTCTTAGTTCACATCTTGTAGGACTCCAGTTGGGTCAAATTCATAAAGTTAATGATGCAGTTTGGTGATAGAGCTGAAGCACATACTAGGTCCCCCTCTTAAGATGATGCAGATCAAACTGAAATATACGCAAAACTAATGTAGATAATTATATTCACTTAATTGTTTGATTGAATAAACAGTTTGGCAGTACATTCATCAGTCCCTAGTCATTTATCCTCTCCCAATTTCACTTTTCATGTCATCTGATCCTGCAGTTAAGTTTTCTTTTTCCTAAAGTTATTGGAATGCTTAGTGTGGTTTGATTGAAAATGTTGCAGAGAAAAACTTGTAATATCATAGATAAGCATACTCATTGATAGGAATCAATTGTCTATATGCTCAATAGAATCAGGATAATAAATTTATTCTGTGTGAGTGCTATATTTAAACAAACATGTTAATTTCAATTTACATATGGAGCATCTTCAAGATGGTGTTCTATGTAGATTAAATATTGTCCTTACCATCTAAAAGAATCTTTTAGTCGAAATTTGATTTCAGTTCTGTGGCAGACTTGTACATTTTGTAGTGACTACACTTAAAATAATAATAAAACAAGTATCCTATTGGTCCAGAGGAATTGTGCATATAGTTCAGTTTATGTCCTTCGACATTTCCTTGAACTTATGGTGCTAGTTTCTTAGGTCACATCTTGTAGGACTCCAGTCGGATTAAATTCATAAAGCACCAGTGCAAGAGAAATCAACTGAGGCGACTCAGAGAAGTTCTGCTCAATAGCCAGCTGCAAGTGATGTTAGTCTTATGCCTTTCTTCATTTTCATCATGATGCTGTTTTCAATAGTTCCTTTGTCTCATATTATCCAAGTAGTCTCATATATCCAAATAATAAGGTCTAGTCTTCCCAATTTGATGCATTGTTATATATAATATGTGAGTTGTTGATTGAAAAATCTTTTTTATCGTTCGAGTTTCAATTGCTAATTCATGAGCGATTTTAGATGCTTTATATTTAGGCTTAATTACCAAAAGAATTCCTGAACTTATACCATTTTTCAATTGATAGACTTAATGACTTATATATTCAATTCTTCCTTTCTTTTCTTCCCCATGTCTTAGATGAACTTTCAAAAATTACTTCAATTTTAGCCTTTGGTCACATTTTGGCTAATTTTTCAAATCTACTGAGTTGGCATTGGAGCACAATCAAATTAACTGAAAACTTGCTGAATTGGCTTTTTTGGTTAGTTGACCTCAATGTAAGAAAAAAAAAAATGCCAAGTTAGTATAAAAAAGCTTACTCAGAAAAAATCCAAAATGGTGCATTTTGATTAGGATTTTTCCTTAAATCCTTCCCTCACCTTATTGATTATTCAACAACTAAGAGAGAGAGAGAGAGAGAGAGAGGCGAAACCAACATTGACTTTTGCCTCATTGCTGTCAATCTAGGCTAGGAAATGGCTCCCTTGTTAATGCGGAATACCATGGAACCTTATATTGCCTTCATTTTTGTTGGGAAACCAAAGAAAGAGTAGTTGGGAAACCAAAGAAAGAGTAGATCAAAACACAGTGATGTAACCTATTTGTTGGAGAAAGGTCTAATGATGAAAGGAATGAGAAATCTGGAGTTGAATTTAGCGAAGAAGTTAATTAAGAGTAAGAGGATCAAGTTTTATGGCTTAATATAGATGATTATTCAAGGTAGAGAGAAAGGCAAAGTTGTCATGGCAATATGTGCTTGAAGCCCTAAATTCTGATGGAAACCAAGCTCCTGAGAGATCTGTCAATGCTATTACCCACTTGGGTAGACCTAATGCATTTTATGTATATGCATTAATTTTTGGGTCTTATTAAGTTTCAGTGTTCTCCATCTCTGGTTTCTCTAATCTACGATGTGATTTTACTTGACCAGAGAGTAGTCCTAAAAAAAGGAATCAGAAACAGTAACAAAAACAGAAATGGTGTCATGGAATTAGTCTGAATCAAACTGAATTCTAAACCATTCCGCATTGGCTGCCACTGTTGCGACTTTTCTAAAGCCATCAGCAAAGTCACTCAAATCAACAGTAAATAAGAATTTTATAAAATATAACTGAAAAAAAAATTAATGAAATGTGCAAGATGCTAAGTTAACAATTAGACAAAACATGAGAAACAGTCATTTCACTCATTGTCAACTACCCATTTCTAAGTGATTGCTGAATCACCCAATGGAAATGGAAAATGACATAATGGTGGGCTAAAATTTAGTTACGAAACAGCCGTCATTTAAGACCATGCTTGAGGGTGCTTATTTTCAATGATTTCCATTGACAAATACAATTATTAGTTTTGCTTTTGAATTAATATTTGGACCCTCTAAATAATGTCTCTGTTGCTTATTTGTAAAGCTTGAAAATTGTTTCTAGGATCATGGAATGAATGGGAAATTCTTCTTCTTCTTTGTTTTCTTTTTGTCTTTTTAAATCCTAAACTTTGATTCTTGAATTTAGTTGTGGTTTTTGTGATTGAGACACCCAAAAAAAAAAAAAAGAGAGAGAGAGAGAGAGAGGGAGAGAAGAAAGAAGAAAAATTTTGTTTCTTTTAGTTTTCAAAGATTTTGTTTATGGGTTATTACAGCAGTTGATGTGGTTCAAAGTTCAGTCTTCTATCTTGGGTTCAAAATCCAGTAATTCTCTCTTTAATTTTCTCTTTCTCTCTCTAAATTTGCATAACAAATATGAAGAGCAAAGTAACATCAAATGCTATGTTTTGGTTCATTTGTCTAGTAAGCAATATTTTAGGCAAAGTCAGTGTTTTTTTTTTTTCTTTTTTTTTTAATTGGCCTCATGTGCCAACTCAGCATATTCCAATTTCAGTTGACCGGAATATGACTAGAGGCTAAAATTGAAACAATTTTGAAGTTCATCCGAGACATTTAAAGAGAAAGAGAGAGGGAGAGAGAGAGAGATTTAGCTATATTTTTATGGAAAAAATGGTGTGAGTTCAGGATTTTTTTTTTTTTTTAACTAAGCCATAAATTTACAATGTGACTGTAACAATAAGAGCTCCAACAAAATTAATACTTAAGTAGAGAGCTGAATGAAGTGGATTTGATGGCTGCTTTGTACCTGATTCAGTGTTGGTCTGGAAGAAATTTAATGCAAGTTTGACCTCTGGAAATCTGGATGATGTCTTTACTGCCGTTCTAGGTAGGAAGCAATGTCACATGATTGTATCTCAGTTGGCATGGGTAACAAGCATGTTTTATACTATGCAGTGTATTTAAATCGGGTAGCATGCTCAATTGGATCATCTTTGATGTTTATAATTTTGAAATCAGCCATTAAATGCCTCTTGGTGTTTCAGTCTGTGAGGGAACTGGTCAGTTCTATCATATCTTTTTTTCTCTGGGTTCTTGATATGGCATCCTAAATTATGAAGTCAGTCAGGCTTGAGTATTATCAGGTGAATTATTCTTGTTGATGTGGAATATTCATTACTGATTTTTAATACAATGTTTTCTTGAAAATATTCACCTTCTTCTGGTTATGTATATTGAATTTAAACAATGACAACAAAGCATGTCTCAAATGAAGTGAACAATCCCATGGAAGCATGGAGAATTGACACTCTTTTTGCATGTTCCTTCTGTTGCTTGTTCAGGGTGTCTAAAGGAGTGAGAGATATACCTGGGAATCTCCAATCTGCCACCAGCAACATTCCTTCAGGAAAATCTCTTATGTATTTTGGTTTATTTCTGGCGACTGGAGTGTTTTTTGTTTTCATTGCATTTGCAATGTTCCTGCCAGTGATTGTACTGATGCCACAGAAATTTGCAATCTGTTTTACACTTGGATGTGGATTTATCATCGCATCATTTGTAGCTCTCAAGGGTCCCAAGAATCAGTTTGCTCATATGACATCGAAAGAGGTATCTGTGAGAAGTTGTATGCACTTTTCTCTTCAATATATATATATATATATATATATATATTATGTGGCATATTGTCTCAGCTGATTGACTTGATACAGCTATTCATATCTAATGCTTGATGTTTTCTTTTCACTTTTCCCTTCAATTTTTATCCAGAGACTTCCATTTACATTGGGATTCATAGGCAGTATGGTGGGTACTATATATGTCTCGATGGTGCTTCACAGCTACATTCTTTCTGTGCTCTTCTCTGTAATACAGGTATTACATTTCATGCTTCCTATATGCGTATTTTTAGCTCTCTCTCTCTCTCTCTCACACACACACACACACACGTTGCTTTTTCATTTTCTCGGGTTTGGCTTGGGAAGCTGTTTCTGTGCTCTTTTAGCTATCTATTGCCTTTCGGCAATTTATCTTCCTTAAAAGTAGACATGCAACTTATTGTCCATGTTCTTTATTCCATATAACAGATGGTCTCCTTAGTATTATTACATTTTAGTTCTAGAAGCAATGATACTAGAATTTACCTTTAAGAAAAAGGGATAAAACTAGCTTATCCAATAATGAAATGATGTTCCTATGGAATTTTGTAGGTTCTTGCTCTCACATATTATGCCATTTCCTACTTCCCTGGTGGATCTGCTGGGATGAAATTTCTTACATCTTCCCTGGTCTCATCTGTGACGAGATGTTTTGGGCGGTGATGTTTTTCTGTTTACAGTTAGCTTGTAAATTTTCTCATTCCCCTCTCCTTTTTTGTTCATTACGATTTCTTTCCCCTTTTAGATAAAATCAAGTTTAGTTTTGAAACTTTTGGTGGGGGAGGTGGGGCGGGCCATGCGGTGTTGTGGGGTACTGCTGAATTGCATCTTGAAATCTTAGTTGTTTGTATTCTTAGCTCCACACCGCCCTCCCACCCCCTCCCTTCTCCTTTTAGATAAAAAAAATTGAGGTAAGCAGGCCGTCTCACACTTCTTGAACATAACATCGTGCCCATCATGTGAAAATTTTGCTGAATCGAAGCTCTAACCCTTAATGGTCGCTTACTCTCCTGTAGTCTTAAATTCACCAATATTCTTAGCTTATCTCTTCTTGTTAATAAAATGGTAGGCAGGTTCCCACACTTCTTACTTGAAATCCCAAAATTACGTACAAAATCAAGACATTTGTGAATTTTTGCCATCATAAGAATGGTTTAAGAAGAGGAAGTGCAAGCACAATTATATTAAAAGTTGAACAATGTGTACCTTGATAATGCAAGCAGACTTCACTCCCTGCTTCTCTAGTGCCATTTTCAGGCACTTAAGCTACTCTTTAAAATATTCGTGCTTGCTTTTGATGTGACTTTGCTACTTGGGGTTTGATCTTCTTTGGTTCACATATAGAAGGGATAATGATTTCTCCTAAAATTGCCCGAAAACGGTGAACACAATAGGAGCGAAAAAGCCTAATGATTAAAAAGGATTCAAAATTTTCAGAAAAGATATAATTCTCTCTTTTTTTTTTTTTTTCAAATACACTATTTCACCTTAATTTTGAAACTTTATTGTAATTGTATATGGCTCTGTTTGGGGTTGCTTGTGCCAAAAGCTCTTCTCAATAATTTTTTTTATATATATATATTTTTTAAATAATTTTTTCTCAAAAGCATGTTTCTAAAATTGATGTTTTTCCTATAAGCAAGTTTGAAAAAATAATTTATAAAAATAATAAAAATTAATCAATTAAATTAAAAAAAAATTTAAAAATGCTTTTTCAGCCTTGAACAACAATCCCTACATCTGATGAGAATAACTCTTATTAGTTTTTAGAATTGGGAAGGGATTAATGAATAGTAATGATAGAATTGAATTTAGTGATAAGTGCCTAGGAAACTAATAATAAATATAATAGTTTTCATCTATATTTTAAGATCTAGTTCGGTCTTAGAATCGGTAATTGGTCTTAGAATCGGTAATCGTAGAGGATCACGGGTCGAAGGTTCAGCCATAATCGAACTGTTATTAAATTAAATATATAATAAATAATATATGTAATATATTATAATTAATGTTACCTATTAAAATTCATAATAAATAAAAATATATTTAAATAAAATAAATTAATTAAGCAAATATATTATTTAATAAATTTATTAAATAATATTTGAAATAAAACTTCAAATCATAATATTTATATTAATAAGAATTATGTTGTTTAGTCATTTTTGAAGTAATTTAGTAGAATAATTTGAAATAAATAATATATAAACCTAATTTTAGAATTCAAAAGAGTAAAAAAAAAAAATTTGTGTAATAAAAATGAACGAAATTTAATTTTTTGGTGTTAAAAAAACTTTTAGTATTATTTTATTCTAAAAACTTAAATTTTGTTTGTAATATATTTACAATTGTTAATCAATATAAAAGTATTTGGGGATGAGTTAAGCACAATTATTCTATACTATATATAAATATGTGGAAATGGGATAAACAAATTTACTTAAAAGTCTCTTACTAAATTCTTAGATTGTGCATTTATAATGGATTAATATGATTGTTTTATTAATTAAATAATAAAATTATCTAATTATATTTTATTTTATTCAAATAAAGAAAGAATGAATTCAATTAGAATAAATAAAGGATATATATATATATATATATATATATATATATATATATATATATATATATATATATATATATATATATATATATATATACATCATTATAAGAAATAATTCATGGTCATGACAGACCTTATTTTTTATGTATTAATTAACAGTTTTTTCAGTATATATATACAATTATTATGCATAAAATGCTAATGCATACTATATCTAAATTTTTTATAAAATTAATTTCGTTTGGTTAATGTTTATTTCCCTCTAAAAAGTTTTCACCAAATAAATAATTTATTTATTTGGTGAAAACTTTTTAGAGAGTTTTCACCAAATAAATAATTTATTTATTTGGTGAAAACTTTTTAGAGGGAAATAAACATTAACCAAACGAAATTAATTTTATAAAAAATTTAGATATAGTATGCATTAGCATTTTATGCATAATAATTGTATATATATACTGAAAAAACTGTTAATTAATACATAAAACATAAGGTTATTTATTTGGTGAAAACTTTTTAGAGGGAAATAAACATTAACCAAACGAAATTAATTTTATAAAAAATTTAGATATAGTATGCATTAGCATTTTATGCATAATAATTGTATATATATACTGAAAAAACTGTTAATTAATACATAAAACATAAGGTCTGTCATGACCATGAATTATTTCTTATAATGATGCATATATATATATATATATATATATATATATATATATATATATATATATATATATATATATATATATATATATATATATATATATATATATATATATATATATATATATATATATATGTTATGGGAAATGAGACTACACCACATTAGTTTACAAGAAGCAATTTCCTTTTTTTTTTGGTTTTTTGCATGATGTGAAATGTCTTCTTATCTATTCTTAGATATATGCCTTTAGTCATATAGAAAACCATATTCATTTATTACAATGACACGTAGTCTAGATTGGAAAAAAATAAGGGAAGAGCTAAAAAAAAATAAAATTGATTTAATTTTTAGAGTATTCCAAGCAAAACTACAAAATTTAAAAGACTAATTGTATAAGAAAAGCAATTTTTCGAGGAGTCGCAACTTACATTCATGTCATTGAGTTTTAAAAGGGAGGACTCTTAAATACACACATTTTGTTTATAGAATCTAGGCATAAAATAACATATTCATATCATTTCGATAAGTTTGTAAGTGCAGAAATCTCATACGAGAACAAATACCTAAAACTACATGAAATAGTTGGCAAAACACATGATACACGGTCTATATGGGAAGGAAAATCTCAAATGCCCTTATATGATATAAGGGAAGTGCGGGTTTTATTATTTAGACCATATACCTCAAAAACTACATGAGGAAAAAATGGATATTCTATATATGACATCCAATAGCACATGTGTACAAACCTGATTTAATTTCTAGAGTATTCCAAGCAAAACTACATAATCTAAAAGACAAATTGTATAAGAAAAGCAATTTTTCTAGGAGTTGCAACTTACATTCATGTCATTGAGTTTCAAAAGGGAGAACTCCCATATGCACACATTTTGATTATAGAATATAGGCATAAAATAACATATCCATATCATTTTGACAAGTTTGTAAGGGCAAAAATCTCATATGAGAACAAATACCTAAAACTACATGAAATTGTGGCAAAACACATGATACACGGTCTATATGGGAAGGAAAATCCTAAATACCCTTATATGATAGAAGGGAAGTGCGGTTTTATTATTTAGACTATACACCTCAAAATACTATGCAAGGAAAAGATGGATATCCTATATATGACATTCAATAGCATGTGTACAAACTTGATTTAATTTCTAGAGTATTCTAAGCAAAACTATAGGATCTAAACGACCAATTGTATAAGAAAAGCAATTTTTCAAAGAGTCGCAACTTACATTCATGTCATTGAGTTTCAAAATGGAGGACTTTTGCACGCACATATTTTGGTTATAAAATCGAGGCATAAAATAAAATATCCATATCATTCGACAAGTTTGTAAGTGCATAAATTTCAAATGAGAATAAATACCTAAAACTATATGAAATGATGGCAAAACATATGATGCAAGATCCATATGGGATGGAAAATCTCAAATGCCCTTGTATGATAGAAGAAAAGTGCAAGTTTTATTATTTAGACCATACATCTCAAAAACTACACAAGGAAAAGATGGATATCCTATATATGACATCCAATAGCACATATGTTATTCAATAAATTTTTTTTTTCGTTATCTCTACATATCACAATATCACATGTGAAAAACAAATAAAAGAACCTAGACAACAAATGAATCATATCTTATAATCCATATTTATTAATAAGATACAATTACTATGTCAATGTAAAGGTTTGGTTAAAATATATGTGAAAGTATTTATGCAAAGAATTAATAAATTTATTCTAGATATAAATTACATGTGAATTTTCTTAAAAAGGTATGTTCTGTAATGAAGGTAGTAAAATATCTATACAAATATATCTAAAAAGGATATGATCGATCGCAATCTATATCGCTCCAGATGATGGAGATATACTGATAGATGAGATATAACAATACTATGATGCTATATGGGTATCAGCCTAAGAAGCTATGTGGAGAATATTTGAATTCAAAATGAATGAGATAAATCCCTCATTCATTAACCTATAGTTGCACTTACCTAACAAACAGATGGCGTCATACTTGAACATCAAGACTTGAACTTGCAACCAAGACAATGATAACATAATTTTTCTCTAAATGCTCCATAAACAAGCATACAAGGGCATTGCTATACAGAGAATTTCTAGAACATTACATATGGGACAAATAAGGAAAATATTGTGAGACAAGGAAAAGAGAAATGATCATCGGTCGAGTCAATGTAGCAAATCCAATAGAAGGTGAGAGGTATTATTTGAGGCTATTGTTGAGCCATGTTAGAGGGCTAAAATCATTTAAAGATATGCTTATAGTAGATAATATGGAATGCAATTCTTTTAAGGAAGTTGCAATAAAAGAGGCCTACTCAAATCATATCAAAGCACATCAAAATGTATGAGCCAAAATGTTGCTTTCAAGATGCCAAGAGAAGTTAGAAGATTATTTGCAACTTTATTAGTGTATCGTGAACCGATAGATGTTAAAAAGCTTTGGCAAGATTACTTCGATGCCATGTCTGAAAATTTCAAGCAAATTTATGAAGACTCTGTAGAAACTCGGATCTCATCCATGATAAATAGCATGTAGTACAACTTACAAAGCATGGGAAAAGATATAAAAAACTATGATTTACCCAAAATCAAAAGTCATCAAATTGAGTAACCGGCAAGTAATAAAAGGGAGATTGTAGAATAAATGGCAATAAAGATAACAAAGGAAGACATTGAGGCAGCTAGGATTGTTCAAATGGTTGGTTCGGTTCAAAATCGAACCGAACTGAAAAATTAAAAAATCGAAGTTATATTTTATGAGAACCAAACTAAAACTGAATTTCATATAAAACCGAACCAAACTGAACTTTTTAATGGATTTGGACATTTTTTATTATATATATATTTATTATTTATGTCATAATTATATATACAATATTATCAATAATATATATTATATATATCAAATTTATTATACATGTATATATATATATATATATATATATATATATATATATATATATATATATATATATATATATATATATATATATATATATATATATATATATATATATATATTAAACTTCAGTTGGTTTGGCTCAAACTGAAATTTTTTTTGGTTAAAACTGAACTGAACCGAAATTTAATTCGGTTCTCTTTTTTAAAAATTGAACCAAACTAAAATCCTTAAAACAGAACCAAACCGAACCAGTCGGTTCTATTTTTCAGTTTCGGTTCAGTTTTGCTCACCCCTAAAGGCAGCTTTGAAACTGAATAGGGAACAATCACATGCATATAGAAGAATACTAGTTAGGGCAAAATCAAATAATGGTGGTGTGTTCTTCGTCGATAGCCCTAAAGAAATTTAAAAAAATATTTTTGTATCGAGCAATCCCAGCTAATCTTAGATCACATGGGATGATAGCTCTAGCAACAACAACTTTAGGTGTGGCCACTGCAATAATGCCTAGAGGGAGGATAGCAGACTCACGATTCAGGATCCCATTAAGCCCAACAGAAATGAGCTTGTGCCATATAGAATGAATTATGATGAACCATTTGGTGAAAAAGTAATTTTATTCAGTGAAAATTTCATATAGATATTTCCAGTCGTATCAAAAGGAACAAGACAAAAAACGATCAGCGTAATTTTGGTCAAATCATATCTTTGGAACAAAATGAAAGTACTCAAAGTAATTGCATAAGAATAAGATTAGATGCATCTTTTGGTGAATTTTTATTAAGAGGGTAAAAAAAAAATTATTTAGGCATCATAATTCTTTAGCATCAACGTTGAACATTAATTTATATATATATATATATATATATATATATATATATATATATATATATATATATATATATATATATATATATATATATATATATCTGTCTGTGCGTGTGTGTTTTGTAAAATATGTAATTATTGGAAAGTTTGTCCATATTGTATAGTTTTGGGTACGTTGACCATATTATTTGTATGTATTATTTAATCCATAATCCATATAGTGTTTCATATTGCTCTAATTAAACACCAAGAAAATGGAGGACACGCACTTCATCACCCATTGCCACTCAATGTTAATGCTATGATTCAGCTTCCAATTGGATAGCATGATATAAATCTATAAGTTGCTCAATTCCATTAGCCACAAACCAATTTTTAAATTTTTAAATTTAAAAATTTAAAAATTTTATTTATAGTTTAAATCTAAATCTTGTTGGAATTCGAGGAAAAAAAAAACTCTTATCATTCTAATTAATTGAATAAAATTGAACGAAATAAGGTAACATAAATAAGACTACATAAAATTGGATTGGACAAAATTTTGCGCCGATGCAATGTTTGGTTTGAAACAAATTGAACAAAATAAAACATAAAAGTAAAATATTAATATATATTTTAATATTAATTATAACTTATAAATAAATATTTTAATTTCTCTAATTTTGATTTTGATTTTTAAGTTTTTTGTAATTATAATTTTTATTATCAAACATTATAGTATTAATATATTATAAAAATTGAAGTTTTAATATTAAATTGAATTTTAATTTTTAAAAATAATAATGTCATTAATTTGGTTGGACTTGCTGAGATGATGAAATTGGATTAAAAACGAAAGATTTTTCCCTTTATGAAAAAAATTTTCCGTAACCATTATTCAGCTTTTACTATCCATTTTTACTCCAATTATTTACTAATATTATTACTCCCTCCATTCTAAAAAAAGTGATTATTAAAAAAAGTAAGTTTTATTTATAAATAAGTAATCATAAAGCAACCCAATAAAAAAATAAATAAAATGGTTAATTTATTCTTTTATTTCCTAAGTATGAGAAATATTTTTCAGATTTATACTGTAATTAATAGGGAGTCTTTTTGATAATTTATGATAAAATTATTATTACCTTAAAAATAATAATTTTTACTTATTGGTCATTTTTTTCAGAATGGAGAGAGTATATTATATTATTATGGCCAAGACCAATATATGGCTCTTGTAATCAAAATAATTTGGAATATAATATTTATTTATATAATTATTTACTAATATAATTTCAAAGTTATCTCAAGTTACCCTTAATCTTTAAAAAAATAAAAAAATAAAAAAAATAAAAAGAAGAAGAAGAAGAAGAAGAAGAAAAACATTAATTATATACACGAAATATGAAGTGATTACTTTGGAAATCATCAAGTATTTTTTAGTTTGTCGACAAAAGCTCCAAATTTACCCCTAAACTTAGCACAAGGGGATAATTTACCACAAAATGATTTTTTTTTTTGGGTCAAGTTAACCCCTATATTTAGCATTTTTTTGTCAAATAAATCCATTGTCAAACTTGGAATAGCGTGTGAGAATCAAATGGGTTATAATTCGCATGAAACCTCAATTGCCCATTATAAGAAATAATAAACTAAAATATTTTAGAATTTATTTATTAGCAGAAAAATAAAATGGGCGGGAATGCATTACTGTGGTCTTGATTCACAGGTGAGGGAAAACAAATAGGTTATATACTGAGCAAAAGCAATCTCTTCATCATCAAATAAAATCAAGGAAAAATAATCTCTAACTTCCCTTCCCTTTCCTTGTGAAATCGTCTATGAAATCCTAAAATATTTTTTTTTTCTCCATGGCCATTTAACAACAGTAAAGATTGAAGTAGTTGCTTCATATAAAATTGTAGATGTAAGGGCATTGGCTTGGCAAAAACAGGTACTCTTTATTTTGCTGTTTGTTTCATTAAACTAGTGAAATGGGGATTATGATTAGGGTTACGATAGAGGAAAATTTATTAGAGGCCGAACTTTGAGATAAGTTAATGAATATGTTAAGGAGTATAATGTTAATGATGAAATGGAAGTTACATTTGAAAAAAAAAAATTCCAAGTGGTTAAGAAATCTAGGTTATGTTGATTTGCTTGGGTTATTATCGTGACGGAGTCAATATGAAACTTTAGAACAAAATTTAGTTTTTATTTTTTTTAATATATATATATATATATATAACAACAGTAAAGATTGAAGTAGTTGCTTCATATAAAATTGTAGATGTAAGGGCATTGGCTTGGCAAAAATAGGTACTCTTTATTTTGCTGTTTGTTTCATTAAACTAGTGAAATGGGGATTATGATTAGGGTTACGATAGAGGAAAATTTATTAGAGGCCGAACTTTGAGATAAGTTAATGAATATGTTAAGGAGTATAATGTTAACGATGCAATGGAAGTTACATTTGAAAAAAAAAATTCCAAGTGGTTAAGAAATCTAGGTTATGTTGATTTGCTTGGGTTATTATCGTGACGGAGTCAATATGAAACTTTAGAACAAAATTTAGTTTTTATTTTTTTTATTTTTTATTATATATATATATATATATATATATATATATAATGATGATAGGGTTAAGGATATGTTTTAGGCCAAATGACTATCATGATGGGTTGATATTTACTATGGTAGTAGTATTATTGATAACCTAGAAGCTTTAGTCAATTTTAATGGGTTTTTGGATCAAGTGAATGATGTGTTTAATAATATGCATGATTCTATTGGTGATGTTGCATCTAGTGATGTTTCTAGTGATAATCCTATGAATTTTGAGGTGAATGATGTTTTAAAGATGATAATGTGACTGATGTGCAAAATATTAGAGCTGATGTGTTAGGAAAAGATAATACGAATGATGGGTAGGGGAATTATGAAGTATTAGGAACTAAAAATCTGAATGAAGTTCCAAATATAAGTGATTATGAAAACTTGTTTGGGTTTGATAATGTGGATAATACCTACGCGGGGCAAAGTTGTTATAATCACATAATTCTTTAAATACTTTGATGCCCAAAATAAATCATGTTAGAGTTATCAAGGAGATTAAAGAAATACATGTATCCATAATAGCAGTCAAACCTTTGCGAAATGAATGATGAACGAGTGCTTTGATATTAGGTATGACATTCCTTAATCAAATCCCTAAATTCTAAAAATTTCTCAACTCTCTATCTCTGATAGGTTGATAATAGAAAGTATATGGTTTTCACATAAGTGAATCACTTAAACTAAGCCCACTTATAATACAACCCATTAATATAATTATTCTATTAAATATGTAAGCTCATACAATAGAGATTAAAACTTAACAATCTCTCACTTGGGTTACATATATAAACTTGAAATAATTACTTCAAATAAATTCTTTATATGTACACATTTGTGCTATTTTCTTTGGACTTCATCTTAATTTCAATTTGGTCCATTTATTACATTAATATGAGATCATGGTGGCTTTTGTTACATATAAGCATAACTAAACCTTCCATGCTCACCATACTAATATATTCAATGACATAGATCTAGTATGGATAAGTGGCATGGAAATTACATGCAATGTGATACCAAACATGTCTATCTCCAACTAGTTCTACTTTATTCTTTAGGGAGATCAATCCTAAATTCACAAATAAGTTCAAAGATATAGATAATGAAATGAATCATAAAACTTTATTGTGTATAAAATAAACATGTGAAACATGTTTCAATACATAAAACATCTAAAATCAAACTCCCACTAAACTAATGTATTACAACATATTGCTACACCCATATGAGCAGTGTGCTCATGAAAAACCTTAGGTGGCAAACCTTTTGTTAACGGATCCTCTATCATGGAATTTGTTCTTATATACTCTATACAAATCTCACCACTTGTTTTGACTTCACAAAGCTTCAGTTGTTATTAAAATACTGAATTGTAGATTTATCATAATAGAATAATTTTAATGGTCTTTAAATACCATTAACTACATGTAGCCCAGTGAAAAAATTATGCAGCCATATCCCATGATTAGATGCCTCAAAACAGGCTATGAACTTTATAGCCATGGTTGAAAAAGCTATAAGTATCTGCTTGGCACTCTTCAGGATATAGCTCCTCTAACTAGCATAAAAATATAGCTTGAAGTAGATCGTTTACTGTCTTGGCATCCCGCAAAATCAAAGTCAGAATACCTAATGATCTCTAAACTGTCCAATTTCACATAGGTTAGCATGAAATCCTTTGTTCTTTGCAAATATTGCATAACCCATTTGGCTACTTTCCAATGATCCAATCTTAGATTACTTAAATATTTGCCCAACAGTTCCACTATAAATACTATATTGGAACAGGTACACACTTGAGCATACATCAGACTTCCTATTGCCAAGGCATGGGGAATCTTTTGCATCTCCTTTATTTTAAGGTCACTTTTGGGGCAATGATTGAGATTGAATTTGCCTCTTTTAGCCACAAGTGTATCTCCCGGTGAACATCCTTTCATGCCGAATCTGCTTAGCACCCTTTCGATATAATTCTTTTGTGACAACCCAAGGATACCTTGAGAGCGATTTTGCAGTATCTATATGCCTATTACAAGAAAGGCGTCCCCAAGATCTTTCATCTCAAAATTCTTAGTGAGAAATGTCTTGGTTTCATGCAATAAGCCTATATCATTACTTGCTAGCAGTATATCATCAACATACAACACCAGAAAGATAAACTTACTTCTGCTGAATTTATGATATACACAATCATCAACCAGCTTCACCTCAAAACCATATGAGGAAATAACTTGATGAAATTTGTGATATCATTAACGAGAAGCCTGTTTGAGATTATAGATGGATTTCTTAAATTTACAAACCATAGACTTTGAATCTTTGGATTCAAAATTTTCTAGCTGAACCATATAATTTGTTTCATCAATGTCTCCATTGAGAAATGCTATCTTTACATCCATATGATATAACTCTAAATCAAAATAAGCTACAAGTGCCATTAGTGTCCTAAAAGAATCTTTTGATGAAATCTGAGAAAATGTCTATTTATAGTCAATGCCTCCCTTTTGAGTGAATCTTTTGGCAACTAGACAAGCCTTATATCTTTCGATATTGCCTTTTGAATCCCTTTTGGTTTTAAATATTCATTTGCAATCAATGAGTTTTGCACCTTTAGGGAAGTCGATAAGATCTCAGACGTTATTTTCTTTTGTAGATTTCATCTCATTTGGAAATTTTAAAAGTAATATTTTTTTTTAAATAAAAGCTAGGGAATGTGACCTTACATAGTCATAGAGTACTGTGCTTGCTGTTTATTTTTACTATTATTTAATTCTGATATTTTATTTAATTACTCTAATTATTTTTTATAAATTATGACTTGAAAATGATAAAACAAATATAATTTTTCAAACCATAGTTTTTAAGTATTAAATAAAATAAACACAATTTAATTAAAGCAATTTCATTAATTACAATATCAAACATGCCCTAAATCCATACTTATATAGACATAATCCCTAATTTAAAAAAATAAAAAAAATCCTATGTAGTATGCATACTGATGCACAACTAACTATTCACTCCAAATTTCAAATTTCGCTAGGCAAAGAAGTGTGCATAAAATAGTCAATATTTCCTCACACGTGTTAGTCTCCCATTTGTCTCTTTCCCTTCTTTTATTCCTTTCATCGTTAGTCTGCCATCCGTCTCTTTTTCTTCTTTTTATCTCTTTCCTCTCTCACCTGTTTCTCTCTTATGTTTCTCATCATCAAGCTCTGGTTTATCTTCAATACTCAGCAACGAGGATTCTCAGAGCGCTACTAACTCTTTCATAGATATTTCTACCATCAGTGGGAGCTCCAGTGAGTTTCCAATAGCGATTACCCGTTGAACTGAAGACATTTTTTTAATTGAAAGTTAATTACCCGTTGAACCGATTCCGAGTCAACTGGTTAACCAGTTATCCGGCCGGTTCATGCAGATTAAGGGCGGTTTTAATATAACTGGGTAAAAAATTCAGAACGGACTGATAATGAGACCCGTTCCCGGTTAATCAGATTCGACCATCTGATCTGGTTCGATTTTGACAACAATAATTAAAATATGATTGATAGGTCGATTAACCTGAGGCAAATTGTTAGCCCACTCGTATATCATGTATCAAAGTATTTGTCATGCGGCCACAGGTCTTATGATTATGAAGTCATTTGATCCATTTATGGATACACTGAGGGATATATCCATGATTTCTTAGGACACAGAGCGAATTTTGGTGGAACTCGGTCGGTCGTAACCACACTACGGGGGTAAGGACATGGACAACTTTCAAAGGAATCACAAAACGTCCAAGATATAATTTTTTCAATAAAGCTGTTATGGTCCCGATTCTGTGATCTAGTTCCAGGGCGACCAATACTGAGATTGGTTTGTAAAGTTTGAAGTAAATAATGATTCTTGGTTTTTCTTCCTTTGCGACCTATTTTGTAAAGTGGAAATTAAGGGCTCAATTAGAGAGAACTCTACGATCTCATTAAGACTAAATTGAGACTGAATTTTCTGAATATCCTTTCACTTGTTCCAGCTTACAATTTATTGAATGAAAATACGTAACCACTTCCTACATAAAAGGAAACTGCTAATGCTAAAAAATAGAAATTAATAACAAGAAAATAAAACATGATCTGCACGTATGGCTGGAATCAAGACCACTTCAACTTCAACTAATTCCCCACTTTGTTTGCCTTACGCCTCTGATACACGTTGCCCTTAAATATCTTATCCACTCTGTCCACATTTGGCGTGACTCTGTTACTCATAACATTACTAGCCCCATAAAAACGGCGCTTGTCCTCAAGCGCAAGTGAAGGAAAGCGTGTCCGAAGAGAAGTTATATCTTCCCATGAAGCTTATGCTGGAGAAAGACCTACCCAATGGATCAAGGCTTGGGGTTGGCCTTTAAATAAACGATATTCCAGAACAGCTTGGGGTTGAGGATGGATTTCACCTTTGGAAAGAGTGGGAAGGACAGGTTCAATGAAAACAGAGGAACCATGGAATGGTTTTAAACTTAAAACGTGAAAAAATGGATGAAGTTTAGAATCAGGTGGAAGCTTCAGTTTATAAGCCACTGTTTCGATTTTTTGAAGGATTTTGAAGGGCCCATAAAAACGGGGAGAGAGTTTAGTGTACCTGTGATTTGCAAGGCTCAGTTGGCGGTATGGATGGAGTTTAAGAATAACCATGTCACCAACTTGGAAGTGGACTTCTCTGTGTTTAGCGTCATAAGCTACCTTCATGGCATTTTGAGCTTGAAGAAGACGATCTCGGAGATCTTTTAGCACCAAATCTCGTGTTTTCAGCTCCTGGTCTACAGCTTCCACTTTAGCTAACCCAGGACAATAAGAAAGCATACTGGGAGGACAACGACCATACACAACTTCAAAAGGAGTAGCTTTAAGAGAAGAATGATAGCTTGTGTTATAGCAATACTCAACCCATGGTAACCATTGGAACCAAAGGCAAGGTCTGTCACTAGTAAAGCATCGTAAATACATTTCAATGGTGCGGTTAACAACCTTGGTTTGGCCGTCGCTTTGTGGGTGGTAGGCAGAGCTGAAAGCCAATTTGGAACCACTCAATCGAAATAATTCAGTCCAAAATGAACTTGTAAAAGTCACATCTTGGTCAGTGACAATGGTTTCAGGTAAGCCATGGAGCCTGAAAATATTGTCAAAAAAAAAACCGAGCCACACTTACAGCAGTATAAGGATGAGCAAGAGAAATCAGATGGGCATATTTAGAGAAACGGTCCACCACAACTAGCAGCACATTTTTACCGTGTGATGTTGGCATACCTTCAATGAAATCCATGGAGATATCTGACCATATTTGCAGAGGAACTGGTAAAGGTTGTAAAAGTCCCGTAGGGTGTAAGTGTTCTGATTTATGTTGTTGACAAACAAGGCACTGCTGTACAAAGGATTTCACACAGCTTTTCATTCCCTTCTAATAGAAATCTTTAGCTATTCGGTGAAGAGTTTTTTGGTACCCTTCATGATTACTATCATGAATAGCAGACAAGATAGAATGAACAAGAGGAGAAGTAGGGAGCAAATACACCTTTTTCTTGAAGAAAATCAACTCATCTTTGTATTCCCATGGTCCTATAGCCTCTCCTTCTTGAATTTGCTGAACCAGTTGTTGTAGTTGCACAGACTGTTTGACTTCGCTGCAGATGGATTCAAATATAGGCAAAGTTGGCATAGTAATGGAGGCACACATCGCTTCCTTGTCCACTATACGAGATAATGCATCAGCCACTGTAGTGTGGCGACCAGCCCTATATTCAACAGCAAAATCAAAACCCATTAATTTACTGAGCCAATGTTGTTGTGGAGAAGTAATGATATGTTGCTCTAATAAGAATTTTAGGCTATAATGATCAGTGCGAATTAAGAAGTGACTGCCCCATAAGTAAGCTCGCCGATGACGGACTGCCTTGGCCAAGCCAATGAATTCTTTTTCATATGCTGGAAGACCCCGATAACGAAAAGCTAGTGGCCTGCTGAAATATGCTATGGGTTGACCCTCTTATTGAAGAACAGCTCCTATACCCATATCTGAGGCGTCACACTCCACTATAAACAATTTTTGAAAATTTGGGAGGGCCAAAACTGGTGTTTTAGTCATGGCCACTTTCAATTTTTCAAAAGCCTCAGATGCCTCCTTTGTCCATTTAAAGGAATTTTTGCGTAGCATTACGATTAAGGGGGCTGCAATAGCTCCATAATCCTGTACAAATTTCCGATAATAATCGGTAAGCCCCAAAAATCCATGAAGTCCCTTCACAGTGTTGGGTTTTGGCCAATCTATCGTGGCTGCAATTTTATTTTGGTCTACCGCCACTCCCTTTGCTGAAATAATGTGCCCCAGATAGGAAACTTCAGGTTGAGCAAACAAGCATTTTGTCTTCTTTAAAGACAATTGGTGATCTTGAAGTAGAGTGAATACAATTTGCAAGTGTTCCAAGTGTTCTTCCCAAGTCTTACTATATATAAGAATGTCGTCAAAAAATACAAGAATAAATTGACGAAGGTAAGCTTGGAATACCTCATTCATCAAGGCTTGAAAGGTGCTCGGTGAGTTGGTGAGACCAAACGGCATAACCAAGAATTCAAAGTGGCCATGATGAGTGCGAAATGCTGTTTTCTCAATATCTGAAGGGAACATTCAAACTTGGTGATATCTAGACCGAAGGTCGAGTTTGGTGAAGTATCTTGCTCCATGTAATTCTTCCAATAGCTCTTCAATGACTGGAATAGGAAATTTATCCTTAATTGTTTTAGAGTTTAATGTTCTGTAATCCACGCAAAACCTCCAAGTATTGTCCGCCTTTGTGACCAAGAGCACAGGTGATGAATAAGGAGAGTGACTGGATCGAATGATTCATTGCTCAAGCATTTCCTTGCACTGCCTTTCAATCTCATCTTTCTAGGCATGGGGATATCTGTAAGGCCGCACCACTATTGGACTTGTCCCTGGTTCCAGGTTAATTCGGTGGTCATGTGTGCGAGGTGGAGGTAACCCTTTAGGTTTAGTAAATAAATTGTCAAAGTCTTTGAGAAGGGAGTCTAATGCCGTATGATGTTGGGTCTGAATTTCCAAGGACTGAAATTGGGCACGTGCTGTAGGAAGAGGACGCTCAATTCCCTTTAGTTCCACCACTCTACCATTCCTTTTAAATATCATAATTTTTTCCATAAAATCCCATAAAATGGGTCCCAATGATCGAAGTCAATTAACTCCTAACACAGCATCAATTCCATTCAAAGTCAAAATAAATAAATCAATAAAAATTAATTCCTGACCCATGGAAATTGGTACATCACGACACTGACCTGGGCTTTTGAGTTTACAGCCATTTGCAATCTTCACTTGGAGCTTGCCCATAGATTCACATGCCAGACCCAATTTGCTCGCCCAACCAGCTTCAATAAAGCTATGGGTACTCCCCGAGTCTATCAAAATGACTAAGGATTGCCCACCAATTATACCCTGAATCTGCATTGTTTGGCTCCTTGAATTTACCCCTGTTAATGCATGCAGAGATATTTCAGGTTCGATATCCTCCTCTGAATTGTGATCCTCGCCTTCTCCTTGAACTGACTCTTCCACCCCATCCAACCAAAAAAGACGTTTACACTGGTGCCCTTTAGTATATATTTCATCACAATTAAAGCAAAGGCCCTTAGCTCGTCGTTCATCCATCTCCGAGCGGGTGAGGCGTTTGAAAATTTTCTGATTAGTGGAAGAAGATGGTGTGTTTTTGTTTGGAGACGATTTAGAAGAAGAGTTGAAGAATTTCTTTGGGCCTCCCCGTTTCTCATATAAACGGCCCAAGCTCATAGCATGAATTAAATCTCTAGGCCTGTGTAATTCGACCTCGACTGCAATATACTCCTGTAACCCACTGATGAAAATGTCTGCCTCTTGTTCCATGGTAAGTGGTCCTGCTTGAGCTGTAAGTTGTTCAAACTTATGTTGGTAGTCTTCCACTGTTCCTAGCTGCTAAAGCTTTGCAAGTTCTCCCAATTTGTTGCTTTGAATTTAAGGGCCAAATCTGAGATGACATTGTCGTTTAAATTCTTCCCATGTGATACCAGGTCTGTCCCTATCTAACTTAAGCAACCACACCTGCGCATCCTCATCAAGGTGGTAGCAAGCAATCTCCACCTTCTCCTCCTCGGGTATGTGTTGATGTCGAAAATAGTGTTCACAGCGGCTCAACTAGACCAGTGGATCATTTTTGCCATCATATATTAGAAATTCCAATCTAGCATATCTTGGAAGTTGCATTGGTCTTCCTATACGGTTGATAGCCTGTGCTGGTTCTCGTGCACCTCTATTCACACTTCCTGTATCACCTTGCATTCCCTCTACCCTTGTAGCAGCTAAATCCCGAGAAAGTTCTTCAATGCGAGCAGAGAGTTGTTCCCGTTCTGTACAATCTCTTTGACGATCTTCTTGATATAGTTTCATAAAAGTCTCCAACTGTTGTTGCAGATTGTTAATTAATTCGCCCATAACTTCCTGCTCTAATACCAAACTATTATGGTCCCGATTCTGTGATCTAGTTGCAGGGCGACCAACACTGAGATTGGTTTGTAAAGTTTGAAGTAAATAATGATTCTTGGTTTTTCTTCCTTTGCGACCTATTTTGTAAAGTGGAAATTAAGGGCTCAATTAGAGAGAACCCTACGATCTCATTAAGACTAAATTGAGAATGAATTTTCTGAATATCCTTTCACTTGTTCCAGCTTACAATTTATTGAATGAAAATACGTAACCACTTCCTACATAAAAGGAAACTGCTAATGCTAAAAAATAGAAATTAATAACAAGAAAATAAAACATGATCTGCGCGTATGGCTAGAATCAAGACCACTTCAACTTCAACTAATTCCCCACTTTGTTTGCTTTACGCCTCTGATACACGTTGCCCTTAAATATCTTATCCACTCTGTCCACATTTTGCATGACTCTGTTATTCATAACAAAAGCAGCCAATTGTTAGGTTAAATGAAGTCAATATTAAAGAATTAGCTCTTTAAGCATGTAGAACTTGAGTTTAGGGATGAAGAATTTAAACATGTCTAAGAAATAATAAATAATTGTATGGCCAATCTACACATTGATGAGGTTGAACAAGAGCGACTGTTTATCATTAAAAGTTCAACTCCTAAACAATTATTATCAATATAATTGTACATGAGTTAGATCTGAATTTAGAAAATGCTAAATTCTTTAAAAGTTTGACGTGTTAAATTTTTTTTATAAATTAAGATCTACGATCTATTCACAAATAAATCTAACAAAAATTAATTAAAAAATTACCTTCTAAAAAGTAACACACGAGATAATAATACATTTCATATTCTAATTGATGGAAGTTAAATTGAGAATATTTGAATATGAATAATTTCTAAAACAATCAATTTATATTAAAAGGCCACATTCTAAGAAGCAATGGATATTCATTAAAAAGCAGTCAACATTATATTAATTAAGACTCATTTCATTGCGTATTACAAATAACAGAGTGATGGAGTCAAAAAAAAAAAAAAACACTTTTCAAGGGAGCTAGAGGCAGCAAAAGGGTCGGGTCGGGTGGATTCGAGTTGATCACTTCGAATGCGAGTTACTTTGAGTCTGGGACATTTTCAGCATTTTATTAGGCTGGTCATCTTGAGTTGCAGACGGGCTGGATTATATGTCAAGTTGATCTTAAAAAAAATATATGTATCGTAAATTATGAGCATAAGTGAATTCCATTCATTATTTAATAGTTAGTTAATAAGTTTTACAATTAAATTTTTTTTAATTAAGCAATGAGAATTTAATGTTATCATTTAGTTAATTAATAATTAGTATTTAGTAATTAATAGTTACTAATTATTAGTTATAACTAGTAATTTGTTATTACTTATTACTTAACACTTATAATTTGTTATTATCTAGCACTCATAAGCTCATACTAATAGTTAATATTTAATAATTACTACTTATTAGTTATCACTAGTTAATTAGTTATTGATAAGCACTTGTGATTAGTTATTAATAATTAATTAGTTAATTTAGCACTTGTATAATTTTAAAGTTTATAGATTAAACGTGAAAATAATATAATTGCTATAAATTATAAAATGCATAGAAAATCTATAAATAATAATTAATTTTCAATAAGATACTAAATAATATTTTTTTAAATTTTTGGTTTTTTTATTAATTAATGATGTAATAATTAATAAATAATAATATTTTTTAAGATACTAAATAATATTTTTTAATTTTTTAATGAGTGAGTAGCGGTCTAAGCCTTACTCACTCACATATATCACATTACGCAAAACTGATAAGATCTTATGGTTAGGCGTTCCCCTCTAATAGAAATTTGATACTCTCACCCTATCCATAGGCTTATATCAAGTGCATAAGGTCTGATGTCTTTCTTCACATCAGAGAGGATTTTTGCTTAATCATGGGAATCAATGAAAGATATATTCAAAGTCTATATTAGGAATTCAATGGAAAATAGTTGGCATATCGATCATTCTCATCATTGGGTACAACATAGCACCAATGTAAAAGGCTCATCATACACAAATTATCATATAAGAAAGATATTGAATTCAAAGGCTCAACAATCCATGGGCAACACATATTCAATGTCTCTTTAGGGTACGTATCAAAGAATGGTATTTCAAACAATGGATTGCAAATAACATGGCACAATTACATCATATTATTCAGTACTTACCTTAAACTCCTTTGCTCTTATTGTTTGTTCGTTCTTGATTAATTTAATGTCCTTCACAGTCTTGAGCAATTTCCTTGCCCTTGCCTTAAAGTTCTACACCCATAATATTTTAATTACATATCAATTAGTAACTAATGGTGTTACCAATTATATCTTATACTTGTTTTATTACTTCAACTTACAATAGAGATGTGTCAATAGTGTTATATACATACTTATTATTATTTCTAACCATTTCCAAACTGAATTCCTCGTTCAATTTCATGATTTCAAGTTTATATCTCAAAATTCCCAAATTTTTCCATAAACCCTATAATTTGGGAAAAACTATCAATTTCCCTTTCAAACCTCAAATTAACCATAAATTCACCAAATTAACACCTAGGCAATCAATTCCCACTAATTATTTTGAGTCAATTCACTCCTATTCATATGAACCTTAACTTGTCCCACTTAGGTCAAATTTGGAGAAAACTTATAATTCCTCATGAAAGCTTCAAATTAATTGTAGAAATGTGAAATGAACATAGCATAAAACATATATGATCAATTGATTATCACAATCTAGTATTAGAATACCAAGTTCCTCTTTTAACTAAGTTTATGTCATTAAGATTTCCAAGTCTTGAATTAAGTTCCTAAAATTTATTTTAACACTTCTAATTCATTTTTTTTCATCTAAAATTATCATAGATGTATTCAATTAGAATTTAAAACACTCCCTTGTCAAGTTCTTCATAGTGGCCAAATTTCATATCTAGTAGATTTAGATGATTTTCATATTTTCTTTACCTATTTTCATATTAATCCTTTAATTCTCTAGCCAAATCTCCATATTTCATCTAATAATATCCAAAACTACATCTTATGCATGCTCACCCTAGGTTGGCCGCATTTTACAAATGGTGTAGAAAAGATTTTATGCAACCAAAATACTAAAATCAACCTTAGAACATAGAAAAGAGAAGATGAACATGATTCCTCACCTTGGTTTAGCCTTGAGCATCGGTCAATTCGGTTCGATTCGGCTTAAATTTTTCTAAAACTGACAGAACCAAATTTCTTTAAACTAGAAACTGAACCAAACTGAATAACAAGAAAAACCAATTTTAAATTTTCTGTTTTTTCGAAATTTTATTTCGGTTTTCGATTATAGGCCAATGGGCTGGCCCATTAAAAATTATACAGTAAATATTTAATTAACATATTTTTTTTAACAAAATAGCCTAACTACTGCAGTAAAAAATAGATTAATAACTTGTTACAAAATTAAAACTAACTACGTTTGTAAATGAATTGCTTAATGACTATTTACATTATTAAAATTTGTACTTGCCATAACTAGTACAAAAATTACAATTTCCTAACCAAGTTTTAGCCAAAAATTACAATATAATTGTAAGAACAAAAAAATTATGATGGAAGATATAAAAGGCAGCTTCCACCCAAATTTAGCTTCAAATTCCTGCACTGCACATATTAACAACAATAACAAAAAAGAGACTATGTATAAAACAAGAAAAATAAGTCAGATCATGTCATGATAAACAGAATTAAAAAATATGGTTAGCGGGCTCAGAGTATTTTTCTCAAATCACAGAAGAACATGGTCAAATTCTATTTAATCTACATCATTGAACTTTAAAATGTTCAAAAATACCATGCCACAAATAAATTCAATGCAGGCATTCTTAATGATTCAGAGGTGGAAGCTTTCTCATAGCCCAATAAGAAATGCAAAAACACACAAATGAATGCAATGAAATTAATAAGATATAAAATGAATGCAAATAATAAGTAAACCTTAGCTTTGCATTGCCTGCCATAATTTGTGCATGCTCATTGCAATTGTATCAAACAAACCATCAGTAGATTATCACCATACTTATCCAAATACAATTAAGATGGCACTGCACTCTCACATGACTGGCATGTGGCATCAAAATTGCAGAGAGAAGATAATAAGTAATCACACGAGAAATAGCATGGAAAAATAAAGGAAGGAAGGAAACAAAACCATCAAAGCAACAAGTTAGTATTGCAAAATCAAAGAGTTAGTTGCTTCCAACCATAGAATGCCCTAATCCAACATTAGGTAATTCTACATAACAAAATCAACTAACCATCAATGAAATAGTAAAGTTCACATATCAAATAAGCAACACAGTTTAATATGCTTCCACCTTTTTCAATTTCTTCAAGTTCATCCTATGACTCCTCAATAATTAGAGGCTGATTAGATGGCCTAATCTAGTCTTGTGCACATAACAAAGCTTCCACAATCCTAGGGGTTAGTGAACTCCTAAAGCAATGAAGTACCCTACCCCCAGTGCTGAAAGCACTCTCAGAAGCAACAGTAGAAATAAGGACAACAAGAACATCCCTAACTAATTTTGACAAAATGGAGAATCTTTCAGAATTAATTTTCCACCATCTCAGAACATCTAATTTTTCCTCAGTTTCAAGGAGTGATTCACTTAAATAAATATCAAGTTCTATTTGTTTGTTTATACTCATTCCCTTTTCTAACTTGTGTTGCTTGAATCTAGATTTAAGAATGGACATTGGATTAGGGTTTGAGGACTCAGAACTTGATTTGGAAGAGGTGACAGTACTTTATGAATCAGATTGAGAGGACACAGGTTGTGAGGATTCATACATGGACTCATATTCATTAAATAGAATTTTCAATTCATTTTTTATTTTATCACTTAAGCTCCCACCCAATTCATTGCCATACATTTGAGGAAGGGTATAGTCCAAGTATTCCTACTTCTCCCTCGGATCAAGGATGCTTGCAAAGAATACCAATTTGTTCATTTTTTTAGGGTCCCCCCAATATTTATCATACTTAAACTTCATGTTTCTACCCAAGACATCACCATTAATATCAGGGGAAGTACACATTTCTTTTAACATACAAAATACATCAGGAATTTCAACAAAGAATGAATTTGCAGTCACATACAAAGAACCAGATATTATGTTTGTCAAATCATAGAAATGTTTCAAAGTTTCGAAAAGCTTTTTACAAGCAGCAAAATCTAAGAAATCTAGAACACCACTAGTTCCTAAATTAGCAGAAAAACTAGACTCTTGTTCATCATATATCTTAAACACTTTCTGATACTCAATTGCAATAGTAAGTATCAAATAAGTGCTATTCCACCTAGTGGGCACATCTAGACACAAGGACTGTTTACATTGCACAGCAAGTAAATCACATATTTCCCTAAATTTTCTCAACCTGGTAGGGGAATTCCTAATATGCCTCACAACATCCCTAACATTTTTTATGGATTGACCCACATCCTTTAACCCCTCAGTAACAACAAGATTAATTTTATGTGTAATGCATCTCATATGTACATATTGACAGTTTAGTATGCTTCCACCCCAATTTTGCATTCTTTTTTTGAGGAAAGCAATTGCAGTATCATTAGATGAGGCATTATCAACAATCACAGTGAATATATTGTTAAGGTCCCACTCTAATAAGCAGGTCTCAATGGCCTTACCTATATATTCACCCTTATGACTAGAAACAGGAATAAAGGAGCAAATTTTTTTATGGAGCCTCTGCTTATCATCTATAATATGTACAGTTGTGCGCATGTAATTGATTTTTTGAATGCTAGTCCAGATATTAGTAGCCAAACTTACTCTTTGACAATGACTCTTTAAAAAAGATTTGAGTTTGGACCTTTCAAATACATATAAATTATAACAGTCCCTTGTCACAGTCCTTTTAGATGGTATTTTGAACCTAGGACAAGTTGTATTCATTAATTTCCTAAACCCCAGCCCCTCTACAAACCTAAATGGGAGCTTATCAACTATAATCATGAATGCAACAGCCTCTGTAATTGCATCCTGATCAAACTTCCATGTCCCTAGTATGCCTACAGCCTAAGACCCCTTAATCTCATTCAAAGGTTCAGTTTCAGAAATATGTTGAAGAGTTAGAAGGGACTGCCTAACATGTATGCTAGCGGGATTCTTTAAACAATTAAGCATGTGATTTCTAAGACTAGAGGTTCCATTAACTTTGGAATCACAATTATAAATCTTGGGATAGTATATACATTTAGCTTGAATAATTTTACCCTCAGAGGAATAAATCTTATTGAAGTGGTCCCACAAAGGAACCTAGTTTCCATTTGCTTTCTCTTTTTCTTAGCAGGTTGTGGTGGAAGAGCAGCAGTTGCTTCTTGATGTTGGCTGGTT
Organism: Reutealis trisperma; assembly: GCA_947687605.1. Classification (NCBI taxonomy): domain Eukaryota; kingdom Viridiplantae; phylum Streptophyta; class Magnoliopsida; order Malpighiales; family Euphorbiaceae; genus Reutealis; species Reutealis trisperma. Next base: position 43,940 of record CANTUT010000672.1, read on the forward strand.
GCTTCCACCATATTTGGCTCAGTTTGAGACTAAGCAAGATTGTTTCCACCAGGGGATGGACTGGATACATTAGCATTACTGCCAATGGATCCAGTCCCTTTAGTATTATCATTTGTCATCTAAAATAGAAATTAGATATAAAGATAATTAGTCATAGAATGTTCATACAACATATAGTAAATTAAAAATTTAAAACAACAAAAATAGAATCACAGATTGGAATTAGTAATTTACCTTAAAACAACTGCTTGAATGGAAATTACCACAATCAAGTCTATAGATGATTAAGAACCTGCAAAACATAAAACATAATTAAAACAACATAATTAAAAAAAAATTAACCAAATAACTTTAGCTCCAATCCAAACTCACCTTTATCTCAACTGAGTCTCATAAACAGAGAGTGATAGTTTGTTCCCTTTACTTGAATTTGGTAAATTATATAATAGAAGAATAAACAAACAAAGAAAAAATATAGTTACTGTTAGATAAATATTAATATAATATATTAAAAGTAATTAAAATTAAAACATTAGTATTACAAATAATTAAATAACTAAATAGGTTTAATTAAAAATTAAAAAGTAATTAATAATTATAATTGAATAATTATAAATTAAAAAGTAATTAATAAATATTAAATAAATAAACTAAAAAAATAAATTAGTAATTTATAGAAAATAAATGTGTTATTTTAAAATAATTTTTAAATTAAAATATTTTTAAAATTTAGAGTATTAGAAATTATCATTTAATAAGATTTTTAAGTTTAATATTTTTTTTTTTTGAAAAACCCCCAAAATTATCGAAACCCTAGTTCCCTAAATTTAAAATTAGAAGAATTTGATAAAAAATCTCACATGATTTTCGAGATCAGATTTCAATGCTTTATTGATCAAAGCTTCCACCAAATATATTAAGATCTTTGCATGCAAAGGGTAAATAGTTGCAGATCGTTAGTGAAAATGTAAAATCAAAGAAAATTATCAAAATAATCTCTGAAAATGTAAGACATAAAGAACAAGTAGTAGATTTTTACCATTTCTTTTTTTTTTTTCCTTTTTTGACCAGATTACAAGAGAACAAAATATAAGAGAGCTAGATCCTTATATGCACTGAAAAAAATATCATAGATCGTTAGTAATATATAAAAAAAAAAAAAAGAAAAAGGTTCCATAGAAAACTTAAAAATAAAAATAAATAAATAAAAAAGGACAAGATATTTAACTGAAAATCATCACTTATGTATATAGAGACTTAGAGAGAAAAAAGGTTTGTAAATCAAAGAGTGGAAATAGAATTGTAATCAAAGGTTTAGAGGTTCTATGTTTCAGAGCTTCCACCAGAAAATATAAATGAAAATACGATTTCAAGCTTCCACCAAAAATAGAGAGAAACATTTACAGTTCCAGAGAGAAGAAGATGAAAGGACATTTCTGGAGAAACGAGATGATACTTCTCCAAAAGCGAGAGGTTTTCAAAGGAAAGGAGAAAGATTTCTCCAGAAACTCAAACAAGATGAGATTTTTCCAAAAGCGAGAGGATTTCAGAGAAAAAGAGAAAATATTTCTAAAACTAGAGGATTTCAGAAAGAAATGCTTTGAAAAAATATCATAGATCGTTAGTAATATATAAAAAAAAAAAAAGAAAAAGGTTCAATAGAAAACTTAAAAATAAAAATAAATAAATAAAAAAGGACAAGATATTTAACTGAAAATCATCACTTATGTATATAGAGACTTAGAGAGAAAAAAGGTTTGTAAATCAAAGAGTGGAAATAGAATGGTAATCAAAGGTTTAGAGGTTCTATGTTTTAGAGCTTCCACCAGAAAATATAAATGAAAATACGATTTCAAGCTTCCACCAGAAATAGAGAGAAACATTTACAGTTCCAGAGAGAAGAAGATGAAAGGACATTTCTGGAGAAACAAGATGATACTTCTCCAAAAGTGAGAGGTTTTCAAAGGAAAGGAGAAAGATTTATCCAGAAACTCAAACAAGATGAGATTTTTCCAAAAGCGAGAGGATTTCATAGAAAAAGAGAAAATATTTCTAAAACTAGAGGATTTCAGAAAGAAATGCTCTGAAACTGAGGGATTTTCACCGTTTCGGTGTGAGGAAGATAGGAGGTTTTTAGAGAGAAAAGAGAGTAGAGAGAGAGGGGGGAAGATTCTAAAGAAAGGCGACCTAAAGAAAAATGGGGGTTAGGTTAAGGTATCAGTTTATGAAGTTTATATATGATCTCAAAACGGCAATGTTTTATGGTAGGGTTAAGGGGAACAAATAATTTCAGAAATTTTGTCGGTTCGATTAACTAATTTCTAAAACTGAATCGATTTTCGTTAATCGAAATTTTTTAAATATGTAACCAAACCGACCCGCACTACTTATATGAACTGTTCCGTATTTGAAATTCGATTCGGTCCAGTTTGGTTTATGCCCACCCCTACCTTGGTTAGCTTTGATTTGTTAAAATTCTTATTACAATTGGTGTAGAGAGAATTTCTTTTCTTATTGTGAAACTTTGGTGTAGAGATAGACAAAATGTTAATTGTTTCATAACATAAATATGCTTATATATATAATGGGTTAAATTGTGAGGATTTGATTAAGCTAAATCCAATGGTTAAGATTAAATCTTAATGAATGGTTATGATTTGATCAAGTTGAATGGCTAAAATTCTCTCTACAATGGTGATGCTCGTCATGTGGTGTTAGAGTGCTCAAAATGAATCTAGACATATATGTAGGGAAGATAGAAATTCAATTTGGTTTGGGATTTGACTTAGGTCAATTTTTGTGGCTAGCTTAATCAAATTTTGTGACTCTCTCTACAATATCATTTTGTTTGGTTCTGGGCTAACTACTCTAACATATAAGTTTGAGAATACATCAATTATGGGCCCATGGGCTAGCTCACTATTGTTGAGCTTGGGCCCTTGATGTCCAAAGGCTCAATAACAAGCCCATAACCCAACCACAAGCCCATTAACAACTTAGAAAATTTTCTTTTAAATTTTTTTCCTTTCCTTTCACTTTAACTTTCAAATTTGTATTCTCTAACTTCCTTATATACATCATTAGTTAACATATGAATTCTATTTAATTCATTAGAGCACAATCAATCATAATAGAATCATAAATTAGGCTAACATTTCAAATGGTATCTCAAAGTTTCTAAACGATTCTCTTTTATTTCTATACTATACTAACATTCAAAAATCTCGTCTTCTAGTATCATCAGTAACTAGAATAAGCTATAAAATCCTTAGATATTACATAGGCACATGCTACATGTGATTATTATAAATCTCAAACATATGATTATATATTATCTAATATTAAATATTTCATGAAATAAAAATATTTTAATTGATAATTAAATAAAAATTTAATAAATTATATGAAAATTAAAATTAAGTAAATAAAAAATTTTCATATTTTAGTTTGTTTATAATTATTATTTATATTCAATCAATAAAATAAGCAATTGTAGTAATAACTCAAACTTACATAAAATCTATTTGCACATAAATTTAAAATCTAGTGCTACAAAATATAAATTATTAATATTTTAATTGCTTATTAATATTTTCAAATTTTCAATTACGATTAACAAATTAGCAATAAATGCGATTTATAATATAACCTTTTGTTTTAAAAAAATATAAAGTTGACAAAAAATAAATTAAGACTTATGTTTTTTAAAAAAAAAAAAGCAAAATTTTAAATAGGATTATATATTCATATACTTTTTACTCATATTTTTTCTTTACCCTTAATTTCAACTTATTAAAGAGAGAATTTATGTTAATAAAAGCACCTATTAACAATTAAGATGATACATAAAAATAAAATAAAAAAATACCCAACATAGAAGAATAAATATGCTCAATAATAATAAAAATAAAAAGATAGTTGACTAATGTATTTTTTTTAATCATTTATAAACAATAACAAAGACAAATCAAAACAATAAAAAAAATCTTTAATTAAATTTTTAGTTTTATATACTTTTCTTGAATGAAAATTTTTTAATTAATTTTTTAAGTTTATACCATTAATTTAATTTTTCACTTTTTTTCTTATAAAATTTCAAGCTTATTAATGGTAGTAAACTATGAACTATCATTTGCATAAAAAATAATTAGAATATACATAAATTTAAAACATCACATATAAATATAAAAATAAGTTATTAACATGTAAAAGTAAAAAAAAAAAAATTAAACTAAAAACTAATAAAAAAATAAACTTGAAGAATTAATTTATACAAATAAATATGTAAATATAAATTTAAACCATTAATGTGTAAAAATAAAGAAAATTGAATTGAAATTAAAAAAAAATATAAAAAAATTAAAAATTAAATTGAAACTAATATAAAACATAAAATTTCAAATATGAAATATTGATCATTTGAATGAATATGAGAAATTAATATTTGAAAAGAAGAATATGAGAAAAATAGTTGCCTCATAAAGATGTATTTAAAGTGAAATTATTTATTGCAATCATTATTGAAATATGAAAATATGAATTATCATATATATATAAAAAATTATAAAAACAACATAATTGAAATACACATAAATTTAATATGTCATAAATAAATATAAAATAAGTTATTAACATGTAAAAGCACAAGAAAATTGAACTAAAAACTAATAAAAATAAACTTAAAGAATTATTTTAATTAATTTATATAAAGAAATATATATAAAAATATAAAATTAACGTATTAATATGTAAAAATAAAAAAAAATAAAACTAAAATTAATATAAATATATAAATAGCATAGCATGTCGAATATGAGAAATTATTCTTTTAAACAAAAATGCGAGAAATAAAATAGTGATGTCATGAACATGTATTATAGTGAAATTATTTATTATAATCATTATTGAAATATGAATTAGAATATAATTAAAATTACAACTTATATTTTTTTAGAAATTTTCTTAGTTTTTTAATAGAGTTGTGTTGAAATATCAATTAATATAATTAAATTTACAACTTCTATTTGTACTATGATTTTTCTTAACTTTCTTTACTTTGACTTTGTCTTTGATAATGATGCACAATTCAAAAGTTTTACCTCTTTAGGTTAAGGTACTTTTTATATTTGTAAAATGAAAATTTTTAAGTTTATTAATGGTGGTAACCGTAAATTATTATCTACCTAAAAAAATAATAAAAAATAAATATTATCAGAATGCTTTAGAAAGAATATGAAATATTGATATTATAAAATAAATATGAATATGAAGGAAATTGCAGCCTTATGAATATGTACTTATAGTTACTAGAATTACAACTTCTATTTCTATTAGGATTTAGATTTTCTTTTATTATGATTAAAAAAATAATAAAATGATAATTTTTTTAATTGCATTTGTATTAGAATTTAGATTTTTTCCTTGATTAGGATACAAAATAAAATAAAATAAAATAATAATTTTTTAATTAAAGATGATGATATTAACCAGTAACCACTTAAATTAAGAATAAGAAGGTTCTTTTTGTCTTTGACATTAAAATCTTATTATAGTAAGATTATTATTATTATTATTATAAGGAAATCATATTACATAGGATTTAAATTTATTTTACAATTTCCTATAAAAAAAAAAAATTCCTCCATCAAAATTTTACATTATTTATCTATCAAATTTTAAAAGTTTGCTGCATTTTTCATATGTCATTTTCATTTAAATTCAAGCCTAATATATTTTTTCATAATTTAGATTAATTATATATCATGGTAATAAAAGGTATGATTTCAATTTCTTTTTCTTTTGATTATTTTAAGTTAAAATTTTTTGATATTGATCATTATTTTATAGAATTATACTATATTATATTATTAAAAAATCTATAATTATCCAAGAACTGTAATTATGGTATTTAATTTTTGTGATTCAATTTTAGTCTTATGCCTTATTTTTATTTTTAATTTTAAGTGATCATCACTTAAACATAACATTATAATCTATATACAACTATACTTGGTATACTATTTTTTTATTGTTTGTTTAATTTTATATCTATTTTTGAATTCAATAGAATTAATCATAGACATTTTGCAAGGACGATGTGTTAATTTATTATGCATTCATATATTTTTTCTTATAAAATTAAATTTAGGTACTTTTTATTGGAATATTCATCAAGTCATCATGAAAGATTTTATTACTTTGTTTGGATATCAATTGCTTTACATATTTTCAATTTAGTATTTTTTACATATTTGATTTTTTTTAATTGGAAAATTAAAGGTTAATTAATTGCAATTGAGATTTTATATTTTTATCATTGTTAATATTGTATTAATATTAATTAATTAAACGAAAATAATAATTCATTTTGGATCAATTTCATGATATTCTTCAAGATTTGCATGGAGATCTGAAGAAAACCATAAAATTTATCATTCTAATCTTTCTTTTTTATTTTATTTGGATCATGAGAGGAAAATTATGTACTAATTTGGTTATTATTTACTATGATCAATCCCCAAATGAAAGTTGAGTGAAATAAAGCAAAAGGAGAGTGAGTTCTCTTCAATATAGGTTTTTGATGCAAAGAAAAAATATACAAATCTGGAATAAGATGAAAAGCTACATTTAAAATTATAGATTTGAAGAGTTTTATAAATATATAATTAATTCGTAAGATATAATTTTTATATTTTCTCTAATAAATATGTATCCACATTAAAAATCTTAATACTATATTTTATATTTTTTATATATTTTATATACATTGTATGAGTATTAATAGTAGATATAATCCATCTTAAAGTTTAGTACTTGAAATATTGAATTTAATACTAAAATTTTCTTAACCCTACATATTAATGGTAAAGTGCCCATACATAATAATGATAAAAAAAATAAATGTAAAAAATCGAATTAATTTATTACTAGCTTAGTTTTGGATTGTTTTTATTTATTATTATTATATTGTAAATCACATATTATTTATAAATATGTATAAGATTTTTTTTTTCATTATATATATAATCCAATTTAGAAAATCTCATATTCTGCGCTTTCAAATTTTTTTATAAGGAAAGAAAATAACATAACTTATTTTATAAGAATTCAGATAATTCTTCAATCACTTTAATAATCTAAAACTACTCAAAATTCTATTTAGATCTATAAAACTTATATGATAATGACAGAGAAATTTTTGAACTTTTAAATGAGACATTAATGTGATTAGAATTTCTTTGTGTTTCTTTTTAATATATATGTATATTAATTTTTCTGTTTTGGTTTTTGATACTATGATGGTTGATAAAATACTATGAAATATTATTTTTGAATTTTAAAATTCCTGCTTTAGAAAAATAGTGGAAAACATAATAAAAATTGTATCTTTTTTTTTTTTTTAATTTGCTTTTAATAATAAGTTTTTCTTGGAAAAATATATGTTTTTAATAATTTGATTTCACTAGGCTAATAATTTATAGTGTTATAGAACATATTATGAAATATATTTTTGAATTTTATTTATTTTTTGCTTATTTTTTAAAAGTGCAAATATTATTTCATAGCAATTTTTTTAAAACACTTTTAATAACATATTAAAAAATAAACTAGCCCCCCCTCCCCTCAAATATAACCCTGCCTTTTCATGTTGTTCTCTTCTTTAGTCATTCTCTAATCTTTTCTCATATTAATATAAGCAAACGTAGAATATGAATATTCTATAAATATTTTATATATATACTCAATTTAATAAGATTTATGTTCAAATATTATAAAACAATTAACTTGAAATTAAATATAAAATTTAGTTTATAAACTAAATAATATTATTTAAATAGTTTGGTTAATTAAGATTCTTAATACTAGAGGTGTCGAGTTCTACTTTTACCTTTACCATTGTAATTTTTTTTAATATATGTTCAAAAGCAGAAAAGTAGATGGAATTTGGACCCGTAAATGAGTACATTGTTTTAATAATAAATATCATAACATTGATTTTATTTTTTAAAAAATTAAATTATTTAATGAATAATTTAATTATTTTTATTAATTTATTTTGAGTCATCAGGTCGAGTTACAAGTCAGATCATTGGATAAGATGGAATGATTGTATGTTCATATTATTTGGATCGGATTATATGCTAATTTAAATGGATTATGGATCGGATTTGAGTAGGTGGGTTTGAGTCAGGTCATTGGTTCATATCAAAATTTGTCACTTATAAGGAGGCCAAACCTTTTATATTAGATAACAACTTCTATGCATTTGTGAGAAATTTTCACCTAAAAGGAAAGGAATCATATTCAATATATTGTTAATTTTTTTATAAAATTATATTACAAATAATTCACATTTTGAAGATTAGAAGGAGCCATGACTCCTAGACAATCTTCCCTCCCTTTTCATTGTACGACGCTGTGGTGAGAACGAGAGAGAGAGAGAGAGCTATAAAACGACTTTAACGCAAGTTGGCCGTTTAATGCACAGAGAATCTAAAGAATGACAGAAGGAACATGACATTAGACCACCATTTATATATTATAGCTTTAGCTCGTATATGGAAGCCATCGTTAAATGTTAATATCAAGAAGCAGTTTGTCCATGGTATTGTTTCCTAAGCCATTAAATTTATAAGCTGAAGCATAGGGTGATGCACTATAATTAACGTTATTCTCTTGAACAAGCATTGGCCAAAATTTAAAATTGTCTTCTTTTGCCTGGTGACAATTAAAAATGTGGCCGGAGTTGGTAAGACTAGCCTAATTAGCCGAGGTGGCTATTGGATTATATTTCTCTCTCTCTTTTTCTTTTTTGCCATTCAGAAAGATATATAAAAGGTTATGTATCAGTGTGCTATTGAATTATATTTCTCTACATATATAGTTTCATGTGAAAGTGGAGCGATAGATGCCATTTGATTTTGATATACCTTATCATATCATATTTAATAAAAGAGTGATGCATTAACTATATAGTTTTATGAAAAAATGTTACTTACAATAATTGTATATGTTAAAGAATAAAAAGAATCAAAGGAAGAATTAAATGTGAGGAAATACTATATTGATAAAATATAATATGTTAAATGAGCTTATATATAATTAAAATTTTCAATTTTAGTAACTAACTTTTGAGATTGACACTTCTATGGTTATATAAGCTCTTAATATTTTTATACGGTATCATAACGGGTTCGATTCAAGGGAATTGGATTAAAAATCATGATTCAAAGAGAAGAAGAAATAAAACATTATGCACTATGTTGTCAGGTGATCGAGACAGTAATCACCATATGAGTGTCAACTTAGATCCAATTGACACTTGAAAGGAGAGTATTAAGAATAAAAAGAATTAAAAAAAGAATTTGATGTGGAGAGATCTCATATTAATAAAATATAAGATATTGAATGACTTTATATATAATTGAATTCTCCAACTTCAATAACTAGTTTTTGAAGTTGACATTCTCATTATTATATAAGGTTTCAATATTTTTACAACATAAAATATAATCTTATATGATACACCAAAATTAATGAGTGATTTTAATCAATATAACTCTTTTATTCATTTTATCTTTTTGATGAAAAGACACTAGATACTATCTTTTTTTTTTACTCTATATATTTTTATCTCATTAAATCAGCCAAAAATTTTGAATTTATCTTCCTTTACATAGGTAGAGACAATTCAAGACAGCCGATGGTTTATGTCCTCATCTTAGGGCGATTGGCTTCACTTGTTAATTGCGGTATGAAGAAAACGTTTGATAATTAATTCATGTTTCAAATGGCGATAGACCATAAAATTAGGATTCAGAATTCCCTATAATTAAGAAACCATCTTAAAAAATAAAATTGTTTTCTCGACAAGTGGAGGTGTTTAAAGATACATTTATCAACTAGAATAATTTCATGTAACTTTATTTGATATATGCAAATAATAATTAAAACAATTTAACTTTTAAATTTAAAATGTTATTGTGAGGATTCCTTATTGTATATATATTCTTAATTAATTGTATAGTCAGGAATTCTAGTACTTTTCTGATTAGTATTCTTGTTTTATATGTACGTTGATTCATTCTTGTATTTTACACACAATAATAGTATATTTATATTTTCTCAATCTCTCTTTTTTATATTTATATAATATGGTATTAGAGCTTAATTAATTTTTGCATAATTCGAACTGAAATTTTAATTTCTTATATTCTATCATATTATGGAATGGAATTTCAATTTCTCTTTCAATTTATAATATATTCCGGATTTAGTTTGATTTCAATTTTTGTCTCGTGGTGAGTTTCTTTCAAATTTGTTTCTTCGTTCATATTGGGCTTTTAATTATACCAATCCAGTTTATATGATAAATTTACAAGTGCAAACTAAACATAAGGCTATTCCAGCAAATAGGTAGCTACACTTGACCGACAATAGCTCCATATCCTGAAAATGGTGGCTGGGAGATGCTCGATTGAAAATTAGGGTCTCTCTTCTACCAAGAGGGTGAATCAAAGGGAAAGGAAGCCCTCGTTGACCAAACGATTGGGTATATATTAAGCGGGGAAGTATGGTATACATATTAAATAAAAGGCCTATAAGTAGACATATAAACAAGATATAGACTCAATGAGAGATATAGTGTTAAGGGTATAGGGTATAGACTACTTGGAACTATAAGGAACTACGAAAATATATTAGATAAGGTTTGCCTCTTACTCTATTCCTTTCAGGAATAGCGGGGAAGCAAACAACTGAACCACGTAGACCATAAATTGGTTAGGAACTTCAACTAAATTAAAAATACAGTACAAACTAACTATTAATTCAAGTAAGTCGAGATATAGAATGTTTGCAGGGGGAGGTATTCCCTTGCACCTCCTCTATTTACACTCTGTTGATTAATTGGTTTTAGACTACGAAGGGACCATATGGACCATCGATGGATACCAAAATATTGTAAGGGATCGGTAAACCTCATGTTGACAAAGTACTGCCACGAAAAAGTTGAATAATAAATTGTTTTAGTTCAGTTGTCACTTAAGGGAAATATTAAGAATATAATATGGGAAAAAATCACACATTGATTAAATATAAACATATTAAATGATTAATATAAAAATTAATTTCCCAATCTTAACAGTTGGGCTTTTAAAATCGGTTTTTTTTAAGTCTACATTAAAAACCAAATCTATATTAAAAACTTAAGAGAAAACATTTCCCTAGGTTTCTAATGGTATTAAACTGTTATATGCAAGTTTTTTTTTTTTTAAACTTAAAATCTAATTAGATAAATTTTATCTATGCAAGTTTTTTTTTTTTTAAACTTAAAATCTAATTAGATAAATTTTATCCAATAATTAAAAATATAATGAAAAAGAAACCAAATTATGCCTGCACTAGACTTGAAATTGTTAAAATTATTTTAGGGTACAAAATTAGTCGAGCACACACAAAAAATAAATTTTAATTGAATTTAGGACAATTTAAGTAATGAAATTATTAAACTAATTCAAAATAATTGGATTTTCACTAATAACCGACTTGTTATCATTTCAAAATACAAATCGTAACATTTTAAACAATTGAAGAATATGGTTGACCTTGTAAATTTCATCAAAATTCAAGTTTTTCTTTTTAAACATATATATATGAATTGATAGTAAAAGACTTTAAAAATTTTACAAAAAAACTTAAAAAACTAGCTTTTAAACAAATATAGGACTATATTATTATATTTGGTTTTCAAATTGAATTCATATTTAATAAAATTTTATGTTGTGTGTGTCCACTTTCTCATTAAGGAAATAATTAAGTAGCTTTCAAGATTATGTAATTTCTCAAGAATTTCGTTTTTATTTTTAACAGGCTTTAATAAATTTTTAATTTAAAAAAAATTAAGGAAAAAGCCTAAGCAGAAGGATTTTTGACCCTTGACCTTTTTTGGGAACAAAAAGTTGTGACCTTGTGCTTTAGGTAAAGGAAAGTGTGTTCTATATATATATATATATATATATATTTCTATATATATATATATATATATATATATATATATATATACAAAAGGCCCAGTCAAGAGAATCACCCAACCACTTTACACCCACTAACACATAAGTTATAATAATAATAACATTAAAAGAGATTTTAAAAAAAAAAGAAGGTAATTGGGAACATAAATGCTGAAATTAGGGAAAAGATTAGGACATGCAAAGGCCTCATAAGGCAACAAGAATTGACCTTTAGAGGTTTATACATGACAAAGCAATGTTTTTATTTATTATTATTATTATTATTTTGAAAAAGAACATTATTGAAAGCTAAAGGACAAGAGCCATAGCCTTCAATAAAATAAAATAGAATTTTTTTTCAAAAAATATTATATACAAGCATATATTAACACAAATTTCAATCAAATATTACAACTCAATCAAAGTAGAAAATGAATTAAAACAAGCCTATTTAGCTCAGAAAATAAATTTGAATCAGTCCCCTAATAAGGATAACAATGAGGTGGAAAATTCTTATTTCCCGCAAAGATTTGCTCCAAACAGAGTAGAAATATCCTAATTTTATCCCCCATAGGGGTAGAGATGGGAACATTACTTCGCGTTAGCAGGGACCGAGTGGAGATGGAGAATGTATTCCCCACCCTATGAAGATCCTCGTCCTCATGAAGACCCAATGTTATGTTTACATAATTATTCTTATATATATGTATACTTGGATGGGAATGTATTCCCCATCATATAGAGATCCTCGTCCCCATGGGGACCCGATATTATGTTTATATAATTATTCTTATATATATTAGAGCTTTTAATTTTATCACTTACTTTTTCTAATTCTTTCACATTATGATAACTTTGAAGGATTTTAAATTGAATTGATTCATCTCTCTATACTTTGTGTGTTCGAATCTATTAATATTTTCTTCTATTTATTCTTATTTTTCAGCTATTAGTTATGAATTATATATATATATACATACACACAGACTAATAAGTTTTAATTTAAAAATATTAAAATCAATTTGAATCTAATTAAAGTCTAAAATTTAAATTTTTATATATTATATTTTATGATCTAAAATATATAAAATTGAAGGGAGATAAAATAAAGTAAAATTTTAAAGTGGGAAATGAGGATTTCCGCAAGGACGAAGATAGGGACTAAATAGTCCTATATATTTCATTATCTAAAATATATAAAATTGAAGGGAGATAAAATAAAATAAAATTTTCAATGGGAATGGGGATTCTCACAGAGACGAAGATGGAGACTAAATAGTTTTAGTATGTGAGGCGGGAATGATAAGAGGGATTTTCCACTAAGACGAAGATGGGGATGGGGAATGGTACCCCGCTCCCACTCTATCTGTTGCCATTCCTATCCCCTAATCTCAATCTTGGTCATTTAGACTAAGCCTTATTAATAAATTAATAAAATAGAATAAATTACTTTAACATCCATGAAATTTGATATAATTAACATTTTAATATCTATTATTTCAAAATTAATATTTTTAGTCTTTAAAATTTATTTTTAGCCTTTAATATAAATATTTGATAAAGAAGGGTGAGTTCATTAGATAGTGACTTGCAATTCATAATAAGAGAGAGAATCTTTTTTGTTTTTTCTTAACATATATGAAAACTAAAGAGAGATCAAATGACCTTTGATGTGCTTTCTCATTCAAAATCCACAGTTTGATGTGCTTTTTGTGGGTCTCCTCTTTCAAAATTATAGGAGTCATTAGTTGGGTTTAATCCACTATTCTTGAATTATTGATTGAACAATATCATGGTTTATAAACTTTAATTTGTAATAATAAATTTCTAAACTTCAACTTCAATAATGTTATAGTTTATGAACTTCAATTTACAATATTAAACTCTTTGAATTTTAATTTTAGTAATACTACAGTCTTTAAACTTCAATTTCAATTACAAAAAACTCTTCTTATCATCTCCTATTAAATACTTTAACAGAATATTGACATGTTATACCACGTGTAAAATAAAAAAAAAAGAAAAAGAAAAAGCCAGGTCATTAAATGCACACGTCCCATGTCAGCAAATCTTAGTATTAATTTCCAATTATAAAAAAAAAAAAATTTGTTGGGATTTTTACTCCACTCTTTCTCTCTCTTTTTTCATCGATTTGAGCTTTCATGTCAAATTAAATTATCTTTCAAAACTCTCTTAAATCCTGTAATTGATTAAATTTATTGATTCTTCAAATTTAATAACCTGATTTTTTCTTCTTATTTTTTGATTTTATATGTGGCATGCCACATTAGCCTTTTATTAGGATGTTTAATGGAAAATAACGCAAATGGCTTTTATGTTACTAAAACTAAAATTTATAGGATTTACTATTACAAAATGAAGTTTATAAACCATGATATTATTGAAATTAAAATTCAAAAGATTTGCTATTCAAATTAAAGTTAAATAACCAAGATGTTACTGAAATTAAAATTCAATGGTTACTGATATAAATTAAAATTCTGGGACTATAATGTTATTCAGTTAATAGTTCAAAGAATATTAGTGAAAATTAGCTCATTAATAATGAATTAAATAGTTTTAATTATGAGAATTTAACTTAATTATTTCTTACATATGTTTGTATTCTTGTTTGGTGAATTCATTTATAAACATTATGTATTCCTTCCTTCCGTCAAAAAAAAAAAAAAAACACTTTACTTTTCACATGAATCGAAAAAATATAATTAATGTAATTAAATTAATAAATTTTATTAGTATTTTCTTAATAAATATTTTTATTAATATTAAATAATTTATATTATTTTATTAAAATTAAATGAGTTATATTGATAAATATGCATATTAAATAGGGGTAAACTAATAAATTAACTATTCTTTTAAAAAAAATGAATTATAATTTGGGATAAGTGAAAAAATGTCAATTTATGTTATGGGACAAAAGAGCAATTTTTTTTTTTTGTCAATTAAAATTATTGAAAATAAGTAGTTTACCATAATAAAAATGTACTCCATGTTAATTATTTTTATCTTTCTATTACAATAATTGTTAAATTATTATTTAATATCTAAAATTTGTCAAAAAGAAAACCAAAATATAAGTATCGATTAGTAAATTTTATCGAAACTCAAGGATTAAATTATAATTCGTAATAAAATTTTATATTTTTTTCACTTACCTTTTAGTTTTATTAACATTTATGTTAAAATTTAACAAAAGAACTAGGTATTTCATGGAATGAAAGTATAGATTGAGGGTTAGTACTACTCAATTTAAATAAATAAAACTAATAGGCTGGTAATTAATCACTTAATCTATTTATAATTAATCACTTCCATGGATAAGATAAAAAGCCCTTCATGGGTAAGATAATTGAAAGAAACCCTTTACGGATAAAAAATTGAAATCCCAATAAGAATTATAATATAACATGAAATGATACAAGAATTAATTAGACTTTAATACCATATTAAATTTTTAATATAGATTTGGGATAATTAATTTTAAATATTAGCTATTAAGATTGAAATGTCTATTTTTATATTAATCACTTAATATATTTGTAATTAATCAATGTGAGATTATATATTTAATAAAGTTTTAAATATTTTGATTTTTAGTTTAGTTTATATTATATATAAACTGAATACACTCAATTATTAATATTATAATAAATTTAATTATTTATATAAATAAATTTGATATAATATATAACTATATATTGTGTAATTGCATTATAATTTATGTATAAATAAATTATATATTATATAATATGGCAATACATATATATATATTTTTTTTGAAACAAATTGAAGACCAAGCCCGTTTTAAAAGCCCATCAAACTAATCAAATTTAAAATTTAGATTTTCCACTTTTATTTGATACAATTGATTTTCATTTGTACATAATTCAGTTTATTCAAAATTTTATTCAAACTGGACCAAATTAATTATGCACTCTGCTGATTAATTTGGATCAATTAATAGAATTAAAGAGCGAAAATCCTCTTTATTCTATTTGATTCAATTTTTTTTATACATAATTTTTTTTATTCAATTTTCAAAAAGTTTTAATTCAACTAAATTGAACTGATCGATTGATATATATTATGAATTAGAAATATCAGTTAATTCGACTAAATTAGTCAAGACTACATTGGTAATAACGCTTTCTTAAAAATCACTCATTAAATTGTAATAACTTCGATTATAATAACGATAAAAATTCAAATTTAAAATCCCTTTGTTCTTATATTTTTAAAAAGAATGAGAAAATTAATCAAATTATATTTTATTAGCCATGACTTATGTCCATATATATATATAGATGCTAAAAACTTTAACACGTATCATGGTTGTAGTATTTCAAACCCAAAAAATAATGAGCAAAGATTGGAAATAATAGGTGTGTTTTTTCTTAAATATTTTTATTTTAATTTGTTATAAAGGTATAGTGTTATTTAGAAAAATATTGAATAACATTGATGAATTTTGGGCAAATGATTATAATAATTGCACATTATAGTTGTCAATGTAGGACATAGATTTGAAAAATTATTACAAGACAAAATCTTGAAAAAAAAAAAAAGAAATAATTGAGGGAAAGTTATAGATGAAAAAGGCCACTAGTAGTGAACTAAAATTTTATGTAACTTATCCTTTGATTGGATGGGAAATTTCTTTGGATTTGTGATTGGGACCCAAAATCCATTAGATTTAATTGATGGGAATTGAATTAAGCAACCCATTGATGGATTTTTGTTTGGATCCCATCATGGTGTGTATTATTATTATTATTATTAGGGCGGGACTTAATGATAATAAAAGGGAACTTGTGTAGGGAGAAACATTCAATTTAACAACTTTAGTGCACGTGTGGGTCAAGTACCCATTTGACAAGAAAGTCTTACGGTGGCTCTATGTTAGACCATTCTTAAGGGTCCACCTAGTTTCTGCTTTGCAAGTCCTAATCTCTCATCCCATCATCCGTTCCCTGTGCCACAACTTTGACATATATAAATGGCGATAGGTTAATGGTTGAGTCATCATGACTGCTCCAATATTTATCTTATAATATAAAGAATAAATAAATAAACAAATAAAGATTGTATACTATTTTACAATATATTAACCTAAATTGGTTTACAACTTGGTCAATCTTTATTTTAATCTTGTCAATTAAATTGAAACAAGCTAATGTTTGCAGTTAGTATCTATCTTACAGAAAATGCACTTAGAAAAGGCTAAAGATTCAAGAAATCTTAAAATTCCCTAAGTATAGAAAATGACCTGAAAATCGCGACCGCAACATGCAAATTGCGACTGTGATTAATTTATAGCAAATGAAGGGTGAAAGACAGAAGGATTCGCGAACTTAGTCGTGATCGTAACTTTGAACGCGATAATGGATTCAAGACTGCGAATTGTGTGTCGCAACTACAACTTTTATACAAACACGCATGCTTACAATAGATAATTAAGACACCAACAAGAAGATGTCACATGTCCACTAGTCGTTGGGATTTCTGGATTTCGCTACTGCGATTTTGCTTCTAGCAAACAACTTTTTGCAAGTTTTTTGGAATTGGTTTTTTATCTCTTGTGCTTACTTGTAACGGCTCTTTGGAGGATATAAGCTATATATACCGCCTCTAAAGGCCTTAGATAATAAAGAATAGTTTAACAAGTGTTCAAAGTCTTACAATTTCATTTATCAAACCAAAAACCTTTGTATACATAACTTGTGTTGTTTGGTTGAGTATTAGCCATTGAAACACCTGTATAGGTTTGAAAGTGACCCTAAGAAAACTCTTGTTTAAGTTTGAGTGTAAGCCTTAGTAAAACACTTGGTTGGATTTGGAGTTGGCCTTCTTAAAACTCTTGTAAGGTTTGGTGTGAGCCTAAACACTAAGTTGAGAGTGAACTTGGTAAAACTCCATATATAGTGGAAATACCCAATAATGTGATTAGGGAGTGGATGTAAGATTGGTTGGATCCGAACCACTATAAATCTTGTGTCTTCATCTTTCTTTCCTTATCTCCTTTTGATTTAAATTTTTAATTTCCCACCAATTCAACCCCTCTTCTTGGTGCACAAAGACAAACAAGTGGTATTATAACTTTAGTCTCATTCTTCAAACTTAATTGTGTGAGAAAAGATCAAAATGGCCAATGAAGGGATGCATCACCTCAAGCCACACTTCGACGACACCGATTATGCATATTGAAAGTTTAGAATGTAGGTATATCTTGATAGTGATCTCATAGATCTATGGGATTGCATAATCAAGGAATGAAAGCCTCCATAAAAAATGGTTGATGGTGTTGAAGAACTAATTCCTAGAGAGGAATTGGTGAATGTTCAAAGAAGAGCAAATGGCAAAAATAAAAAAGCTATGGCAATTCTTAGTGCTCTCTCAAGAAAAGAAAGTGGTAGAGTTTAACATTGTTCAAATGCTTATATCATTTGGAAAGCTCTAGAAAACTATCATGAAGAAACCAAGCAAGTTAAATATAAAAAGATTCAATTGCTTACAACTAAGTACGAGCTCACCAACATGACAAATAGGCTTTTAGCCATTGTCACTAACATGAAGAAATTAGGCAAAATATACAACTTGGATGATATAAACCATAAGATTCTCAAAGCTCTCCCAAAGAAAGACTATGGAGCTAGAATTGTGGGCATTGAAGAAGCTAATAAGGATCTTGGAAAGGTTCTTACCGATGTTCTTATTGGCAAGCTCCTCACCAAAAAGATGTCTCTAGTGATAGAGAAAGAAGAGTATCAAGAAAAGGAGAAAAAGAAGTCCCTAGCTCTCAAATCCTCAAAAGATGAAATTGATAGTGAGAGCAATTCAAGTGACTTTTTAAATGATGATGAAGATGAGGAGCTAACAAGGATCATTAGAAGAATCAAAGAGATCATCAAATGCAAGAAGAAAAAGAAAAATGAAGTAACTTGCTTTGGATGTAGGAAGCAAGGGCATTTAAAGCCCGATTTTCCTAAGAACAAGAAAAAAAAAAATGGGACAAAGAAAAGAAGAAAAGATTCAAGGCTACTTGGGATGATAACTCTTCAAGTGAAGAGAAGAATGAGGATATAACCAACCTTTGCTTCATGGCTTTAGAGGAACCTACAAATGAGGTATGTTCCACTTATCATTCTAATGATGATGATATTGTTTGCTCTACATCTTACTCTTGTGATAATGATTGTGATAATTTGCATGATGAAGATGATATGAGGATGAACTTATGAAAGCTATGGCCTTGAAGTGCCAAAAATATCTTTCAAAAATGAAATTTTATAAAGAAAAATGTTCACAACTTAAAAGAAATTTCAAAGAGTTGGAAAAACTTATTTTAAGTTTGAAAATATCCAATGTTAGTCTCAAAGACTTATTGGAAGAAATTTCCACAAAAACCTCCTTATTTGAAGCTTTAAATAAAGAAAATGATTCTTTAAAATTAAAGGTTGAAGAATTAAGAAGCTCAATTTCTAAATTTCATAAAGGAAAGGAAGCTTTGGATACACTAATTGTATCTCAAAGACCACCCTTACTAAGGCATAGTCTTAGCTTTGACGATTCATCAACTTCTACATTCTCTCCTCCATCTTTTGTCAAAGCCACAACTCCTCAAACCCTGTAACATTGAGGTTGTTAAAAATAGAGTAAAATCACACACTAAACCCTCTAACCTTAAGAGCATTCATAAGGTATCACAAAGCTTTAGAGCCAAGCCTCTAAAAGTAAATCATACATTCACATACAAAAAGCATGCTCCTAAACAACCACAATCACAACATAATTCATGTTTTTATGTGCATAATTATCATAATGTTGTAAAAAAGCCTAAATTTCATAACAATATGGGAGAATCAAAAAAGACTTTCAAATCTAATCTTAAGTGCCATTATTGTATGAAAAGTGGGTATATAAACATTTTCTATTATATAAGGAAAGCATACCTCAAACTAGAGGACCCTTCCATCACTAACCCCCAAGGACCCAAATATACTTAAGTACCAAAGCAAAGATGAATTGCTTTTCTTATAGGTGTGTCAAATCCACTAAGAATGATGAGCTAATGATATAAAGATAGTGGATGCTCAAGACACATAATTGGGAATGAAAATTCAAGGAAAGATTTTATGGGGTATCGTACTTGCAAATAATGCTAAGGGTAAGGCAATTGGCATTGGCAATGTTGGTAAGAATGTTTGATCCCCAATTGAAAATTTTGTTTTGTTTAAATGCCAATATGATTAAGACCTTTGATGAATTCACTTGATGATACTTGGTTGCTTTTTGGTATCTTTGTCGTTGATTTTTGGTATCTAAGGAATATTTGTTTGAATTTTTTATGATTGGATGATGTTTTAGTGCTTAATGTATGATTTCAATCTATTTTGAACTTGCAAGTAAATGCCATTTGCATTGCATAAGAGTTTTCATTGTTTACTCTTGAAATTCTAAAAAACACTCTAAATCACTATTACTGTTCCAATTTTACGAGCGCGAATTTCAATTTTTTTTTACCGTTGGATTAGAATTTGTAAATAGCAGTCACGAAATATTATTGTGGTTGAGAAATTTGAAAATTTTAAAATTCACGATCGCAATTTACGACTCTAATAGAAAATAATTTAGCCATTGGAAAACGGTTAAATTTTGAATTTTATGCTCATTTTTTGGTTATAAATATGCCTTTTATCTGCAAAAAACATATTTTACATTCATGAAAATCTCCCAAAAGTTTCAACTCTCATATTTGCTCTATTTATTTAAAGTTTCCATAAATTATCTTTAATTTTCTTCATCTATTTCTTTATGTCTTCTACCTTTATAACCTTCTTTTTTAAAAAATGGCTCCTAAAACTAGAACCCCAAGATCTTCAAAAGAGAAAGAACCTATGGTGTCCCAAGTTCCTCATCCCTCAACTCTTGATCTAATGAAAGGTATAAGTGATGAAAAGAAGGCAAATTGGTTGAAATTGAAGGATAAAAATGATTAAACCAAACAAGGTGCCCGATTTATTTGCCATAAGAAAGTTGGGAATTGAAAAAGATATCTTCACTTTTCTTAATAATCTTCAATGGAGAAATTTCATTTTTGTGCAAGAAGAAGGATATGATGAGCTAACCAAGGAGTTTCTAGCAACTATGGTTCTTCACAAGAAACTCTCATCTCCACTTGGATATTATGGAATCAATTTTAGATTTTTTGAAAAGGAGTATGGGCTAAGATTGGAGGAAGTAGCTAACATCTTTAGGCTTCAAAAGGAAGGTGCCTTCACCATGATCGAATTGGACATAAGCTACAACTCCTTTTGGTAAGAGATATCTATTGAAAGTAAGTATGATGCTAAGAACTCACTTGCCAAACATTTCAAAACCCTCACCTTTTAGGTCCTCCATCGCATTGTCACCCTCTCAATCAATGCAAGAGGGGATGGCAATGAGAAGGTGACTCAAAATGACCTTTTCTTCTTTTTTGGTCTAATAAAAAACCACAAAATTCAAAGTGCCAAGTCCCTCACAGGTCAATTCGTACACTTGGCAAAGACCCCAAAAGGAACCATTCTACTCTCCTTCCATATCTCTCTCATAGCCAAACATCTGAGAGCTCTAACCTCCCAAACCAAAGCCATTCTCCAAACTTTCTTCAAATCTTCTATGCTAAACTTAGAGTATATGCTTCACTCTAAGTGTTTGAGGGAGAAAAATAATGAATATGAGTATATCTTTGGTGAATTTGGTACTCAACAGACTTTAAGGAAAAGGAATAGGGTGAGCGTCCAAGGTGAGCCTAGCCAACCCCTTGAAGAAGAAACTCAAAGAACTTAAGGAACTCAATCCTCTCCTCAACCTCCTCAAGCTCAAAGTGAAACAAATGTGCTCCTTCATAAAGTATTGAGGAGACTCAATATTTTGGGTCACATTCACCATGATATTTATGATATCCGAGGTCTAACAGGTCTTCCTCAATGTAATTTACAAGAATGGGAAAGTAAGGAAGAGCAAGAAGAGGAACATAGAGATGGAGAAGGAGATGAATCTTAAACTTTTGAGAACCTTAGGAAATTTTTTATTTTTGCTTTCTTATTTTGGCACTTCTCTTGCAAAATCAAATATTCTTTGTAATTTAAAAATGAATGCAATATTATTTTATTTGAATTCTGAACTTCTTTGCTCCTTATATGTTTCATTTAAGTTTACTTAATTTTTAGTTTCTTATATGTTTAACTTCCCTTTACATATTTTACTTGTTCTTTTCTCATCCCCTTTTTGATCTTGACAAAGGGGGAGAAGGAATTTGAAAGTAAAATTCACAACTTGTGGCATGAATTGATTGTTTAAGGAGGAATTACTTTATTGCATGAACGTAGGGGGAGCATGAACTTAGGAGGAACATTATAACCTTTTCACTTTATGAATCTTTGCATATGACTTTGTATATGAATTTTTGCAAATTTGTAAATTTTACTTACTTGTTCTTTCCAAATTCAATTTAATTGTCAAAACAAAAGGGGAGATTGTTGACCTAAGTTGGTTCACAACTTGATCAATCTCTATTTTGATCTTGTCAATTAAATTGAAACAAGCTAATGTTTGCAATTAGTATCTATCTTATAGGAAATGCACTTAGAAGAGGTTAAAGATTCAAGAAATCATATAATTCCCTAAGTATAGAAAATAACTCAAAAGTTGTGACCGCAACATACAAATTTCAACTGCGATTAATTTACAACAAATGAAGGGTGAAAGATAAAAGGATTAGCGACCTCAGTCTTGACCACAACTCTAGACACTATCATGGATTTGCGACCGCGAATTGTGTGTCACGACTGCAACTTTTATACAAACACCTATGCTTGTAACGGATAGTTAAGACACTAATAAGAAGATGTCACGTGTCCACTAGCCATTGGGATTTCTGGATTTCGCAACAGTGATTTAGTTTTTGCAACTGCGATTCTGCTTTTGGCAGACAACTTTTTACAAGTTTTTGGAATTGGTTTCTTATCTCTTATACTTACTTATAACGGTTCTTTAGAGGATGTAAGCTATATATACCCCTTCTAAAGGCCTTAGATAGTAGAGAATAGTTTAACAAGTGTCCAAAGTCTTGCAATTTCATTTCTTAAACCAAAAACCTTTGTAATACACAACTAGTGTTGGTTAGTTGAGTGTTAGCCATTGAAATACTTGTATAGATTTAGAAGTGACCTTAAGAAAAATCTTGTTTAGATTTGAGTGTAAGCCTCAGTAAAACACTTGGTTGAGTTTAGAGTTAGCTTTCTCAAAACTCATGTAAGGTTTAGTATAAGCCTAAACAATAAGTTGGGAGTGAACTTAGTAAAACTTCGTAGATAGTGGAAATACCCAATAGTGTAATTGGGGAGTGGATGTAGGATCGGTTGGATCCGAACCACTGTAAATTTTGTGTCTTCATCTTTTTTTCTTATCTCCTTTTGATTTAAATTTTTAATTTTCCACCAATTCAACCCCCTTCTTAATGCATAATGGCAAACATAATATTTTACCAAAAAAAAAATCTTAAATTTTGTAATTTTTTTATCACATAAACGAAATTTTTTACATTTAGGTTAATTTTCACTTAAATTTGAACCGGTGATAACATTATAGCAAATTAATAAGTTCATGCTAGACATTGTTAAATTTTAAAATATATGATAAAATTTCCAAAAAAAAAAAAATGCAAAATTTCAAGAAGTTTTTGTAATTAAATTTTGCAATTAAATACTTTTTTATCTTCTAAATATAAAACAATCAAATTTATAATTTTATTAACAATTTACTAATGTAGGCAAAAATCCAATAATTTTTGAATCCTTATATAATGGATTACAAAATAAATTCTGTCAATAAGAATATCAATTAGAAAGTATCGATTAATTAAATATGAAAAATTTTTTGAATCTCGACATACCTTACAATATATCTACACACATACTTATCCATATGTATATATATATATATATATATATATATATATATATATATATATATATATATATATATATATATGAAAAATTAATGTGATAAACTTTTATAAATACTTTGTTGTCATTTTTTATGAAAAGTATGCATGTAATTTTCTCGTAAAATTATATTATATTTTGCTTGATAAACAATATATGTTAATTTGATAATGTGTCCAATTATTTTTATCTTTATGTAATATGTTTACATATATTATATTATAATACAAAAAACTCTATATTTTATATCCATATTTGATACAATACAATTTAAAAATATAGTAACAATTTAATATAATTTTTTAATTTGCAATGTACAAATATTGAATATGTCACAACCCATATCTGAGGGCATATGAGCGGTACTTGAGAACGGGAAAACGTAAGGCTTCCAAAATCTGTAGTAAGCTTGAAAACTCACAATACGGTTAAACTACAACATAATAGCTGTATCTGTCATAAAACAGGAGGCCATAGACTGATATATCAGGCAAAACTTGAGCAAATATCACATCGTAATCAATGCCACATAGAAGTATTATCTAAGTTACCTCATCATCCTCATCACAAGGTTCTTACTTAATAAAATATTTTATTAAACTCAAAAGTAACCAAACAACTGATGAACAATACAGAATTACAGAGACAAACAAATAACATTATGGAATGCTAGATTATGCAATATAAAACAAAATGGAATTATTTACATAACTGAAATATTATTTACACATCACTACTGGAGGATGAAAGACAGTATAATTCAACTTAAAGTATCTTCACAAGCTCATCCTGCAACCTGGAAAACTTATTGAATAGGGATGAGAATTTGATTCAATGAATGATAATAACCAATATACAAATATGGTGCTCTACTGATAATCTATAATGCAATGCTTATCTAATGTGCCGTCTAGACAAAAAAAATCACATAATTATACATGGATAGAAATCAGTCCACAAAAACCACATTAAACCTTAATATGGGGAGTCGATCCCCCTAACCTGACTCTTTGGTCCAATACTATCTCTTAATCGAATACTGAGGTCGCAACTGTCCTTAGTCTAAACCATACAGCATTGACTCGACTGGCAGCTGCGTTGCAACTATCATGCACCAGTCATAACTCATCAGTCATCATCATCACCATCATAATTAGATTCACATTTCTAAGTAGTCCTTATGTCATCATAATCCCATCCAACAACCATAAATAATATGCAAAAATAATAATTCATCAATCACAGTCAAATGTTCAAATTCCTTTATGTAATAATAGTGTGTGTGTGTGTGTGTGTGTGTGTGTGTGTGTGTGTGTGTGTATATATATAAAGCAGGAGAATATATTAGAAAGTATCACTCATAAACTTAACAGAAAACCCAACTAGTCCTCCTCTCGGAGTGCAACATCTGATCATTGAGAAGACGCCATAAACTCCAATATCATATAACAAGAATATTATCAGAATAAAGACACTAGGATTATAACTAGTGACACTAGCAACACAATTTCAAAATCTTTCCTATAATTAGAACTTAACTTCACTGAAACAAAAAAAAAATAAAAAAATTAAACACTTCAAAATAATATCTCTAACACGTATAAACCAATCACAACTCAATGACTCCTCCTGCATCTCCACACTCAGTAACAATTACAACTTCAATTTATTATCTCAAGCATATATGAATATATATACACAAGAAGATTATGCATATATAAAACATAAATTTATTTTCAGCAATTTCAATACATTTCTCAACTATTTAAAACATTACTTAAACATATAACATAATTTAATAACATAAATAGCCGGTCATTAATTTAAAAGGTAATTTATAAACATTCTTCTTTACAAAGTTATTTTAGTTAATAAACCATTTAAAATTAAAATAATTCATTTAATTTTACTTCAAAACCTTGACAATATTTTACACAGATATAATAAACTCATTGTAATTGGTGAACCATTTAATTTAATATAATTTAATTCTTTACTTCAAACTTTTATGATATTTTACAGAATTATGATAAATTTAATCTTTCAATAAAATTGATTTAAACTTATAAAACATTTTAATTCATTATAAATATCATAAGATGGCTACATAATTAATTCAAACATTTCAACACTTAAATTAATTTATAAAATTAATTACATTCAACACTCATATTAAAAAAATATAAAAATCATGCAAATAAGTTCATAAAAATTACCATTTAAAGAACCACATAATATTTTAAAATAAATTAAATCCACTCATAATATGTAAAATTCATGAGAATACATATTAGTCTCAAATTAATTAATTTAACACCAAGAACATACATATAATTCATAAACATATACAATTTCTAGCAATTCATGGTTCGAAATTCAAGCATCACAATGAAATTCAAGAGTTTTAAACTTATCTATATGAAATCTGATTGAATGAGGGTCATAAAATGCATCGGGGTGGTGAAATGGAGCTACTGAAAGTTCAGCTCATCAGAATCTTTCTGGAATTTTGCTAGAGATCTCGTCGCTAGCGCACATTTTGCCATTGGGAGATTTTTGGTATCCAATTAAGTGCTGGTGGTATTGTAAAGATAATGACCACAGGAGTTCAAAGGTGTTAGAGGTGCCGATTAACCCGTTGGAATCTCGCCAAAATCTAATCAAAAAGTTGCTAGATTCACAAGATAATTTCTCTCACTCTGGTAATCTCCTCATGACTCAGTGGGTATCAAAAGAAATCTTGTGAAGAGAATATTCCAATATATCTTGAATCGTCTAAATTGGGATTCAAATGAGGGAGATATGATTGTTTAAAGTTTCAATCACTTGAGTTTGCTAGAATTCACAATAGCAAAATTTGGGATGCGTGTCTGGCATCATTTAATGTTTAGAATGAATCTAGTCCTATTGGATTTGTATGGATGTTAGGTTTCTAACGCAACTGGCGATGCATCAACCAGACATCTGGTGACAAAGTTATGACTAGAAATGTGCCAACTGCTCACTTTTCTCTCTTCTTCTTCTTCTTCTTCTTCTTCTCTCCCTCCCTCTCTCTGCAGATAGTCCATTTCTAGGCAGCTGGGCAGCCATCCTGAGGCTTCCATGTGATAGTCTCTAGTTGGTTGATCTTTCTATTTTTTTTTTAAATATTTAGAAATTTGTGGAAAATTTATTTTAAGTCCAAAAATTACAGATAAATAGTTATTAAATTTCTTGTAAAATATACTTTAATTTGTGTTGATGTTCTTTTAGTTAAAATTAATGCTGACCATGCTAGAAACTCCTGGGAGTCTCACCAGTACCGAACTTCTAATTAAATGATTGTGAAAGAGACAAAGGGACAATTGTCTATTAAAGGAATTTAAATTTATTGATACAGCTTCACCAACATAAGAAATAAAGAGAAATGTGAATTTGCAACTTTTTACCTTGTATCAATGCACACTTGAATATACTTAATACAATGATTTTGTAATATAAACTACAAGGATTTCAAAAGTAAATAAAAGACACGGATGCTTGGATAATTTAAAAGAAAATAAAAGCTTTGGAAGCTTGAGATAATTATCTTGAGAAGCTTGAATTTGTTGATTGATAATTGTTGTTCATTTTGTAGAGTCTTCTTGCTTTTATAGTAATGACAAGTAGTTGATCTTCCTACATTTTAGCTGCACTTCGTCTATTAAGCTACACTCCATTTTCTTTTGCCTTAAACTGCACTTAACCCCTTATTTTCTATGTTGGTGCTATTTTTACTTTGAATATGTTAGTTCCACATTCAGCATTTAGCAATTCCTTCTTACCACTTTCTCTTCTAGAAGCCTTGAACTTGTTGAGAATTTGACTCATTTTTCTTAAAAATCTGCTAAGTACTACTCTTCGCGGACTCCAAATCCCCAACTCATTAGCCCAAATTAATTAATTATTTTTGTCCAAGAAATACACAATCCGGTAAAAATACGATGCCAACAATTTGATATATTAAAATTTGAAAATAACTATTTTTTGATTTATTAAAAATAAGTTGAATATAAAATCAATTTATAAAAATTATTAAAATTTAATATTTAAGTATCAAAATACAAAATTTATTACTTTCATATATAATTTATTAAATATAATTTTTTATAATATCTAAATATAATTTAATTAAAAATTCAGGTATAAATACTTGCAAATAGTTATACATCAAATCATGATAATTTCATTGTCTTAATTATTATTATTATTATTATTATTATTTGAAAATACTTCATTCATTCCAAAAAGTTTATCTATTTTCTTTTCTCACATAATTTAAAAAATATTATTAATTGTTTGCCAACTCATATATTTTGAAACTATGCAAGTACTATGTCTTTCAATTAATAAGGATAAAATAGATAAATACCTATATATATTTTTAAAGTGGGTAAGTAATTTGAGATATCTTAAAAAAAAAAATAGTTGACAATCTTTTTATATCGAATAGAGTATATATTATTGTGAAAGAAATGTTGGGTTTTGACTTTTTTTTTTTTTTTTGACAGTTAGGAGGAGAAATCGATTCTTAATTTATAATTCAGAAAAATATGCACTTACTTCTACGCTATATTTCGATATGCATGTTGGGTTTTGACTTAAATGCATGAATATGTGTAAAAACTAGAGAATATTGATTTTTAAATCCATAAATATTCAACAAACTCTGATGCATAAATTTCATAGATCTCATAATAAATAAAATCTATAAAATTGAACTGAGCTGCATTTGCGAAATGAAAAAATATTTATGAAATTCATTTCATCATTTTAAAAATGAAAATTTTAACAAAAATCCACTTTAAAAAAAATTAATATGTAGGTTGATTCTGCATATAAAATTCTCACAAAATTGTCCCATGTAATGAAATTAATTAATAAACTCATTCATTACAAGAGGATCAGACAACCTATAATTTAAGCAGAGAACATGTGTAGTCGGTCTAGTAATTTTGTACATGTGCAACAAGGAACTTTAGATCATGTCATGTGCCCCCTCTATATAGGATATAATCCTTAATTAGTTTATATTAAAGGCATGTAAATTAATTAAGATGAACAGATTCCTTCATTTTCATGTTTGTCAAGCTAAATAGACTAAAAATTATATATAGAAGTTGTGTACATGAGATCACATTCATGTGACATGAGATCTTAAATCCAACATCACTATGTTAATAATAATATAATACTATATATAAATTTGAATTCGACTGAAAGTTTGGATTCCTAACTTTACAATTTTGAGAACGAGAACTATTAAACTAAAATTTATTGGTAGATTATAGTGTTATTTATAGATTAATTTTGAAAGGTTTATTTAATTTGTGAGTTTTTCATATTATATTAAAAGTAAATTTTTTAGGAAATTACACCCTCTAGCTATTATATGGCATGTTTTGGAAAAATGCTATACTTCTTTATATATATATATATATATATATATATATATATATATATATATATATATATATATATATATATATATGTTATGAAAGGTGAAAAGAAGAAAGCTTGAGTCGCATGATAGACACTGACCTTAAAGAAATTATTTCTCCTAGGATAAATCAAGCTTCTCTACTACAAAGAGTAGGCAATAAGAACACCAAGCACAAAATTAATAACTCAGTAAAAGAGAGAAAGACAAGAAGAGTTGTGTCTAAACTCACTAATAAGCCATGTATTTATAGCCAAAATTGTGACAGTAAGGTAGAGAAATATCAGGGATAATGGCAACGTTAAAATATGTTATCATGGGTAACGTTATAATTTGTTAGCAAAATAATAGGGTTTATGTGTAACAGTTTTATTTTTTTATAATGTTTAAAAATAATTTAAAATTAAAAAGAAAATAAAGTCATTTGCAAAACTAACCTTACTCTGGGTCACACGTGTAACTCGAACACAAGGGGGAAATCCACCATTTTGCCTTAGTTAGGCAAAGCTCATATGTGCGTGAGCCCACTCATTTATTAACTTCTTTACTAAGCCCATATAAAATATTTATTTATAAAGTGAATAAAAACCTTATAAACAAAAGATGTGTGTATATATATATATATATATATATATATATATATATATATATATATATATATATATATATATATATATATATATATATACTCTTTTTACATTTGTGTGTTTATTTTTACCTTTTCTATTATAAGCTTTGACTTAAACTTATTTTCTATTTTTTCTACTGTGTTTTCTTTGTTTTGAAATTTATCATTGTTTCCCTTTTTTTTTTTTTTTTTTGTTTCTTCGATTTTCTTTCATTTTCCCATCAATAGGTCCATAATTCTCATCCTTAACAAAGGCAGCATCAAGAAGCTATAGTCATCAATAGGTTCGTTTTTGTTTTGCTTCAATTTTGCTCTTTTTTTTTTTTTTTTTTTTTTTTAATTTTTACAGTTTTAATTTTCACTATCTCTCTTTTCCTTTTTTTTTTTTTTTAATTTTGTTTTTTATCTCTTACATGAGGTTAGATTTTTTGGCTTTTTGGTTCTTTTTTTTTTCCCCTTCTTACTCACTCATTTCCTTTATCTCTATCATGAGATAATGAATTTAAAACTTGACTGTGCGATTTTTAATCGCTAAAATGTGTTTCCACAGACAAAACACTTGCAGAGATTAAAGTTTTTTTTTTTTTTTTTTTTGTGTGTTGTAAAGTTTTTATTTTTTGATAACATGTTAATTGCAGTTTGATTATAAAGTTGATTGTTGTTTTTTTTTTTGTATATTTTAACATTAATATTACTAAAATATTGATTGTTATTTGGTTGATCAGAGGCTGATTGTAGGTTGATTGTTGTATAATGTTTAGTTGATTTTATATCATTTTATTGTTGTATAATATTTCTCAAATTTTCTTTTCTACATAATTATTTTTTCTTTTTATATTATTTTTCAGTAGTTAGTCATATTTTTGAAATAAATTATAAATCTATAATTTTTAGAAAAAATTAAGTAGAGAAAAATTACATTTTTAATAGTAGTAGATAACCTTTATATACTCATAATATATCAGAAGTATACCATTTGCTGTTATTATATTCATATTTAATACAATATTTTTTACAAATTTTGAAATAATAAATCAACCAACAACTTAATTCTTTCAAGTTTGACTAAAATATACTAA
This sequence comes from Reutealis trisperma, assembly GCA_947687605.1. Classification (NCBI taxonomy): domain Eukaryota; kingdom Viridiplantae; phylum Streptophyta; class Magnoliopsida; order Malpighiales; family Euphorbiaceae; genus Reutealis; species Reutealis trisperma. The sequence continues at coordinate 75,127 of CANTUT010000672.1, forward strand.
ATGTATATTAAATATATTGAATGAATACCATTTTAAATTAGAATATCAATTTTAAAAATGAACATTTGGATAATCATTTTTTACTTGATACTAGATTTGTATTGTTGTTTCGTCTATTTTGATTTTGAGTTGCTTTGATAATATTTCCAATAGGTTTATGAAGTTGCTATCATTGAGTATGAGTATACCCATTACATCAAAGTTAACATATCTTTTTTTTCCAATGTCTATTGTGATGAAAAAAAATAGGCATTATATCCATGTATGAATATAACCGAAAAAAAAAAAGGGATTTTTTCAAAAGCTCCTCCCATTTTTTGATTAGTGTTTGTAGTTTTTTTTTGTTTGTTTAGGAAGTGGCTTATAAAAATAAGAAGAAGAGATTGGAGCATATAAAAGTAAAAAAGTTTCGAGTGAGTGTATATTTGTAAAGAGGTTCTCTTTCTTAGGTATTTCTATAAAGGTCCCTAAATTTTTATATATTATATTAAGAGTATCTTCGGTTTAATAATTCCTATTAGTTAACAATTAATAATTTTTGTTGATAGTTATGAGCTGATAAATATTCGTTATTTAATAAAATTTTTGTTGATAGTGTGTGTGCGCGCGTGCGTGCGCCCCCACATGTGTGTGTTGAAAATACAAGTATTAATTAATTAAGAAGATTGTACTTATTTTTTTTATATATATTTATGATTTTTTTAAAATATAATCAATATTTTAAATATTTTAAATAATATTGAATAATTATTTATTATGTTTTAAAGAATTATAAATAAGTCTATCACATGAAATTAATTTTAGAAAATAATTTTTATAAAGACAATATAAGAGGGATCACAGGGTAAAAATATAACATTAGCCATCAGTTTGTTTTCGCCAAATATAACATTAGCCATCAGTTGATAGAAAAAATTCAATCAGCAGCTGTTGAAGTACTTAACAGTGACAACTTTTGATGTTTTAATTCATCAAAGAGATTGAATTTATTATTGGAGGAAAGCAAATAATTATTTAGCTATTAATAATTAAACTAAACACCCATTTAATTATTTTATATTGCACATATCAATTTTCATGTATCATGTTATTTAATTAATTTTTAAAAGTTGATTATTTATCAATAGTGAATTTTTTTTTTCTATTTCTATCAAAAAATCCAGACTTCTAAGCATTGCAACATCAATATTAAAAATGTCCTGAAATACAATGAAAACTCAAAAAAAATCAATAAATGAAAGGGCATACTTTTTCTCATATGGGAAATTAATTAAGGCTTAACCGCGAATTTTGTTCTATAGTTTTAAAATAGGGTCAAATAAACTTCTCAGATATTTTTCAACTCATTCAACTCATAATAACTGGTTAAATTGTATCCCTTGTACCTGAATTTAGGGCCTAATTTTATTGTTATTTTTAAATTTCAATTTGCAACGATAAAGTCCATTAACTTCAATTTGATTGAATGATTGTCTCCTAAAACAATTTCTGACCATTAGCTCGCCGGAAAGCCCATATAGAATCGTAGTCAATATTTTTTAATATTATTTCACTCTTCTAAATGCATACTCATTAGCCTCACTTTCTATCTTCTCTTTATTCTCTCTCTTCACCATTTATTTATTCTATCTCCACTCTCTCTATTTCTTTCTCTGTTTCTTTCTTTTTTGGTCTCTCTTTTCTGCAATTTTTTTCTTTTTCTTAAAAAAGTTTTCACAAATCAGCAAGCACATCTCAATCACACGCACCAAAAATATCATCTTTCTATCTTCCATTTCTAATTTTTTTCTTTTTTAAGAGACAGATGAGAGAGAAACTGAAAATTTGTGGCACCATTGCCATTGCAAGGCTCGCGATGAAGCTTGGTTGGCCAGTGGTTAAGGCAAGCTATGTATTGGAGTTGTGTGGATCTCATGGAGGCTTAAGGCAACTGAGTTGTGCACTAATTGTGGGGGAGTTCTTGGTGAAGTTTGGTTATTGGTGGTAATGGGTTTTGGATTGATGTTAGTAAAATTGAATGGGTGCTTTTGGTTTTACATGGAAAGCAGCCGCTAGATTTTGTCAAAAGGAAAGAAGAAAGAGAGCTTGGAGCAAAGAGAGAGGGGATTTCTAATTTTGAGAAAAGTTTGGGTTTTGAGAAGATAAAGGGTTGTGGGATTTTGTAAAAAGTAAAGAATTTGAGTTTTGAAAATCATATTTGGATTTGAAAAATTCAAAATTTGAATTTGATGGTGATGTATTTTGTTAAAAAATTGAAGGATAAGTTTGTGTTTCAAAGTGCTAAGTTTGATGGAGATGACTTTTGTGAAAAATTGAAGATGGAGGTTCAAAGAGAGAATGGAGAGAGAAGAGAGAAAGTGAAAAAAATTTAATATTATTGATAGTAATGTTAGGTGAGAGAAAGTAAATATGATGTGGATGTATTGGAAAGAGTGAAAAAAATTAATAATGCCAAGTTAGTTTTTTGGTAAGTTGATGGTCAGAAAACTGTCTTAAGGACAATCATGCAATTAACTTGAAGTTGATGGGCTTTATCGTTCCAAATTGAAGTTTAGGAACAATGGTGAAACTAGGCCCAAGTTCAGGAATAAGGGTGCAATTTAGCTCATAATAACTCAATATTTTTTATTTTTTGACATTTAAACTCAAAAAGCAAGTGCATTCCACACACTTTCAATTAAAAGAGCGTGGATTTAACATAATAATAATAACCAATTATTAAAATATAGGAAAAAGATTCAAACATGCCTCTCATGTACACTTTGTGGTGGACATTAACACCTTTCATTTTTGGAAGCGCAAATATACCTCTGATGTTTTAAAAATCTTCAATTGTCTCACTATGTCTGTCATTTATAGGCCCCACCTGACTTGTTTTTAGTCCTATATGGACTAACTCCATTAAAACACACACTTTTTCTCTTCTTTTCATGGTTCTTGTTTCGTAGGACTAACAGCATAGTTTTTTATTTTTAATTAAAACTCAAAATAAAAATTCAAACTTTTAGAAGGACAGCCTCATTCTAGACTAATCTTGAGGGGTCCTTGCCATAAGTCATACTCAAAGATGTCTCCTTCTAGGCCTCTTAAATCTATTTATGTTTTTTTAAGGAGTGGACCTAATTTCATGCTTAAATCCCAAAGATGAGTGTCAAATTTATTTCTCATAAGGTGGGAGATTATCCCAATCGTGAGCTTATTCATCAAGTTATTAAATTTTTTGGAGATTATTTAACTAATGATGAACAATCTCCCAAGTATGGCAATCCTAGATGAGGAGGTAAATAGGATTGTTGAAAAATTCTAATGCAATTTAACACCCTATATGCAATAATCCCCCAATTTAAATGAAATACACAAATATAAAAAGATTTGAGTTAGAGAAAGCTTAGCCAATATTTATTGTGTTTCGAAGCACAAATGCCTCTCTTATGTCTATTTCTCCTAAATCAAACAGATTTAGGGTTCCACTAACCAAATGGCATTTCATCCAAAGCTTTACAATCTTAGTTCTCTAGGATTTCGCCTCTTTACAATAGATTTTATGGGATTTCACCCAATACACTTTGAAGATAAAATAGATTTTAAATTTAAAATCTCACAAGACTTGGTTACAAGCTATGTTAAATGTTACAATGAGATACACTAGTTTTGAATGAAGAAAACTTAAAGAAATGAAGAGATTAAACTTAGTGTTGTAAAACAGACTACAAAGATTTAGAAATGAGAATAACGAATTTTGGTCAATATAGCACTTGATTTTCACTTGGCAAGAGTTCTAACTTTCATTTGAACCTTATAATATATATAAGATCAATAAATATGATTATTGGGATCTTAAAATAAGTAATAACTGCTCTCTCCATGCTTGTAATGGCTATAAGATCTTCTAGATTTCCATTTGATTTGATAGGGTGATGGTAGTGACTTATGGACATGGTAGTGATGCTTTGCTTCCTTTTAGATTGGTCACAATAATGACTAATGGTAATGCTTGTGGCTTATGCTACTATACGTTTTTGTTTCTTTCAACTTCTTAAGTCATAGTAGTGGCTTAAAGTAGTAGTAATTACTTCAATATAACCATCTCTCTTTTTTGGTCAGTTAAGCCATAGTAGTGACTAAATGTAATATTAGTAATAGATTTGTATCTAAAAAACACTTTAAAACAATTGGGTGGTAATGGTAGTTGCTTACAATAACTACCATGATACCCTATGAACAATAAATATCAAGATAATTGAATCTAAACACATATTTATATCGCATATTTGTATCACATGAATTAAATTAAACTTAATTAAACTAAATTTTGGTATCATTAAAATCTATAAGGGCAACATCGAAAAAGTACTCAAACTAAAATAAAAAATAAATTGGGTCTTTAAATTTGTGATGAACTAAAAATGGGTGTTTTGATTCAGAACTAGATATTATTAATTCAAACTCAAACTCAAACTCCTTCACTATAAATGAATGAATTTAGTGATCGTTTGTCACCGGTTGTTATACTGGTGAAAGCAACTGATGGCTAATAGGGAAGATTTAGAGAAGGAGAAAGTAAGGAAAGAAAATGAAGATATTACTAGGGTTATAAGTTAGTTAAGTCAATACGCGAACTACTCAGAATCGACTTGAAAATTACTCTAAATCAACTCGATGTAAGTCTAGTCGAGCTCGAACTCGAGTAGCTAGACAAGTCAAGCTCAAATTATATATTGCTCAGATTGACAGACTCATGAGCCTAATTAAGCTTTAATATATTTACTATTTTACTTTTTATTTATTATTAATCGAGTCTAAATGAGCTGAGTCCAGTCTAATCGATTCTAAATGCACTTAATCGATTATAAATGAGCCGACTTGAGTTCGCGATTAGCATTGTGTCAACTAGGTTTGATTCGATTAATTCTTTACTCATTTAGGCTTGAACTTGATTCGATTAAACACGAGGTCATTAATTTTGTTAAAGCTTGAGCTTGAGTTTGAATTATTCAAAACTTGAGCTCGAGTTTGAGTTCAAATACGCCAAAATTCAACTTAAATCAGCTGATTAACAGCCCTTAATATTACTGATTCTATCTTTTCATTATAATATATTATTATATACTAACAAGGAGAAAGAGATTATTGCTCCAACAACTTTTCTTTCCATCGTAATATATTATTATATAATTTAATAATATTATTTTTATTTTATATTGCATTTTAATAATTAAAGTAGAGAGTGTAAGACACACTCCATTTTTAGGTTTAAATGACACAAAAATAAGATATATTAGGTCGTTATAAGCAAAAAAAAGTATCATAAGAATTCATCTAACCCAATTTCAAAATCGTAGAACCAAATTCACCTTAAGCTTTTCACTGTACTTACCTTTCCCCATCACATAACTTCTTGTAATATTCATATCTAACTAATGCTCTGCTAGGATTTCGTCTTTTATCTCATTTAACGCTGCTTGGGTTTCTTCGGGGTATCCTCAACAAGTCATACCATACCCATATTCTTGTTTCTTTTTGCTCTCTTTATGTCTTTTAGCAGTGATGTCGTGCTAAACTACGGCCATGTCTGGCTCTCCTTCCGATTTAATCTTATGTTGGTTGCGTATAATGTTTCTTGTTGAAGGGAGGGGAAGAGAAAGTTGACGCTAGTGTCAGAGCTAAATGCTACAAAAATCCTCACCTTCTGTTTAGCTTCAAAGCCACTGCTAAAGGAGATCTATTCTTCTGACCATGGCCATTGTGGCTGAAGGAAGGAGATCTAGGCTTGGTTTGAACTTGCTCTTTGTGGTAGGTTGGTTTAAAGCCTCAATGGTATGCATTTTTTTGGATCTTTCCTTCTATTGGCCCTCTAAGCTTATTAGTATTCAGCTCTCTCTCTCTTGCCATAGGTAGCAACGATAAGGTTGGTGGAGGGAGATGAAGCATCTAATAGAGGAGGTTTTTCTTAAGGGTGTTTTCATAAATTTCTATCCAATGTAGGCCATTGGCTAGTTTTCACAGACTTTGTGTTTGTTTTCAATTTAGATTTTAAGACGTGTTATAAACCTATATTTGGATAGAATGTTCTTGGACTCTAAGTCCATCTATGACATCCTAAGTTGGGATAATCTTGAAATTGTAATTCTCATTGTACTATTCTAGGCTTTATGACATAATTAATAGCAATTTTTTTCTTCTTTGGCCAAAAAAAAAAAAAGAAACCATATTCACCTTTAAGCCAAATAATTAAACAATACCATTGGCCAAAAAAATTAATTAAACAATACCCATTATTACTGCTGGGTTAAACATGACATCGCAACCCCACTTGTGCTTTATTAAATTCAATATCATACAAATATACTCTTTATTTCTAAGACCACAATACCTTTTCAATTTGCCTTTTCACCATGAAAGTTAACAATAAATTTTTCTAAATAAGAAAAATAAATAAATTATTAACAATAAAAGGTGGGGTTGTTGAAGGGACAGAGAGGCATAGATGATACTATTTATCTTTGTGCCTTTGTCTCTTCTTTTAATGTTGTTGTTATCCCTTTGCTTCTCAAAGTTTTTGGCTCATAGATCCTCCCCTTTTTAGAGTTACATTTATTTGTTTTTTTCCTACTATTACTCTAATGATTCAATAATAAAATATTTTTTATAATTTTAAATTTGTATTTAATTATATTTAATTTAGTAAAAAATGTAATTTAGTTTTAGTTTTATTTTTATTAATAAAATGATAATTTTAATTTTTTTTTTCATTTGCAATATAAAAATTTAAGATTCAAATTTAAACAATATTTATTTTCTAAAATTTTTCCTAACATTTTATATATCAAATTGAAAATATGTCATTGTTTCATCCCTCGAGATGAGAGAAAACACGATAAAATCTCCTTCCTACATTTGGTGCTTTTTGAAATTGATTTCAATGAAATATATATATATATTTTTTTATTAACAATAATTTTTGTTCTTTACTTTTACTCTTTCCGTGATATTTGAACGTGGCACTAATTCAGAACCATTTTATTAAGGAGGACCGGATTTTTTTTTTATAAAATATATCTAATTTTTTAATTTTTTACTTTTAAGTATATTATATTATTTTTATTAATTAAATTTCACTTCTAGATTAAAATTGACATAGTTAAAAAAAAAAATTCAATAATATTATGTCAAAATTTATTATTTGAAAATATTATTTTTAACTTTAAAATTCAATAATATAATTATTTATATTTTCCATATAATATAAAGGTATCTAGTATATAAGACTTTTTTTTTAATGCTCCATAGACTTCTTTTATTATTTTGTGGACAATTTTAATTATTTATATGTAATTATATATATATTTTTATAATTTTTTATAAATAAATATTAAAAAAAATTGAGTTTGGGCATGTGCCCCTTCAAACTTGTCCTTGTTTGGTTTTGTAGTTACTTGAGCAACCTGAGTGCGAATTGGACTTTTTTAAATTAGGCTAATTTCTAATATTTTATAAGCCAAACTCAAACACTCGTATAATTCAAATAACTCATAAATAATTTTATTCATGTATACCCTTATCTCACACTAAATATTAGACTAAGAAAATAAAAAATTTATTCATTTCAGTTTTATCTAGTCTCAATTTAAATTTAATTTTTTAAACTTTCTGTATAATTTTTAAAAGAATAATTTTAAACTTTTTTTTTTTTATTTTTAATAAGAAATCAATATTCAAACTTTTGACTGTGTTTTTCCTTTTTAAAATTTTCCTATTATTTTATTTATCAAATTGCAAATATCCCATATATATCTTACATATTCATGTCAAGTATCCATCATAAATACTGGTCCAATTATAGACAAAAAAAAGAAGATATTGTTTTGCATTGTTAGGCTAAGATGAAAAAAGTTCACACTATCTTACTTCAAATGAGTAGTCCTTTTGGGGTCCATTCATTGATTGACATTTAATACCAACAAGAAATTGCATGAAAATTTATGGGTTTTTGATTTGTGGGCAAGAATCTTTAACCCAATTGAAAGAAAATCTCATCAAGATTCATCGATAGAGTTTATAAAAGAAGAGTACTTGTTCATTACATTGCCTACTCTTGAATCGTCTATGGCATTCAATATATATTTTCTAAGTACCATAATCAATCTGTTACCAGCAATTATTCTTTCTATTATAAATGTACTGTCTTTCTAACATCTTTTTGGAAATTATTTTTCAACAAAACATAATGGAATTTGCTTCCAATTTTTGATTTCAAATGCTAACCAATTTCATGCTATTGTAATTAAAGGCTTTATTTCTTCCCACAGAAACCATAAACTTGCAAAAGAAAATTTTCAAATTTTGAGTCTCTACGTAGAGTATAATGTATATATAGTTTGGCAATTGCAGTTCTTTAGCTATTGATTGCTTATTGTTGGTAATTAAATATTGTAACTTCAAATGTAATAATATAAATTCTAATTTTTAATACTTTATTTAAATTAATGACTGTTAATTTTTATCTATATCAATTATGAGGTTTAATGGGTTTGGATTATACAATAAGATTAATTTCCCCTTGTCAGGGCATGTTTCATTAATGGTGGTTGCAGTTAGACATTGATGGTAAGTAATTTGATTGCTAATGGTTGGACGGCCAAATATTAATACTTATAAATTTTCAACATTTTAATTGTGATGTTAAATTGATAATTACTGTATTTTTTAAAAACTATTCTAAATATATTATCAACTACCTTAAATATATATATATAGAATATAGGCTTTGCAACGGATGAACAGTGCATTTGGGGGTAACAATTACTTATTTCCACCATACTATTAGCTTTGTTCATAACCTTCGTGCAATTCATTTAGATTTACCTTCGTGCAATTCATTTAGATTTCAAAAAATTTAAACTTGAATGTGAAAATTTGTTTTTAGACCTAATTTAATATGGTAGACAGTGTTTTAAAAATCAGACTAGTGATCGAACCGGTCATATCATCAATTTGCAGTTCAATCGGAGGTAGTTCAACCGATTAAATAAAATCTCTTAACTTCTTTTTTTTTTTAATTATTTTTTGATTGATTTCCATTGATGGAAGTTAAAAGCCGGTTAAAAAAATGGTTAAACCAAAAATCTCGGTTTTTAATTGAATAGAACTGGACAGGCCGACGATTCTTAATTCAACCGATCTAATTGTATAGTCCGGTTTGATTTTTAAAACACTTATTGTCGGTTTGAAATCCACTTCCTAAATAGATTAAGTTTAGAACTAGACGCCAGGTTTGAATCTCACCAATCAAATTAATTCTAAAAAAATTAAGATAAAGAATTTTAATTATGGTATGATCTAGCCTGATTTAATCCATCTAATTTATAGTAAAAAAATAATATTTGTAATATATTAAAATGAACTTAAAAAATTTTAGATCTCATGGGACAGTCAGGGCCAAATCTAGGCTAAAAATAAAAAATTTCCATCCAATTTAATTTGACTCAAACCTACCCAATCATCATATTTACCAAAGACCCACTCAATAATTCACTAACATATTTTTTGATAGGAAATCTCAAACAAAAAACTCATAATTTTTTACAAAATCAAATAGACCAACCTAATTAGATTTAATTGATATTAGGTAGTAAACGTTAAGAGATTGATTAGACTACTATATTATTAAACATTCTAAACAAACAATTAAGAATTTAAAAACTAATAATTGGTTTTTTAGTATTAATTTCATTAATGAAACTCTATTTCTAATGTTTACTCTTAAAACAGTCTCACCTTAATATTACAAATATTAATAATTAATTCTAAACTACTAAACCAAATGAATTTATGAAGTATTAAATTTTGGATCATACATGTGAACCTAATAATAATGTTAATTGCCATCATTTAATCTAATAACAGTACTCTTTTAAAAAAAAATTAATTTATTTTTTGAATATGACATCTGATTTTTTTGAAACTTTTGATGGTAAATAATATTTAACAATTAACAAGTCATACTGGATGAGGTGATATTGTCCCTTCCACTCAAGGCCAATATGAAATTTTAATCCTCTGAAGTAAAGACCACCCGACAACGTTACCACATTTTCAGCATATATATATATATATATATGATAAATTACTATGATACCTCCGAAGTTCAGCATAATTAACACTTTAATCCTTAAAATTAAAACTTTTAATTAGTAAACTAAATTCAATAAAAAAGCTAAATTTTGAGGGACCGAAATTTTTTTAATATAATAACTGAATAATTAAAATATATAATATTTTAAAAATTTAGAAATGAAAGTGTTATATAAACCACTATTTTAAAAATTGGATATCATACAGGATGATTCAACCGGTTAAACAAGAAACTTGAGGTCAGTCCGATCCGATTACTTCTAAATAATCAGATTTTTTATTAAAACCGCGTAAAATAGGATTGGACTAGCTAAAGCGAAAAAACCAATGAACCGGATGGACCGTGCCAATTTTAAAAATTATTAAAAAATTAAAATTTTATAATATTTGTTTTTTCGTTAGATGTGTTTAAATTTAGTATTTGGTCAATTATATTTATTTTTTCTTCGATATGTTTTTCTTTGATGGTTATAATTTAATATATTTAGTCACATAAAAATATTAAAAAAAATACAAATATAGACATTTTACAATAAAATGATTGAATCGGTAGTTGAACCAATCAGATAAAAAATCATTGATCTAACAAGTTCGATCACTGATTTGATTTTTAAACCATTGATATAAAATAAAATATCATATTAAAATCTAGTAAATTTTTTTTATTACAAATAAAGACTAAAATATGAGCAGTTAATAAATTTCAGGAATTAAAAATATTAATTTTGAAATATTGGAGATCAAAGTATTAATTATCTAAAATTTTAGAAATATTAAAATAATTTATTTAAATATAAAAATAAAAAATTATTATTTTTAACATATTCCTTTGTAACATGTGCAATTCACTACTACATCTGTCCATCAGATTCCCACATTACACAGTTTACACTCACATGTATAAATAAAACCAAAATAGATCTTGCATCAATATTTCTTTCTTTTTTAATTAATTTTTATTAAAAAAAATTTAATTGTCCCTATTCTAATTCTTATTCAATGGAATAACTTAAAAAGATCCCTAAATATTTTTAAATTCATATAATTTTCCAATAAATTATTATAGAAATCCATTTTTTTAAAGACTACACAAAACCTTGTTGACTTTCTTAATCCTTGTCTACAATTGATTGGATCTGAGTCTTTAATGTGTAATTTAATTTTGATTGATTTCTTTTTTTTTTTTTTTTTTTGAAATGGAGAGGAAAATGTGATTAATTTCATAAGCATTATTTGATTTTAATAAAAAAAAAACCCATATTTTAAAATTCAATTATTTTGATTTAGATAATTTCAGTTTTTGGTTTACTTTTTTGATAATTTTTATTATTCATCACTAGTTTAAATACCTGAAAAAAGAAATTTTTATTAATATAGAACATAAATTTTATTAATAACTAAATAATCAAATTAAGATATATCATTTAGGTAGTTAAGTTTAATTTTATTTTTTTTTTTACGATATTTGGTTTGATTCGGTTATTATAATAAAAAAAAATATATTATTGACTTGAAAGGAATCGGTTAATTATATTGCAATTTTAATTAATTATATTTTAATTAAAATTTAAATTTGAAATTGTATAATTCTAATAGTAATTATTACCAACAAAATTTTGATTTATTGATTTTATAGTCAAATTGTGAAGTCTCGAATTATCATAATTTAAATAGTGAATTATCATATCTATTTTGTGAAATAATTATTATTTAATATGAAAAATTATAATTAGACAGTTTATAATAAGATATGGTAGACTAAATTAACTTTAACAACTTTTTTTCCATTATTAGATGGCACACACATAACATAAGCTTATTAAGGCAGTGAAAAACAGTGTTTTAAAAACTGGACCAGTGATTAAACCCATCAAGTCATCGATTCGCAATTTAATCGATCTGATCAGTTGAACTGGTGGTCCAACATGTTAAATAAAATCTATTAATTTCTCTTTTTTTTTTTTTAAATTTTTTAATTAATTTTCATTGATGGATGTTCAACCGGTTAAAAACTGCTCAAAATCAATCAAAAACCGGTCAAAGAATTGTTAAACAGGAAATTCTAGTTTTTAATCGAACCACATTGGACTACGTGATAGTTCTCAGTTCAACCGATTGAACCATCCGATATGGTCCAGTTTTTAAAACAATAGTGAAAAGTTGCTGGAGTTGCAGTTAAAAAGCACATGCTGGCTTAGCCATTGTGACCACAGAAATTCAAGGACCACCTTCAGTCTTGGATTATAAAAGGAAATAGACACAGCTATCATTGAAATGGATCAAGGATAAGGTTAATGTTACTAGTTGATCTGAATCAGTCAATCAAAAATCTTTGGAAGACTATATTTATACATTTCCAAGTGAACCATGTATACTATTGCATTACATTATATGACCTGAAAAGAGAAAACAAGATAGTTCTACATGACCGAAAAAGAAGAAACCACATAGATAAAATACTACTCTTTGATGAAAAGGGAATTTTGGTTTACAAGTCCCCTTTATCAACCACAAATTTTCTTTTCAAGTTATTCACATAATTGGACTCTCAAATATTATGCATTATATGTCTGACTTTCCCGATTATTAATCGTAATTATTTTGGGATTACTAATCAACATTTCTAAGAATAAAAGAAATATTATTTAATGCATTTAGAGTGTGTGTGTATATATGTATATAAATGAAAATATGGACAGTCGATCTTACATGATATAAGAGATAGTAGAATTTATTGCATAATCACTTTAAATTGCACTTGCAGCTTTCGCTTTGTAATAATATATCTCTCTATCTGAGGTAAAAAAAATTCCTCTAAATTTAAATTAAAAGAAGAAAGAACTCCATGATAATAATAATAACAATAATTGACTTACATAAAACCAAAAATTAATTTCTCAATTAATAATAATAATAATAATAATAAAGAAGGTGCTATTGGATCCACATCTTCTGCTTTTGTTCTATAAACAAAACATGGGGTTCCACCCTCTACAATCCCAAAACAGATCAACAGTTCTCATCTCTCAGCAATGCCTGCAACTCTAAGGAATCTCTTTCTTTCTCCCAATATCTTCTCTCTCACCTTCTTTCTTTCAATTAACTCTCTTTTCTTCCATTCTTGTTTCTCCATTGATGAACAAGGCCAAGCTCTTTTGACATGGAAGAACACTTTAAACACCTCTACAGATGCTCTCAGTTCATGGAACCCTTCAGACCCAACTCCTTGCAAATGGGTTGGTGTCAATTGCAATTTCAATGGCATGGTTACAGAGATAAGCTTGAAATCAGTCGATTTGCAAGGTCCATTGCCTTCAAATTTTCAGTCCTTAAAGTTCTTGAAGACCCTTATTCTCTCTTCAACCAATCTCACAGGGGAAATCCCTAAAGAGTTTGGTGAATATCTTGAACTTACTTTGATTGATGTTAGTGACAATTCTCTATCTGGTGAAATACCGGTAGAAATTTGCAGACTAAGAAAATTGCGGAGTTTATCTCTTAATACAAATTTTCTTGAAGGTGAAATTCCTTCTGATATTGGCAATCTCTCTAGTCTTATGTATTTAACTGTCTTTGACAATCAACTAAGTGGTCAAATTCCAAAAAACATTGGAGCATTATCCAGGCTGCAAGTTTTCAGAGCAGGTGGGAATAAAAATGTCAAAGGGGAGCTGCCTCAGGAAATTGGAAATTGCACTAACCTGGTTGTGTTAGGCCTCGCAGAAACCAGCATTTCTGGGAGTTTACCTTCATCAATTGGGAACCTGAAAAGGATTCAAACTATAGCTATTTATACAACACTCTTATCAGGCCCTATCCCAGAAGAGATTGGAAACTGCAGTGAATTACAAAACTTGTACTTGTATCAGAGTTCTTTATCTGGCTCGATCCCAAGGCGAATTGGGAAACTTACTAAGCTTCAAAGTTTGCTCTTATGGCAGAACAGCTTAGTAGGTTCAATCCCAGAAGAGCTTGGAAGCTGCAAAGAGCTTACTGTCATTGATTTATCGGAGAATCTTCTGACTGGAAGCATACCTTCAAGTTTTGGAAAACTTTTGAAGCTTCAGGAGCTTCAGCTTAGTGTTAATCAATTAACAGGCATCATTCCTGTTGAAATCACAAAATGTATAGCTCTCACTCATCTTGAAGTAGACAATAATGTCATTTTGGGTGAGATTCCTGCTGATATTGGCAACTTAAATAGCTTGACTTTATTCTATGCTTGGCAGAACAGTCTAACAGGCAATATTCCAGAGTCACTATCAGAGTGCCAGAATCTTCAAGCTGTTGATCTGTCATACAACAATCTTTTTGGTTCAATACCAAAAAACATTTTCGGATTGCAGAATCTTACCAAGCTACTGCTACTTTCAAATGATTTATCTGGCTTCATACCCCCTGATATAGGTAACTGCAGCAACCTTTATAGGTTGAGGTTGAATGGTAATAGGTTGGGGGGTACTATTCCATCAGAAATAGGAAAGTTGAAGAGTTTGAATTTCGTTGACTTGAGCGACAACCATCTTGTTGGAGGAATCCCTCTATCCATGTCTGGATGTGAAAACCTCGAGTTTCTTGATCTCCATTCAAATGGGATTACTGGTTCTTTACCAGATACTCTGCCTAAAAGCCTACAGTTTGTGGATGTTTCAGACAATAGGCTTACTGGCTCACTGACTCATAGCATCGGGTCATTGACCGGTTTAACTAAGCTTATTTTAGCAAAGAATCAACTTTCAGGCAGAATTCCAGCAGAGATTTTATCATGCAGTAAGCTGCAACTGCTCAACGTTGGAGACAATGGTTTATCTGGTGAAATTCCAAAGGAGCTTGGTCAAATTCCAGCACTGGAAATCTCTCTAAACCTTAGCTGCAACCAATTTTCCGGTGTGATCCCATCTGAGTTCTCTGGTCTTAGCAAGCTGGGAGTACTTGACCTCTCCCACAACAAGCTTGAAGGGAACTTAGATGTTCTTGCAGACCTCCAAAACCTTGTTTCTCTTAATGTCTCCTTCAATGACTTCTCTGGTGAATTACCTAACACTCCCTTTTTCCGAAAGCTTCCACTCAGTGACCTTGCATGTAACCAAGGTCTTTTCATTGCTGGAGGAGTAGTAACACCAGCAGATAGCTTGGGGCCATCAGTGCAAGGTAGATCAGCACTGAAACTAGTAATGTCTATCCTTGTAAGCGCAAGTGCAGTACTAGTATTACTAGCAATTTATATGCTAGTCCGCACCCGAATTGCTTCCAATGGCCTAATAGAAGATGGAAATTGGGAAATGACTTTGTATCAGAAGTTAGATTTCTCCATCGATGACATTGTTCGAAATCTAACATCATCTAATGTGATAGGCACAGGAAGCTCAGGAGTAGTGTACAAGGTCACAATCCCAAATGAGGATTCATTAGCAGTTAAGAAAATGTGGTCATCAGAAGAATCTGGAGCATTCAGTTCTGAAATTCAAACACTTGGTTCAATTAGACACAAGAACATTATCCGGCTTCTAGGATGGGGTTCGAATCGGAATCTGAAGCTGCTTTTCTATGATTATCTCCCAAATGGAAGCTTGAGCTCACTTCTCCATGGTGCAGGCAAAGGAGGAGCAGAATGGGAAACTAGATATGATATTGTGTTAGGAGTTGCACATGCACTTGCATACTTACACCATGATTGTTTACCAGCCATTCTTCATGGAGATGTTAAAGCTATGAATGTTCTGTTAGGACCAAGCTACGAACCTTATTTAGCTGATTTTGGTCTAGCTAGAGTTGTTAGTAGCAAATCTAATGATGATTTGGCTAAACCAAGCCAAAGACCTCACCTTGCTGGTTCTTATGGATATATGGCTCCAGGTAGTTTTTCTATTCATATCAATCGCATTTGTTACAAATTCATTCCTATTCGCAGAATCATTTTGATTTTGGTGCAAAAGGTTTAAAGATGGAGTTAACAGTTTTGATAGTATATCCAACTTCGGTCCTTCTAGATTGAATTGATTTCAATTAAATTAATATACAATTAACTTTCAATTTTCTTTTCTTTTCTTTTTTTTTTTTTCCCTGCAGAGCATGCATCAATGCAGAGAATCACAGAGAAAAGTGATGTGTATAGTTTTGGTGTAGTACTTTTAGAGGTTCTAACAGGAAGACACCCATTAGACCCAACATTGCCTGGTGGTGCACCCTTGGTTCAGTGGGTTAGGGACCACTTAGCAAGCAAGAAAGACCCTGTTGACATTCTTGATCACAAGCTTAAGGGAAGGGCTGACCCTACAATGCATGA
Source organism: Reutealis trisperma (assembly GCA_947687605.1). NCBI lineage: Eukaryota > Viridiplantae > Streptophyta > Magnoliopsida > Malpighiales > Euphorbiaceae > Reutealis > Reutealis trisperma. The sequence continues at coordinate 91,547 of CANTUT010000672.1, forward strand.
AATGCTTCAAACATTAGCTGTTTCATTTCTCTGTATAAGCACAAGAGCTGATGATCGTCCAACAATGAAGGATATTGCTGCTATGCTAAAGGAGATTCGACATATCGATCCAGCTAGGCCAGAACCTGAAATGTCAAAGGGAGGTTTGACCACGGTTCGATCGCCACCACCGCCGGATACTAGGATTGTAGATTCACAAGGATCTTCTAATTGCTCCTTTTCTTTCTCTGATGATGAGTCAATTAAACATTTCAAGAAAATGTTTCAAGTACTTTGATGTTTTGTATATTTTCACCAAGGGAAAATTCACTTGAATGGGGCAACTAGAAGTGGTAAATTTTTAGTTTACCATATTTTATGTTGTAGATTGTAAGTTAATGTATGAGTAAAAATTCACATAATTTAGAATATTAACAAAGATTATAATAAAAGAGAATTTTCAGAATTTAAAGGAGGGTCCATAGTTGTTTGATGGCTTCAATACTGGTGGGGGATTATCTTGGGAGTAGTGAGAGAGAGAGAGAGCAACTGTCATATTGAAGGTTAAGAGAATGATAGCAGAGCATGTAGTAGCTGGACCAATCATTGGTAGCTTTGGATCTATGTAAGGAATTTGATTCTCTCTCTCTGTCTCTCTTTTAATATAATTTCTCTCTTACACAAATAAAAAATACACAATAGAACCAGTCTTACCAGCAGTGCTCACATGGTCCCACGTTCCCTACACTCACATGTCCATGTGCTGTCTGAGAGAGACTTTCCAGTAATGTATGAAGGAACACATCCAAAGCTTAACTACTAACCTTAATTTAGAAGACTCTGTCTTAACCCAAAGGCACATGCTCTAGTAGAGGACCATTATACCTATTTATTAAATAGCAAAACAATGTTCTATTATATTATATAAACAACTTGCTCACATGCACAGGTATTAAGGTTGAGAATTGGCAATCTATTAAGGGTGAAAATCACTCTTCGGAGAAGCATCCTTTTAAGTTTTTAAATATTAAATATTACAAAAATCGATCCATGTCTGACCAGCTGCAGATGAGATCGACGGTGTTTCCTGGTCCAAGTCTCCCTTAAGGTGGCTAAAATGCAACACAGATGATGCTTTATTTTCTGAGCAAAGAAAAATGAGCCGTGGCTAGATCAACAGAGATATCAAAAGTGACAAATTTGTCGATTGCAGCAATGGTTCAAGCCCCAGGTCTCATGAAAGTAGAGATTGCAAAAGCCTTATCATTTAGAGATGCTCTAAATCGGCTAAAAAGGCAAAATTTCTACAATATTATCATGGCGACACTCTCAGGTCCTTAATAAAGTTTTGCCATTACAGAATTTAGAGAACGCATTAGCCTTTAGGCTTTTAGTTAACGATTGTAAAGCTCTCTTTAGTTCTATGTCTAATGTTAACCTTGTTTTTTTGTAGGAGGTTAGCAAATATTGCTGCGCATTTGTTAGCAAGAGCAACACTTTTAGACTCTGATGTTCATTTCTGGGGTGATATTCCCCTATGTTCCTTGATGATGTTTTAAGTTCTGATAGGTATTAATAAAACTATCATTCCAGTTTCAAATCATAAAAAAAAAAAAAAAAAAAAAAAGATGCTCGATAACAGTTAAAACAACAATGCCAGACATACTCTTAACTAAGCCATTCTAAGATTTTCAATTAATGATACTTTGGCAGCCATATGATAATTGTTTTTTAGCTTCCTAAGCCGTAATTAAGTACTATCTAGTACAATAATACGCCAATATTTATCAAGTAAAAACTAAAGAACTGATATTTACATAAAATCAACAGGAAGAAAATATGGCTGAAATATTTTCACCAACTGGATACTTTGATTTGTCATTTATCTCAAGCAGAAATCGAAAAGTTGACAACTACAACAAAACAGCAAGATCTGGTTGAAATATTTGCACTAACTGGATGCATGAATGTTTCCATTACCAGTAAAAACAATAGTGATCAACCAGCCACTTGCTGTTTTGTCTTGGAGGTGTTTCCCCATATGGATGGACTTTGTTTCTGCATAGATTAGATGGCACTAGGGGGCACAATGACGCAAGATGAAATTCAGCACAGTGAATGCGTGAAGTGGACAATTTTTTGGCCACAGCAGTGTGGTGTTAATGGAGACAGCAACTGCTCCATATTGAGCAACTTATAACTCCTGTGACAGAATTGGACCATTAGCTGAAATTGAAGATGGCCCATATTTCTTAAGTCACATCAAGGGAGATCCTTATCATCCCCTAAGAAGAATACTGAGATTCTAACTTTTTCAGTATGAAGCTAATAACCTCCCAGTTGAAACCACGGTACTGCAGCCACCGAATGATTCTTGATTTACGTGTCTCTTTGGGAATATCCTGACCTCGATGCCACTGTTTTGAAGCCTGAGCCAATAGATGATCCAGAGAAATCTTTGACATGCCAACTTTTGATTGTTGACCTCCAGGTTCACCATCCTCAAAAACCAGTTTTATTGCCTTCACTGCATCTGCTTCACTCACTCCCTTCCTGGACAATACCTGGTTAAACAATTATGCTCCAATATTACGATTTGACATTTCACATTGAAAATAATAAAACATAAAAGAATGAATTCGCCAATTTTCTAATGAATTCGTCAATTTTCTTTCTTCCTTCCCCTCCATTACCTATTGGTCCTATTTCTAGCATATAAAATCCACTAACTAGTGCTTGTCTACTAAATCCATAGCTCACTACCACATAATAATCCTAATAATATCAATAACGGTTATGATATATAGTATGGACTCCCATGAGTAGCATATGGTATTGGCACCAGGTGATATGACATTTTTTCCCACCAAAGCATTCTAAGTCTGACTGGCATCATCATTCTTATCTGCATTTTCTATTATGTTGCTTACATAAATACATTGGAAAACAGATAATATCACAGCATTTAATCGCTACTAGGTTTCCACTTCATCCCCTAAAAATCTATACAATTTGCAATTTATAACTTCAAACAAGCTCTCTTCCATAGTTATTGAAGGCGCAAGGCGCACAAAGGCGCAAAGAAGGCGCAAGGCGCACAAAGGCGCAAAGGGGTCTTGGAGCCTAGGAGTAGGCGTGCGCCTGATAGACATGAGGTGCAAAGATAAGAGAAAAAAAAATTGTTCTTTACAAGCTTATATAATAATATGACTATTACTCTATTAGTACTTAAAACACATAACTTATGACCAAAACAACTACAAATATAAAACTTAGCAATAAAGGTTTCAAATGCAAAACACATAAGGTTCCTACTTCCCAATCCTACTAATACTAAAAAGCATCCATTCTTAAGACATTTATCAATTACAATTAATCATCATCAAGCTCAATACTATCTTCTTCTTCATCATCATCAAATTTAAGTGGATAATTTCCAAGTTCCTGGTTGGTTGAAAGGAAGAGTCAAGAGATGATCAACTTGTTGTCTTCTTCTAATCTTTTTTCCAAATATTTTTTTTTAATATCTTGGCAGGAAAAGATATCCACTTCTTCTCTTTCTTCTTTTCTTTGTGAAAGCAACATTCTTTCTTTTTTGTTTTTTGTCGATAGAGGCAAGAAGTTGCCCTAATTCTTTTTCTTTTAATCTTATTTTATTTCTTTCTTTTATTTATTGAAATTCTTGGGTGTTGGCAAGTCTATCATAAGTTATTTTAAGGTTTAAATGAAAGGCTCAGATTATTCAGCCCTTTTGTTTTGGAAAAAAGTACAAAATCCACATAAAAAGAACCTTTTGTAACAAAAGCGCGCCTTGGTGCCTCGCCTATAGCCCAAGGCGCACCAAGGCACGCACCTTTGTGACAGCGCCTGGCTTTGGCATTTTAAGGCCCTAGGGGATGCACCTGGTGCGCCTTGAGCCTCAGGTGCGCCTTTAACAACTATGCTCTCTTCCTTATGCAAAATTATGGTATTTTAATTGAACTTGGCTTAAAGGATAATAGTATGTGAAACTACCAAGGGCAATATTGGATACAACATGTGAACACGATCCCAACATGACACAAAGGGTTTTGGATTTGCCTTAATTGTGTTAGTCATAATCATGCTGACATGATTTTGATATGAGATAATTGTGTTGTGAGAGTCATGGGTTAATGTGCCAGCCCAAAATTGACACACTTATGACTAAAAATTTATTTATATATATTATCAAGGACAAATTTGTCATTTCAGATAATAGATAAAGAAAAGGCAACCCCATATATTCATATTGTTTGTGATAAATAGATGATGCTGTGTAAAGTGGGTCTTAGCAAGTCAACAGGTTAAACAGATTACAAGTGTTGGGCAAGTTGCTCATTTCATAAAGAGGTTGTGTTCATGCATAGTTTTTTAACACAAATAATCAATCAAGTCTTGTTCGTGTTGAACAATATAGTGTTCTACCTAACTCTTGCCATAACATGAACTTGACAAGCTAACCCAAATTGCCAATCCCAAGTTTAACTTGTACTATTCTGCTGGTGTTGATGTCGTAAATCTAGATTTCATTTCACTCTGGTAACCTTCTCCTTGCATTACACTTGTTGTCTCTCTGAGTTCTCAAACGAAAATGACTAAATACAAGAAAGAAATAGCTATTGAGAAGTATTTATCAACTAACCAGGGTGGTAAAATTTAACCCATAAATGATGAATAGAGCAAAATTCTCTGAGGTGTTTTCTCAAAGATTAGTTAGCAAACATTTTTGACAGGAAAAAATAAAGATTAGGAGAGGACATCTTACTTGTTTGATCCGCCTAGGTCCCCAGCTTAAGGAAGTCCATCTGGATCGAGAAAATGCTTCTGCATAAAAGCTATCATTGATTAACCCCCTACAATAAATTGGAAGGGTAAAATCTTGTGTAAGGTATCCACTAGAGTCTATAATTCAATGCTTGTGGAAGAACAAGAATGCTCAATAAAAACAACAAATGTCATTACGTACTTAAAATGCAATATCCACGCAGGAGAAAATGAAAAAAACACAGGACAGCCTAAAAAGCACTTTTTAAACAGAACTACTAATCCACCTTCTCTGGAAATCAGTTAACAGTGCCTCCACAATTTGAAGAGGAAATCTCTTTCCCAGTAGCTTCTTCCTCAGCTCAACTGCTGTAAATGCTCTGCAAGAAAATAAATAAGCTCAAGGATTATTGTGCCACTAGGAATAAAATTAAGGAAAACATTTTTTTTTCTTTTTGCATTTATATTGCAGGAGATTCAGCATTTTATTTTTAATTTTTGTTAGTTTAGATTTTAGTTTCCTTGTAATTCAAGTATTCCAGTAATTTTAGGATTCCTAATTCAGTGAACTTCTCCTAGTATAATTAGAATTTCTACTCATATAAATAGGTACTTTTGTACCACCACATAAAAGATAGTCCATTGTTAATAAAATTCAGTTATTATTCTTCAGTGGACTCAAAAATTATTTTTCTTTTGATTCAAGATATGTAAGGCAAAGATATGATCTAGCCTTGTCGCCATGTTTCCATCTCATCAAGTGGCATAAAGCAAGGTTTTTTCACAATTTTTTTTTTAATATAATATTGCAAGAATCGAAGCAACCTCTTCTGCAGCAAGTATTGCTAAACCGTGACCACTTATGGAAATAAACAAACTTTCAAGTGACAGTTTATGAGATTTTTCTATATATTTCCAATATAATAACAGTTGTGATTAATCTAGTGCTTACACATTTAGATAATATATGGATTTGACAGTTGAATGAAGGGATTCTGGAAGAAGCTGATAACAAGAGTAGTAGAGAGATTCCCACACTGAAGAGCTTCTATTATTGCAAATTGATATTGTTAGGGACTTGAAAAATGAAAAATTCTCCTTTTGTTACGAAAGCCTAGAAACAATGTAAGAGGGATACATGCTTTTTTGTTTTTAAAAATGAAGAGGTCTTCAAAACGGTAGAAAAAAAAATAAGAGAGAGCAAGAGCTCATATGTGAGAGGGACTATGATTGGAAAATTAAAATAATCTTGTATGTGAAATTAGGCTGAGAATTGAGGGCATTTATGTATCATGCTGTTATTTGAAATTAGGTTAAAACTTGTGACAGGGAGGTGGAGATGTGTCATGTTGAGCGAGAGCAACTGAAAGCATGGCGGTGTAGGGTGTGCGTGTGGCCTTGCAGCACCTCTCCCCACCTCATTAATTTTGCCAGTGTCAACATTCACCAACCAAATTAAGCTTGCATGCTCAACATTCACAAATTGAAGGTTTGGAATAAATTATTAACAACAAGAATTTGAATCAGTGGCTTGTGAGCAAAAGAATGAGTTCATTGTTGAATCTGAAGTCATTGTACATGTTGAAGACAAAGCAAAGGAAGATTTAAGGATTAATGAATATGAGAAAGGCCAGTATTTGCAAATTGTTGAATTTGAAGAAATTACAAGAATATATATGCTAACTGTTTTGTCAATGTATTTAAAGAAGTTGAACAAAAATAAATGAAAGCCATTGAGATTGAAGAAATTGAGTACAAAGTTGAGAAAATCTATTTGCTAATTGTCTTAATGAAGAGGGTAAGAATCCATTATTAATAGATTTAATTATTGAATTTAAAACTGAGCCCGTAACTCATAGAGCCCATAAAATTGTTTAATTTTCAATTTTTGGTGAGCTACACTGCTATTAGACTCGTATGATTCATGAGTCGAATTATACAAGTCAAGTCGACTCAACATGAAAACAATGCAACTCTGTATAAAGAATCAGAAATATGCTAGAATTGGCCAAAAATCGCTCGACTCAGTTGAGAATCGATAAAATTGGGATGACTTAGTCAAGTCATGCGATTCAGTACAAATAATAAAAAAGCCATGTTTCCAAACTTTTAATTAAAAAATAATAATAATAAGCTTTCAAATATCAAAAATAAATAAATAAATAAAAGAGAAGAAAAACAATAAAATAGGAAAAAAAATCTGATCTTTCCTATATCCAACAAAAAAATTAAAATGTGATTGATCAAAATTCAAAATATCATCTTTACTCTTCAAGCTTTAAACCATAGTTGTCAAATCAAGATTCGAATCGAGAATCAAAATTCTAATTTTGTGAATTGAGAATCGAATTATAAGATTCGATTAAGATGCCAATATTAATTATAAATATATAACTAAATTAGAATTTTATACTATACAATATTATTATACTCTAAATAAATTAATTTAAAATTTAAATTACCGTATTTTGTTTTAATATATATATATATATATATATATATATATATATATATATATATATATTAGTGGTGGTGGTCAATGATAGGACCCACCACATGAAACAAATCAACTGATAGTGGCTCACTTCTTTGAATAAAAAAATAAGGGAAAAACAGTGGCTACAAGCATAGAAAGTGGACAGGAACTCAAAAGCAACAAAAATAAAAAAATAAAAAGTGGGTAGAAAAGTAGCTCTTTTCATTCTCCACGTCTTGAAGGTTTGAAGCTTTAACCAAAAACCTCCTCCTCAAGTCTCAATCTTCTGTTTTTGATTTTTTTTTTTTTTTTTGGGAAGAAGTTTAAATGATGCAAGAGAAAAGGTTTAAGGCAATTAGATCTCAACAATTAGGGCTAAGATTAGATAGTGATTGTGGTTGGAACAAGATATTTAGGGTTTAAAGAAAACCTCTATTAAAATTCTGAATTGAAATAATAATAAGAATAATACAATATTGTATGATAACAGCCCTACTTATACTACTTAGGATAGAATCCTAATCCTAGACTGAAAAGAAGTAATTCTAACCAAAATAAAAGACTTATTAAGAATCCTAAATAAAGATGGAAAAGAAAACTAAAATAAATTGAACTAGGAAAACTAAATAAAATTCCTAATTTAAAGAAATCTAAAATAAACTTACTTAGGAAAACTAAATAAAATTCCTAATTTAAAAATTAAACAAAAATAATTCCTAAATTTTATCTTTTTCCTTAACTGCATCATTCTCCCCTTCTTGGAAAAAACTCGTCCTCGAGTTTTGTAATGCTGAAGAATCAACAATTGAAATACAAAATCAATGGCATGTTCAATACTCCATAGAAGTGGTAAATTGTTTGGTGAATCATCATTAACCAACTCCTTGAATTCCTTGAATAGCTGCTGAATTTCAGTGGAATATTGAAGTGATTCCCTAATCTGGCCACTTCTTGATGGTTGGCTAATTAAAACATATATGAAACTCTTTCCACTACTTTCAGTTTCACATATTTCACCTGATAAGTACTCATTGATTTTGTTGGTTTTGCTGTTTGTAAAACCCTCTTCCTCATTGATTGTTGTTGTCATCACTCTTTGCACCACCAAGGACTCACCATATGCTGGATGAACATTAAGTTGCTCTATCTCCTCATTATAGTCATGAAAAACTGGTTCTAACTCTTCATCTTCCTCTATCTCCTCATTATATTCATCAAAAATTGGTTTTAATTCGTCAAAATAATTCTCCCAATAATCATCTGCATGTAATTTTCATGAAAATAAAAATCTCAATTTTGATTCCTCCACCATTCAAATCAAGAGCGTGTGATAACCAGCCTTCCAATCCACCTTGTGCCACTTGGTTTGCAGGTCCAGCTTCATGAAAAGGGTTGTCCTCAATTTCTTCTTCAACCTCAAGAATTTCTGGAATCTCAAGTTGTTTGTAGTCGCCTTCCAGATTCTCCATTCGGGCTTCCACAGGTTCCTGACGCTGCAAGGCTTGTACAGCCCAGGTCAAGTCCTCAATCATTCTTCGCATCTCTGCCAACTCTGTTTGTTGGGGCTGATTGCCTTTACCTTGTCCTCTAACTCGGCCAACCATTGAAAATTTTCAGGTTTGAAAAAGGATTTCAGGTTTGAAAAAAAATTCCAGGTTTTAAGCTCTGATACCACTTGATGCAGGAGAAAAGGTTTAGGGCAATTAGATCTCAACAATTAGGGCTAAAGATTAGATAGTGATTGTGGTTGGAACAAGATATTTAGGGTTTAAAAAAAACCTCTATTAAAATTCTGAATTGAAATAATAATAAGAATAATACAATATTGTATGATAATAGCCCTACTTATACTACTTAGGATAGAATCCTAATCCTAAACTGAAAAGAAGTAATTCTAACCAAAATAAAAGACTTATTAAGAATCCTAAATAAAGATGGAAAAGAAAACTAAAATAAATTGAACTAGGAAAACTAAATAAAATTCCTAATTTAAAGAAATCTAAAATAAACTTACTTAGGAAAACTAAATAAAATTCCTAATTTAAAAATTAAACAAAAATAATTCCTAAATTTTATCTTCTTTTTCCTTAACTGTATCATTAAAGCTTGAAGAGTAAAGATGACATTTTGAATTTTGATCAATCACTTTTTAATTCTTTTGTTGGGTATAGGGAAGGTCAGATTTGTTTTCCTATTTTATTGTTTTTCTTCCCTCTATTTTTTTTGATATTTGAAAACTTATTAGGTGTTTTTTTAATTAAAAGTTTGAAAACGTAGCTTTTGTATTTTTTATTATTTATACTGAATCGTATGACTCAACAAAGTCATCCCGATTCTATTGATTCTCAACCGAGTCTTGGCTGATTCTAGCATATTTCTGATTCTTTATATAGAGTCGCATCATTTTTGTGTTAAATCGACTTGACTCGTATGATTCGACTCATGAATCGTACCATTCTAATAACAGAGCTTTAAGCTTCTTCTAAGAACAATCAAACTCCTTCCAAGAAAAATAAAAAACAGAAGATTGAGACCTGAGGAGGAGCTTTTTGGTTGAAGCTTCAGACCTTCAAGACGTGGAGAAGAAAGGTACGTGGACAATGAAAATAGCTACCTTTCTATCCCACTTTTTATTTTTTTATTTTTGTTGTTTTGAGTTCTTGTCCACTTTCTATACTTGTGGCCATAGTTTTTCCCTTATTTTTTATTCAAAGAAGTGGGCCACTATCAATTGATTTGTTTCAGGCGGTGGGTCCTATCATTGATCAGCCATATATGCATATGTATATATACACATACATGTAGATGTATATATACACATATTTAGATGTATATGTGTGTGTGTGTGTGTGTGTGTGTGTATACACTATTACACTCTAAATAAATTAATTTAAAATTTAAATTACTGTAAATTATTTTAATATATATATGACAGTAAACAACAGTGTATATACATATGTGTGTGTGTGTGTGTGTGTGTGTGTATAATTAATATCCGTATGTTAATTGAATCTTATGATTTGATTTGATTCTCAATTCAACAACTATGGCTAAATAGATTTATTTCATCAAGTTGACAAATTTTAATTGCATTGCTATGTCTCTATTCGTGGGTATTGCTACTCAAGTCAACGGTCAAGGAAAAATATTATTCGTACACTATTTTTTGAAAACATTAAAGGCTATAAATATGGGGATTCTTGAAGTAATTATATAAAGCCAATATTACAAGCGGGTAGCACACTGCAGAGAGAGAGAGGGCATGAGAGGAGGAGTGGACAGTTTTAACGAGCTCAAACATCAAGTGGCAGTTTAGGAGAAATGGAAGTATGCAACTTGTGTAGTTATGATGTACCAAGCTACAAGGAAAGGATGCATAGCCTGTGCAGTTATGATGTACCAAGCTATAGGGAGAACAAAAAGAGAGAACGGGTAGTTTGTATAGTTATGATGCACCAAGTTTAAAAATAAAAAAAAATAAAAAAAAGAGGAGAAAATGAGAATAAGAGAGGTTTCAAATAAGACTTAAAAAAAAAAAATCCTAAATAAATTGTGTTGAGTGCTATTTATAGTGATCAATGGTAAGTGATTATGTATAAGTGATATGTACCCCAAAGGATACATAGTTGACATGAATCATTTAGGTTTTGGTGAAATAGATAAGTGATATGTACCCTAGAGGATACATAGTTGATATTTAGACCCATTAAGAAAAGTTTAATTAACGAACCTCACTCTCAGCCTATCAAGCTAAAATTCTCTAAATCATCCAATAAATATGAAATTAGTCCTAAATTCCTGCCACTAATTTTAGGATTAATTCTATGCGTCTACAAAAGTAAAGTTATATTCCAAGTACTTTTTCCCTTGGTGCACATTTCAATTTCAAATTATCCACTTAATGTCAAATTCTTTTCAAGTGGAGGGGGTATGAACAAAAGCTTTAGTATTTAATTTTAATTATTCTGTTAATTATAAGGCATTGTATTTTTAATTTTATTAATTTAGGTTATAAGTCAAGTATTTCTAGTAGTTTTAGGATTCTTAATTTAGTAAACTTGTCAAAGTCTAACTAGAATTTCTATTCTTATGAATATGTATCTTTAGTACTATGTAGAAGATGATCTATATGAATAAAATTCAGCTCTTTTTATTCTCTGGTAGACTTTAAAAAAAAAAAAAAAAAATTCTTATAATTCAAGGGTGTTTAGGATGTAGACTCATTCAACCTTGTTACTGTGCTTCCATACTGTGTCAAATTTAGAAGCATATAGTAGATTCTAAAGTTTGTGTTGGGTCCTCCCTATTAAACAGGACATGGCAGGTTACACCAAAGAATTAAATGGTTTTCAATATTTAGGTTCGCTCTTAAATATATGATCCATCTAAGAAGTGTAAGCTTCACAACAATCACCTAAGTTATTCAAAGAAAGTACTAGAATAACAAGAATATGATAAAAATTTTCTTAATGTTCATGGTACGTAGCAAACACCAAGAAGTCATTGCACCAACATATTTAAACAGCAGCAATTAGATAATTGTGTTTAAAACTCAAAATATTGGCAGTTCAGCTCAATATCATGTCAAAGATTCAATAAACAAAAAGCAATTAAAAAGTATATTCTAACCTTGTAGAAAGAAATTCAATAGCCATCTTCTCAGCATCTATCATATTTTTACCTGCTTGCACATTATTTTTCAAAATATCCCTTTCATGTAGAATCCCTGTCACGTCAATGACCTTCTTAGTTTCTGCCATGAGTTTGCTTTGTATCACCTCCGCATCATGATTGATTTCTTTTTCTGACCCTGAAAATGCTATAATTTTTTGAGCATTCTATTTCACTGATGAACTTGAATAAAGAACAATGACCTCCATAGGCCGTCTATATTGACAAAAGAAGCAGATATCTATAAACAAGCAAAATTCTCTCCAACTCATCAAAGCACATGAGATGATAAGTCATGCCAATATATGTCCAATCTACTGCAAGAACAGTGAAGAGTTGACACATGACAGCAATCCCTTTCATCTTGACTTGAAATTTTAGTTATCTCGACCTTGCATTGAATCTAGATATGATTTAATTGTTACGAAAAACCATATCAAAAGACACATGATTTCACAGGTTCAATTGCAACATTCATAGCATTGATTCATGCAGTTTTTACTAACCATGGCTACACTTCTTTTAAGAATTTCTCATGCTTTTGCATCCAAAATTACCAGTTGTATCACCCGTGATATGATTACGAGGAAAGGGGAAAATAACAGAAAGCAAAAAGCTAACTGTAAATGGCCTATGAACTGATTGATTGAGTCATTATTTAAAGAACATCAAACATGATACAGGAAACAAGTACGCTAATTGAAGAACATAATTGGTGAGTGCAACTAACCACCATTACATCCTTAGTTCTCCTCATTGTAGAGCAAACTGATGAGTGTAACAGCCAAAAAGCACATTCATGAACTTATGCTCACATGCACATGAACTTTCTAAATCATTTACATAACTCCTAAAAATTCATGTAAGCCACATTGTACATCCCAAAGCATTAATTAATAAACAAAATTTGTGCAAAACATAAGACTCATCTTATTACTTGAAGAGCTTTCAGAAGTATACAATTTACCTTGTGAATCATCAAACAAAACACTCTCCTTGTACATTTGCTTTTGGTTTTGAGCCTCCTCATCCAAAATAAAATTTCTTCCAACTCCATTCAAACTTTTATCAAACACTCTCTGTTCAGAACTCTTTATAGGTAAAGATTTCTCAACCTCATTAACTTTAGAAAATTTCTTAGGAACATATCTAACTGGAACTGATGAGCTACTATGATCTCTGCTTTTCAAACACAAAATTGCGGCACTTCTCCTCTCCCTGAAATTTCAAGACTTCATTACTACAGCAAATATAAAATATTTTCATATATCGAAATTTCACATGAAAAAAAAAAATGAAGCTTTAAGAAATCAAGACGAAAAAAAAAACTGCAAAATAACCATTATGCAATTAGAGCATATCAAACTCCATATACTCAGTTCCCTAGTATTTAAATAAACGAAAACTAGAATTTGAACGTTTAAATCTTAGAAACAGAATCAAACAATAAACAAATTCCAATCTCGTTCATTTTCCTTCATTTTATGAGCAAACAAACAGAGGGTTAGGAAAATGTGACAGGAAATTGAGGGAGAGACTAACCATGGGATAGAGAAAACGCGAGATTGTAGATGAAATGAGATTTTGGATGCCAGAATAGCAGTCATTTTCAAGTTGAGAGGAGAGCTAAGACGAAATTGTTGAAAACCCTAGTTTAAAGAAATATTATATTTTTCGAATGAGCTGGGGGGGGGGGGGGGGGGGGGGGGGGCGCGTGTTTAAACAACAGGGCCCATAATAATATAATACATATATATAAAAAAAAGAAAAGGCTTCCTCTGTTTCTCAGCTTGGTCTACAATGAAGAAGTGCGCGCAACTTTCACGTGTGTTTCATCTACAAGGTGAGTTTTCAATTTTAACGCAAAAATCCTTGCTAATAAACACATGCCCACTGCAATTTTTCAGTTCAAATTCACTTGCCCACTTGACCACTAGACAAGAATTGGTCCAGTTAGATGTTTTCAAGGTTGTTGATATCTTATATAGCCTTAAGAAACAACCCAATCAAGCTTTCTCTCTCTTTTGGCAATTGAAAGACTTGGGTTTCCAACATGATGTATCCACCTATGCTGCCATTATTAGAATTCTATGTTATTGGAGTCTTCACAAGAACCTCCATTCCATTTTTTTGGATCTTATCAATGATAATAATACTTGTTCTTTTGATATTTCGTGTTTGCTCCATACTCTTGGTGATGGGATTGTTGATGATGATGGTAAGCAACACTCTTCGTTTCTGTTTAAAGTATATGATGCCTTGGTTAAGTCCTATGTTAGTGCTGGAATGTTTGATGAGGCTGTTGATGCTTTATTTCAAATGGGAAGGTGTGGATTTGGGCTTCATATATTCACATGTAATTTTCTAATGAATAGATTGATTGGGAATGGGAAATTGGAAATGGTTTTGGCCATTTACAAACAGTTAAAGAGGTTGGGTTTGAGCCCTAATGATTACACCTATGCTATTGTAATAAAGGCACTTTGTATGAAGGGCAGTTTAGAAGAAGCTGTGGATGTGTTTAAGGATATGGAAGAAGCTGGTGTCACTCCCACTGCTTTTGCTTACACAGCTTATATAGAAGGACTTTGTGCAAATCAGAAGTCGGGATTAGGATATCAGGTTCTTCAAGCTTGGAAATCAGCCAACATCCCCGTTGATATGTATGCTTATACTGTTGTAATTCGTGGATTTTGCAATGAGATGAAATTGGATGAAGCAGAAAGTGTGTTGCTTAACATAGAAAAACAAGGGTTGGTTCTTGATATGCATTGTTACAGTGCACTGATTCATGGGTTCTGCAAGGGTCAGAATTTGCTAAAAGTATATGCTCTACTCAATGACATGATGTTGAAGGATATCAAAATAAATTGTGTGGTTGTTGGCTCAATTCTTCACTGCTTGTGTGAAATGGGCATGTATTGTGAAGTGGTGGATCAATTTAGTGAATTTAAGAACTTTGGTATATTTTTGGATAAGGTTACCTATAACATTGTAGTTGATGCTTTGTGCAAACTGGGGAAACTAGAAGAAGCTTTAGCATTGCTAGATGAAATGAAGGCCAAGCAAATGGATATGGATAGTATGCATTATACGACAATAATTAATGGGTATTGTTGCCAAGGAAATATGGTTGGTGCATTTCAGGTATTTGAGGAAATGAGAGAAAAGGGTTTCGAACCAGACATTGTCACGTACAATGTGCTTGCTAGTGGATTTTGCAGACAAGGCCTTGCAACTAAGGCATTTGATCTTTTGGATTATATGGAGACACAAAATGTGAAACCTAATGTTGTTACTCACAATGTTATGGTTGAAAGTTTGTGTATTGGAGGCAAAGTGAAAGAAGCCAAAGCATTTTTCAATAGTATCGAGGATAAGAGTTTAGATACTTATGCAGCTATGATAAATGGATACTGCAAAGCCAACCATACTGCAGACGCTTATAAACTTTTCTTTGAACTTTTAAAACAGGGACATTTAGTGAAGAGAAGTTGTTGTTATAATCTTCTTAAAAACCTGTGTGAGGAAGGCGATAATGATAGAATTCTCATGTTGCTGGAGAGAATGTTGGCTTTGAATGAGTTACCTAGCAAGGTTATGTTCAGTAAAATAATTGCTTCTTTATGTCGGGCTGGAGATGTGAGCAAGGCACGGTCAGTTTTTGAAATTTTATCTAGGAGAGGATTGATTCCTGATGGCATTATCTACACAATACTGATAAATGGATACTGTAGGATGAATTGCTTGCGGGAAGCCCATGATATTTTTCATGATATGAAACAAAGAGGAATTAGACCTGATCTTGTTACTTTTACAGTTTTGCTTGATGGTCATCAAAAAGCACATATAAGGAAGGTGCATTCCCCAGCCAGTGGAAAGGAAGGCAAGGAAGATGCATTTGATGCTTCAATTGTTTGCATGGAGATGAAGAATATGGGGATAAGACCTGATGTTGTATGTTATACAGTTTTGATTGATGGATATTGTAAGGCAGATAACCTTGAGGATGCCATGTACCTCTTTGAGCAAATGATAAAGGAAGGACTAGAACCCGATACAGTAACATACACAGCTCTGTTGTCTGGCTGTTTTAAGAGGGGAGATGTGGATAGGGCTGTAAACCTTCTCGATCAAATGTCTGAGAAGAAGATATTGCCTGATGCTTGCACCAAGTCCGTTCTGTACCATGGTATTTTAAAAGCTAGAAAGGTGCAGCTTCGGAAGTAAGAACTTTAATTAGCAGTGGCTGGTAGAACCAAAAATCTGCGAACTAACCTAACAACTATCAGAGGTACAGCAATCTTGTTGATAAGTTGTATCTGTGTGTTAGATTTGGTTTGATTCAAGTTTACCAAGTTATATTTCTTTTTGTCTAAGATTACATTGTGAAGAAATTAACCTATACTTCTATGTTGCAGATTTTAACAGAATATGTCCTCGTTTCAGTTACTAGTGCTGTCACAGTGATTGTAGCCGGTGTTGTCAAGGAAGGCGTCGCTATATTGGTATAAGCTTTCACTATATCATTATTCTCTCCCTGGATTCTTCAAAAAAATATTGGTTTACCATCTACCTCAAAATTTATTGTTCAGTCTTATTTTAGCAATCCTTAACGGTTTTTCAGTTCTATAATGACTGCTCATCAGGAGGTTACAAGGCCTAGTACTCACTAACATTTGTTCTGAATTATTATGCATAATCAGGTTGCAGTCTTCTACTTCCACAATTTACATGGTTGAAAGGTGTTGGCCTTCTCATCATTATGTTCAGCATCAGTTTATTCAAGTGGTACAAGTAAGTCTTCAGTCAGCAAAGTCTTTAAACAACTTAGTATTTCTTGCAACACTTGATCCTTTTTCTCTCCATAGTCAAATGACATTTGTTTATATATGTTGCCTGAATGAACTGTTTGTATTTAGGAATTTGAAGCCATTGGCGTAAGTCCTTACCTAAGTTTTTGCATTTCTTAAGTTTTGGTCCTTACCTAAGTTTTTGCATTCCTCAAGTTTTGAAGGTTCATATTTATTAGTTGGTAATAGAGAAAAAATTTTATGATCTATTCCAAAATACTAGCCGTTTTCTTGGTCCTTTAGTACTGCATTTATTTTTGGGCCTAAAGTTGATTTTTGATGAAGTTTCAAACTAAAAAAAAAGTGACAAGTAGTTATTATCCATTGGACCAAGAGAATTCTTCCTTATTTTTATCCAAATTCAGCTTTTTGCAATAGTAATGGCAAATTGGCCCATTATTGCTTCATTTGCGCACTTAACTCCTTAGAGTTCCCTGGTGTACTGAGTTTTTGAAAATTAAGAATGAGCAGCTTTCATATCAACTCGTGAAATAGAGAAATGTTTTAACATGACTGCAGCCAATTAGTTAATAAAGATCTAAATTCTAGAGATGCCTGCATATTTTACACGTTATACATTGATGGGTGGCCTACCCTTTTCCTAACGTGAGTTCATGAACTTCCCATTTCTTTTTTATTTTTCATACTTTGCTGTGTTTGTTGTTCTGTTCTTCAAGAAATTCTACACACAAACCTGTGTCATTTATATTAAACCATGTGATAGTTGATATTGACTGAGACAAAATCAAAAAGAGGATTGGTTTATAGTTGTGCCATACTTGCAGCTCCAATTCCTCAAACAAGTCAGTGAAGCTAAGAGATGACTGGAGGCAACACTCTAGACCCATTCCACCTGGTGGCGCATATCTAGAAAAGGACCATTGCAGGTATAATTATAGCTTTGTCCTCTCCATTTGTCATCTCTTGCCATATATTTCACTTACCAAGCTAATTAATCTTGTCCTCGTTTTGTTTAATTACATGGATTCTTACTTGCTTTTATATATTTTTCTCGGGGCAGTACTGTGTAGATACTATCATAACATTTGGTTTATATTCATGTTTTGTTGGAGTGCTATAGATGCATTGTTACTGGTTATTGAGAGGGAGGAGACATCTAAGTCAATGCAGTGAATTTAACACTCTATGATGACCAAAAAATAGTGTCAATGACATCTTAAGATATAGCATTTCCTCTGATGAATTTTTCAAGGCAATGCATCTTGATTTTTGCTTTGATTCAGGCTCATAGTCATAACTAATGGTGAAAGCAAAATTAGACTTTTCCTTTTTTTTTTTTTTTTTTTTTAAATATATAATCTACTTATGCAAGATATTGATCAATGATCATACAGGGCTTATATGATAAAGAAAGCTATAGAAGTATATTTTCCTGAAGAGATAAGGGAATTGGAATACCTGCAAAAAACTGCAGCCTTTATGTTGCGACTTTCTTGTACATGTCATTTTTATCTAATGTTTTACCAATTTCTCATCTTAGAAGCTATGTAAATGGCTGACCCAATTGTTGCTGGTGGTGCACTATCTCCATTCCAATCATGTTTTTCATAGGGGTTTGAAAGTAGGTACCTGCGGATTTTTTTCAATTTAAATGATTTTAGCCATGATATCAACCTGAAATAATTCTAATGATTTTCTAATATCAGTGCTCAAACATCTTCCTTACAAAAGAAAATGACATCCAGCTAAGTAAGAACATGGATACGTGGAACTTTTTCACAATGGATTGATTTTTATTGTATTGCAATTGTGTGATTCTCACACTATATGTTCAAGTGACTTTAGACTTGCAAAATTGTTTAATAAAGAGGATCGTGCATCTTCGGTAATCTTCACTCTTTCTGTTCTGATTCCAACTTGGTTTCCAATTTCTTGTTTGCAAGCTTTCACAATGCATTTTCTTCTCAAATTTCTTGTTTGCAAGCTTTCACAATGCATTTTCTTCTCAAAAATATAAAATTAACTACGTGCAATTAGGAATTTGAATTTTCTTGGAAAAATCTGATTTGCTGATATAAGCAATGCTTATTTTTGTAGATTGTGGGCACTCCCAACTACTTGTGTCCAGAACTTCTTTCTGACATACCCCATGACTACAAATCAGACATTTGGTTTCTAGAAATATTCCTTCTAATACAATTCTATACTATTGGGTAACAAGGTACTGTGGTTTTTCATGGAATGACATTTTCTTATATTATAATAGGTTGTTGCATGTTTGAGATAGCTGCACATCAACCTGCATTTAGAGCTCCTGTAAGTACTACATGTCACCTAACATTGTTTATCAGAACATTGAATTAACACTTATTTTTCAGTTGCTGATAAATTTATCAATCTTGAATCTTGGTTAACAGGATATGGCTGGCCTAGTTAACAAGATAAATCATTCCTCTATTTCTTCACCGCCAACTGTCTATTCGTCTTCATTGTGAGTAGAGTCTTAGCACATAGACTTGCATAATATCAACAGAAAGATAGCTGATTAGTCTCGCTTTCTCTTTCTGTCTACAGAAAACAATTAATCAAACCGTGCTAAGGAAAAATCCAGAACACAGACCAACAGTGAGTCCATATTTCCATCTTTTTTCTTTTTTTGATTTGGCTCCGCTAGGGTTTGAACTTGCAGTCTCACAGTCCTGGAGATAACTCCACTACCACTGAAACTCTCTGGTTTTGCTAAATCTTTTTTGTCTTCTCTTGCTCAAAGCAATGATTTGTCCTGATATTTGCATTTCACCATATTTATTAGGCTGCAGAGTTATTGAGACACCATATTCGGCAACCTCATCTTGCTCAATGTGACAGTCTGTCTCTAGTCTTTCTCCCAGTGAAGTCAGAACATAGCTGCAAGGAGAAACTGAAATAAATGATGATTGTACCATTGATGCTTGATTTTAATTCATTTGCACGTAACTTCTTGGATGGTAGGGGCTAAATGCATAGGAATAGCGACTACTATTGCAATTGAGATGCTGAAAGCTGGCATGGTTGAGGCTTTTATGTGTACGGAGGTGGCTTTACAAGTTTATTTTAGAGAAACAAGTATATGATCACATTTGACTTCTTAGAACTATTGTTGATTGCTTAGCTTATAAACTCTTGCTGACCCCTTCTTTTTCCCCTTTTTGATGGGGCAGTGGTCCAGAGGACAGACTCCCCCAAGGCCTGTGTTAGCCAGGTATATGATGACATCTAATTTGGAGCATGGGCTTCTCTAGTTTTGAGTGGTTATTTTCATTTATTTGTTTAAAATGGTTGCTCATTTTTTCTGAAGATCTCTTCCCGCTTATTTTAGTATCAGTGTTTTTGGTTTTGGATTTATAATTCTTTAATTTCAGGGTTTGATATAAGAATAATAAAACTTTGCTATATTTTCACAAATTCAGCTATTATATATATATATATATATATATATATATATATATATATATATATATATATATATAGATATTGAGGAAAGCTAATATATATTATTAGTAATGCTTGTTAAATGGAAATTTGTGTGACATTTTATATGTTAGAATTTTAATGAAAGGAATTAATCTTTATACGAGCGTTATATAGAATTCATGCTTGAAACCCTTGGTCCTGAAAAAATTGCCGTTGAGTTGAATCTCTTATTCTAGTGAATATTTATCGCAAATGATGTGATTGAAATATTTGTATATATGATGCAACTTGGACTATTTGTGTTATGAGCTATATAATATTCTAGCATATCTGTTTTACTGTTCTTGTGCTATGCTTCATTGTGATTTTGATATGTAGCTAATCTATCTCATGAAAAGCTTTGATAGGTCATTATCGAGGTTGATATGTGTGATGTTTGTCTTAAATAGTGGCTTTCTTGCAATAGAAAAATTAAAAAAAAAAAAAAAAAGAAATATTTGTGTCATACTTCAGTGTTCTAAATCAATGAATTGTAGCCAATGTTTTTAAAACCGAACTGGATAGTGAACTGTTCTCTTCACCAGTCACTATCCGATTGGTTTAGTTCAACGGCTTGATCGGCTTTTTTATTTTTTTAATTTTTCTTTTATTTTTAATTTTTTATATCAAAACGATGTCATTTTCCCAAATCCAGTTTTTAGACTTTCAGACCAAATCAATAGCTGGTTCCCCAGTTTAACTGGTCTGACCAGCCAGTTCGGTCCGGTTTTAATAACACTGATTGTAGCATTGAGGAATTGTAAATATCGTGTTTTTTACCATATAGACATTGTTACCGCAGAGAATGTTAGTCTTGGTTATGACAAAAAATGGTTTTTCTTTTTTAGTGTCTTTAATACCTGAACACCGTAATCCATAATTTAGATCTGTAATCTCATCAAATGGTTAATTTCTTGCATATATACACTTTTTTCAGTTTTGATGTAAATGTGGCCTTATGAATCTTTTTTTTTTTTTTTTTTTGTAGGTATTTGCGGCTGGCTACTACTACTGTATACAACAAGAAACAAATAATTGATTGCCTGTAGGATTTATTGCTAACAGAGTGCAAGACATAGTTGCTCAAAGGAAATGCTCTTTGTTTATAGGATTGCATGGCTGTATTACATGGCTCCTACATTATATTCCTAATAGCTGCATATTGAATTTGAATATTTGATCGCATTTGAAGTCAGCTCCAAGTACTCAACAGGAAAGAAAGGTGATTTTTTCCTCAGGTGTGTCTGCTAGTACTCGAACTTATATATGTCATCATCCTATTCTCATGGATGTACCCTCATCAAGAATTCCTACAGTAGTATAATAAAATTATGTTGCCAACTATAGTAGTCCTAATGTTCATCATTGAGATTTTGCTAATGTACATGTCAGTTTCATAATTTTTGCAATTTTTTTTTTTTTTTTCATAATCACTATTTAAGAGTTTCATAAACACTATTTATGAGTTTCAGAAATTGTGAAGGCTATTTGGCAAAAAAAAAAATTGTGAAGGCTTCAAATTGCAAAATTATATCAACTATTTTGCTTCAACATTATCAAATTTATTAATATTTTTTGTAGAAATTAGCCAACCAATTTGTGAAATATAAAATTTTAAACTTTTCTTTTATATAATTATTAGTTTCATAATTAGCATAATTGATTTCGAAAATATTAATTAAAATTTTCAAAAAATTTAATTAAAAAAAATTACATGTGAAAGCTTCATTTACAGAATCCAAATTTTAAATGAAATTGTCCTATGAATTTAGGTTCTTTAAGAATTAATTTAGCACCATTAATGCATATCTAAAGAAAATTCAAGTATATATCAAATAACTTGAAGGGGATGACTACGATTTACATATAGGAGTAGTTTTGAAATTTCAAATATAAATATATAAAATTTGTAAGAATAGTTTATGACACCAGTTATTTAATATTTGTAAGAAGTATTATAAAACTATTAGATACAATAAGTAATATTCGTATATTCTTAATTGTTAAATTTAAAATAAACGGTTCAGATATATTTTAACACTATAATTAGTAATCAATTTTAAAAAATTTTAAATTTTAATTTTTAAAAAATTTCAATTATTTATTTTATATTTAATAATGAAGGTTGTATTAATAAAACGTATTATGTTCATTCTAGTATGAGAGGATCCTAATCCAAAACTATTAAAATGAGAAAACTTTTAGACCCACTAGATAAGGAAATAATATTATTTGGATGGTTTTAAATTATAATTACATAAAATACATATAAAAATACAAAAAAAAAATAAAAAAAAAATCATATGAAACAATTAAAAAAAAAGGGGTTAAAGGTTATTTTCGCTCCTCAACTACTGTATAAGTGTCAAATAAGCCATCGTGATGCTTTTTGACTAATTTATATACCTGAACTCTTTTTTAAAACCACATAAATCTTTTTTTGACCAAAAAAAAGAGCGCGTCTTTCACATTGCTATATTTACAAATTAAATAATAATAATAATAATAATAATAAATATTTATTAATTAATATTTATCAATTATGAGCCTGTGGTGTCTATTTATGGAGTTTATTTCATCCATGGTCTTCGAACTTTTGCTCAACCCACGCTTTAGTCGTCCAATTGAATTTCGCTTCATAAAAATCATTGAACTTTGAAGGATGTGCACATTAAAATCATTCTGTTAATTCTCTTAGCTAACTCTAAAAGCTAGTACTGTAAATGTTGACAGCTAAGCATTTTTGCAATAAAAAAAATCCATGTCATCATTCTAATCAAACATGTTATTCGTGGTGACTTTGCTTGACCCTTTCTATGAAATAAATCTTTGTAGACATGAATGAGACAAAAATCAAAAGAGTAATTAGACAAAAAGAAATTGCTTTTACCTTACTCCATACTGTTCATGGAAGCCTGAAGAAGATGGAATCACAAGATCTCAATATTATTCCAGACTATTTGACTGCATTTGAGCAGTCCATTTGTGAATGCGAGAATGAAACTCCGCTAAGGATCTCTTAGACAGAGATAAATCCAAGGAGGTGTTTTATGAGTGTCCCAATTACAGGGTGTGTGAACTATTTGTGGTATATTATCTACATGTTGGGATTGTGATTGAGTGTTGAATTTTTGGTTAATTTTTTATTCTTCGATTTTTGTAGACTCTAAAGGGCAATGTCGTTTCTCTGTGTGGGTGGATCTTGAATTTCCAGAGAGGACAAAGAATGTGATTAATAGTTTATTGAGGAAAGTAGAGAGATTAGAGAGGGAGAAGTACAAAGAAACAAAAAGGCATAGGGTTGTGGTATTTAGGAAAGTGTTTGTATGAATTGTTGCTATTTTCTCTGTTGGAGACCCTATGGTTGCATCCATATTAGGTTTGAAGAAGGAATGAAGGCGTGGGTGATAGTTATGAGTAATTTAGGTGTGGATGCCATGTGTGGGTGCATTTTGTCATATGCTACATGCAATGTGCCCCAAACTAATGTATTGTGCTTGTTTGTTAATGAAATGATAAGGTTTAAATTCCCATATTTTAATGCATTTCTTTTTTTTTTTTTTTTTTTTGTGGTTTGGCTTATTTTTTATGTGGTTTGACAGGTGTAGTAACAAAATTATTAATGTAAAGCAAATGTTTGGCAGTATGAAAATTGCAAATATAAAGCACATGTTTGGCAGTATACAAACTGCGTATACAATATCAGAGATACAATTTGCATATTTTCTAGCAATCTGTCATAGCATTTATCAAAATAATCCAATTTAATATATTGATAAGCACATTACAATGTTTAAATCAAAGCAAACTAGATGTTTATGATGGCATAGCCCAAAAAACACAACCTACACCTACACTATAACTGAAATGCTCAAAACTCAGTTTATTTTTAGATTAACTACCATATCTAATTCAACAGACATTACTGCCATATCTAATTCAACAGACATTAACATCCTAAAAAATAATTCAACTTTTGCATTTTCCAATTGTGTTTCCTACATAAAAAAATAAAAAAAAAAAAAAGACCTGCATTACAAAAAACAAAAAACACATATATGTAATGATCATCTATTTCCATCATTTCTGCTTGCTCTAATGGTCTTGCCTCTTGGTGATCTAAAATAGGCATTGCCAAATCTACCTTTTGCCTCTTATAGTGGAATTTGCATCTCCTCTTAGCTTTCTTGTGTAAAAATGCTCTGTGGACTGTTTTTCATCTGCTAGCTTGCCTTTATGCTTGGATTAGTTGAAGTGGGTAAAGACCCCTAGCATTATTAACAGTAATTAATTAAACACAATAGACTATAATTATAAATTGTTCAATGTGTATATTAAACTATTACCTCAGTTCCTATTTGGTTAAAATTGACTATAGTTCTTCTAGGTGTTAATGAAAAGGCACTTTTTTTACTTTTCCTAGCCTTACATGCCCTTATGGTCAAGCCTGCACATAAAAAGATACAATTAAAAATTAGCCAGAGTATTGGTCCCAACTACATGTTCAATTATACAATAAACATTTTTTGCCTCAGCATTATCTACTTTGTGTTTTTTCTTGTTATGACCTACTTCATTACAAATTGTATTTCTCATCCTTACAATCCCCTTCTTCTTCATCCTTGCTATAGTCCCTTCTCTTTTTGTAATTTGAACCATATCTAGTTCCCTTCTTCTTTTCATTTTACTGACAACTGCTATCTTTTCCAATTCCTCAGCCTCTTTCCACTAACAGTTGACCTTTTTCCTCTTTTTTTACAACCACTAGTGGAGGAAATATGACATTTCTTCCATCTAATTTTGGCCACATTGATTGTCCATTTAGTGGTTTAATTATATGGTTGTATACCCTTAAAGCATTATCCATATGATACATCTCATGCATATATCTTTCAATAATCTCATTATTGCCAAAAATGATTATAACCCCATGCTAACAAGAAATGCCTATAAGGTCCCATCTTCTGTAAGTGTAAGTCTTGGATTCTAGATCCACCACAAATCGATGACCCTTGCCATGAACTTGGACCCTTGGTGACCTAGTAAATGTAAGGAAATAGTCATCAAAAGCCTCCTTGATGTTGTTCATTTTCTTTTGGATCTTTGGACACAAAATTATCCTTGCTTTAAATTCTCAAATTCCTTTTTCTTTTTAGCAACCCTTCTCATTAGTTGGTTTCTTATCATTGCCAACATAGTTATGATTGGCTTTGTTCTAGCTTTAAATATATACCTGTAAGTATGCACAGCTAAACATTTATATAGGATGTGGGTTTGTTATGAATTGACAATCTACTAATAGAATAACTGCTAAAACATTCACATAAGTGCTTTAGGAGAATGTCACACTTTGCATTGGTCTTGAAACATGCCCTGCTCCAGTTTTCACAAGGCCTTTCCTTAAGCCATTCCCTGTATTCAACTGACTTCTTCTCCACCTCAGTCAAACATTCTTTTAGCCAACTACTATAACTTGCTCTTAGACAATTCCTTAAAAGATCCTTATATGCTTTACCCTTGAATAGTGTCCTCATATTTGTCCACATGTGTCTCACACACATTCTATGCTCTATATTAGGAAACATCTCTCTCACAACACTTAACAATCTCTCAAGTGTTACTTACCTTCTGTCTATTATACATGAAGGTCCAATGATGTGAGTTATTAATCTAAAGATCTGCCCTTAGGTTAGTTAAACACCATCTCCAATAATCCTTATTTTCTTTCATAACCATTGCCCAAGCAATAGGGTAAACGTAGTCATTGGGATCTATCCCTATTGTAGCTAGCAACTGGCAACCATAAGTGCCTTTTAGCTAGCACCCATCTAAGCAAATTAAGGGCCTAAATCCTTTTTTGAATCCCTCTTTCAAAGCTACTAGGCATATGTAAATGCCATCAAAGGCACCTTTTTCTTCTTTGAACTCAACAGTTCTACCTGGATTAGATCTTAATAGTTCAAGTTTGTAATCATACAATTTTGCATATTACTCTACCTCATCCCCATTGATCTTCTTCAAGGCAATATCCCTAGTGCTCTAAGCCTTCATCCTTCCAATTAAAAACCTAGTGTCCGTTTGTACCCTTGACATAAAAGCAGTCAAAAGCTAGTTTGGGTTATCCCTAATCTCATCTATACAATGAGATGCCAACCACTTGCAGTCAAGTGGAAGTTTTTGTAGACTTTTCCACACGTGTGTCAAATGAGCCACCCTTATTTGGAAGGTACAGTCACTAGGGTCTTTAATATTAGCTGGTGAGGTATAAATTCTCCAATAACAATTTTCATTCCTACATTTTCCTTCAACTTTAACCTTGTCATTCTTAGGAAGCCA
The DNA here is from genome assembly GCA_947687605.1 of Reutealis trisperma. Lineage (NCBI taxonomy): Eukaryota > Viridiplantae > Streptophyta > Magnoliopsida > Malpighiales > Euphorbiaceae > Reutealis > Reutealis trisperma. The sequence goes on from CANTUT010000672.1 coordinate 118,100, forward strand.
AACCTGAAATCTATTTTTAATTCTATGATTCCTTATTGCTTCTTTCAACTCATGTCCATTCTTGAAGATCATGCTCACTTAGAATTGGGGATCATCCATTTCCCTAGCTGCCACAAACCCAGGAAATCTAGGCATCCCTTCACCTTCAGAGTCTGATTGTATATGCAGCTCATCACTTAGAGCATAATCTGAATCTTGCTATAAATGCTCTTCATCTATTAAAACTTCAATTGGTGGTTGCACAGTCTCTGCAATTTCCCTAGGCCTACCCCTTTGCCTTGATGAACTATTTGATACGTTCACTTCCTCTACTTCAAGTTGAGTAGTTTCTCTTAACACATCAACTAAGTATTCATTACCATCCACTATGTCATAATCAGAGTCTTTTAATTCATTATCACCCTCTACAACAACCTCATTTATATCTACTCTATCTGCAAATAGTGCATTTGTGTCCTGCATATCTGTATCTTGATCATTTGGTGCTTCATAATTAGTATCTGCATCATATGTACCTTCATGTTCTTGAGTTTCAGTCAAATGATCTTCATTAGCACTCGCATTTACTACATTGAATCCAACATCAATGTCATTCTGAATAACGTCTGCTCTATGTTCCTCAAAATTGAAGACTCTCAATAATTTAAAACCAATATTAGTTGCAGATGATTCCCCAATGTTTGGCTTTGCTGTCAATAATGGAAACAACTTCTTCTTTACATTTGAGGCACTTTGGCAGCATCTTGGTACTGTTGGCTTTATTGCATTAGTGTTATTTAGTTCTTCAATAACCACACCACTCTTCACTGGTGGGGTTTCAATTTCTTCCACTTGATTAGCACTCAAATGTTCGACATACAAATCCACCTCCTCTGCATCAGATGCTGTCAATGCCAATTCATATGCATCTGCATTAGTTCCAATTAATTTTAATCTATCTTTAAACTCCTTGCCAGGCACCCTCCACCAATATCTCAGACTGTCGTGCACCCTAATTTCAGACAAAACTCTATCAACTTCAAAGGTGTCAAATATATCTGGATCCAGATCAACCATGTAGAACTCCTCCCTATCAAAATAACCCCATTCTCCCTTTGCTCCATTATAAGGTATCTTGAGAGTGAACAACCCATCTGTTATAAGTATGGTAAAGCACATGAATTAAATTACCATTTGTTGTAGAGTAAATTTAAATATCCCATTCTCCCTTTATAGGGTTTCTAACCAATTTGCCCAAGTACTTGCCCAACTTGAATAATAAAAATCCCTTAATGAATATGCTTTCAAATAGAATCAAGAAGAAAGACAAATATAAAGCATACCTGGATGTCGATTCCTCCCCATTAGCAAATGCTGGTCCACCCTTCTTGTTTGTGTCTTCAATAAATTTTTCATAATTACTTTCCCTTTTCAGCCCTTTTGGCAAATAAAAATGTTTTGTACTTTACCCTAACTCCAAATTGGAGTTTGGTGCCAATATATCTATCCAAATTAACCAAGTGAATGCTTATATGTTCACTCTTCAGTGGAGATCATCATAGGAAAGTTGGTCAAAATCGAAAATGAAAGAAAGTGTAACTAATAGAAAGTGAAAGAAAGAGAGATAGTTATGCACAAAGGAAGGAGGAAGGTTACAATGGAACAATGACATGGTTCTTTCATTTCAAAAATGGTTAAGCGTCAACATGTACAGTGCTAGCCATTAGATTTAGTTGAAAGAATTAACAGAAGGATTTTAATGTGCACATCCTTCAAAGTTCAATGATTTTTATGAAGCAAAATTCAGTAAGAGGACCAAAATGTGCATTGAGCAAAAGTTCAAAGACCATGAGTGAAATAAAATCCAGTTTATGCCAACTAACACTAGTAAAATCGTGATTCTTGCATGATGAATTGATGATAATATTGCCTATCCTTTTACTTCTTTAGTTTTTTTCTCTCTCTCTCTTTTTATATAATATATAATAGAAATAAAAATAATAAAAACAGAAATAACTTCTTCCTCCTGCAAATGGCTATGCTTTAAAGCTAAACCTATGTTTCTTGGTTTATCTTTTCCTATTAATCTCCTCATCTTTTGCTTCTTCAGATTTTGGGAAAGTTTTTATGAGGTTATACTATAAATCTCTTTGCCCATATAGCACTAATTTCATTATCAATGCCGATATAGCACTAATTTCATTATCAACTTCCCTTTCTCTATAATCTCTATTAAATGTATTTTCTCTTTTCTTATCTCTATACCCACAAACACATTCACCGCTATATAAGGAGATAGTCTTTTATTAATGCTCTTATAATCTAAATGCTATATTAGATCATTTTCTGATTAAAACCCATTTTAGCTTTTGCTTTGTTGCCAATAGAAAGCCCAATAAAGCTTTTTATTCATAAGTACAAGACAAACCAAATCAATCATTTTGCTTATTAGAAACAATTCTGACCACCATCCAGTTGTGTGACTGACAATGTTTTTTCTTATCCAATTCTTCAAAAAGGTATTATGTTTGCATCAATCACTAACTCTACATAATCTCATATTTTAATTTCTCTATCAAGAAATTTATATGCTAAGTAGTTGCTATGTGAGGTGACGTAAGGTAACTTATCCTCCATTGACCCACCATGATGAAGAGGAAAGTGAGGCGCAAATTCGAACCTACATTAATAATTGATGCTAATGATTGAATTTATAAGTTGCTTAAATGTGTAATGCACTCCATCCTCCTCCTTCTACAGCTAAGAGACATTTCTCATACTCATACTTTGTCTAGGACATGGCAGCGTTTTTGGAATTCTATCCCTGTTAAGAATTTCAATTTCAATTACTACATTTTCAAAGCTCAACTTATTATAGAATTAGGGATTGGGGAAACAAAGGATAAATTTGGGCAAATTTCTTTGATTATGAAACTCAGACATCAGAAATTAAGACTTGAAAGATTCAAGTTGTAAGGAATTTCTTTGATTATGAATTTGGTTCTTGTATTGATGATTGGATAGAATTGATCTCAAAAAATCCCATAAAGGATAAAAAATATTAATTTGTGCTATGTGATTAAACCTTATAATAAAAATAATTTTTCCTTCAATTCACTGGAGTTTCAGTAGAGTTGTGGGAGACGCGCTATTTTTTTTTTTTGGTAAAAAAAGGATTTATGTGGCTTTTAAAGAAAAGTTAAAGTGTATAAATTAGCCAAAAAGTGTCACGATAGCTTATTTGATACTTATGTGATAGTTGAGGGATGAAAATGGCCTTTAACCCAAAAAAAATTACATAAAAAAAAATAGCATAGTCAAACAACGCATTGCTACAATGCGAATTATGAAGGTACTATTTATTGTAACAGGTGCAACACCTAGATTTATGGTTTTTAAGACATATACTATTTTATAGTAATTGTAAAAATTACCTACAATTATATTATAATCTATATCAAATAACAAAAATTTAATAAAACAACGCTAATAATATACATAAAGAAGAAAATCCATTGATCATCAATTCATTATGGCCTAATACATATTTTTCCAAACTTAGCATCATTGTTCATTTTGCCTTTTGAATATTTTGATTAACCATTTTAAGACTCCAAACTAACAAATTGTCAACATTAACCCCTAAATATCTGGTCAGCAGTGCATGTGTAATCACGTATAAATAACATGCATTCACACTTAAATTGATTACTGACGTGGATTCAAAATAAGATTTTTTAATAATAATAATAATAATAAAATACTCTTATTATCATTATCATCACCATTTATGTATTTACAATTCCAATCTACTATTTTTGTTGTTGTTGCCATCGCCACCACTACCTAGCACTAACAAGCCTTCACAGTGGCAAGCCTCCACTACCATTTCTACTTACACTTCTATATTAGCAATGAGTCCTCCATCACCATCGTTGAAGCCAAGGTCACACATCCAGCAAAACTTGAGGCTGATTGCAGTGACCTTAGGCTCAATTTTTGTAATTTAGGCAAGCTCTACAGGAACCCAAACTTGAGCTCCACCTATAATCTTGAAAAAGAAATCATGGTAAGATAGAAAAATACCAAGCAATCTTCTCCCTCCTCCCTCTCCCTCTCTCTCTCTCTCTCTCTCCCTCCCTCTGTCTCTTTAAATTCTTTTTTCTCTAAATCCATACTCCATGTTCACTTCAGTTAACCATTGATAGCGATGATAGTATTTTAGAGTAATAATTGTATCACATTTCTCTCAATCATCCTATCAAACACCTTGTGAGTAGTGATTATATCACCAAATTTTAAATAAACTATGATTAATTTTGTGCTTATAAGGAGATTTGAATGCAACCCATTTGTTATAATGTGGCTGTGAGTCAAACAACCTTGTTGTAAGTCGTTCATTTCAATGCAAAGTTGCAAAATTTTCATAAACAAAGAGGAGCCCAAGAGAATTAGTATATGGAGATTGATTTTGTTTGTTTGCATTAGTCTTGCTAGATTGCTTAGGTGGGGTCACTATCATTACCGTCGATACCTCCCTTCTTCAAATGGCAACTTCGATTAGCAAAGATTATGCTGCTTGTTTGCTCAAGTTCAAAGAGAACGATTAAGTTCGTTGTCATGACCCACCTTTTAAGCCGTGATAGTCCTAGAGTTCAGGGAGACATAAGGTCACCTAAATCCGTAAAATCCATTTAACTTATAATATTATTCATCACATTAAATCTTATCCTAAGATCATAACCTAATTACCTTTCCTTATTACCCATAATATCATTTGCAAACACAATATGAAAAACCTTTTAAATTGAATCTCATATCATTAATCGAATATTCACTACATCATACATTCTTATAATAATAAATACAATGTTATTCATATTACATATACACCCTATGATTTATTAGTGTTAACCCTTCAATAACCATGGAGCTCTAATAATAGTCTTCATAATCAAGAGTCGCAACACTAGAACTTAGCAGGACAATTTCCAAACGGAGATTAGGGCTTGGAACATTAACTTTGCTAACTCATTGACTGTGCCAAAAAAATTTAAACAACTAAAATATGAGACAATGCTCAGTGAGTACATAATAATAAAATACATAAGGTGAGTACAAGGACTATTTTCAAAATGGTTTCTTTATAATAATGAAATATTTCCAATCAATAATGTCAATATGGTTCAATTTCTCATTTAAAAGGGAAACAGTATCTTTAGCAGAAATAATATTCTCTCAGGAGCAAGATGCTTCCCACACATATCAATTCAAAAGTGGCAGCTTAAGCCTTACTCACTCACACATATCATATTACGTAAGACTGATCAGGTCTTACGGTTAGGCGTTCCCCCTAACAAAGGTTGGGTACTCTCGCCCTACCCGCAGGCTTATACCAAGTGCACAAGGTCTGATATATTACCCCACATCATAAAAGGGATTTCTGCTTATCAATAGGCATTAAATAGAAAGGTTCATATCAAGGAATTCAATGAATAGAGCATGAGTTCAATATGTAAGGTTCACAATAGCCAATGGTCATCAAGAAGCATCATATCAACGGTTCAATATTCAATAAGCAATTCAAGCTTATCAGGGAATCAAAAAGGTTCAATGAGCAATTCAAGCTTATTAATGAATCAAGAAGCATAATATTAAATGGTTTAATAGTCAATAGGCCGTTCAAGCTTATCAAGGCATTGGAATGCTTTAACGATTACGGTTTGAACAATCAAGGTTCAAAGCATATAATACAAGACATATTATATTATTAAGTAATCCCCTTGAACTTCTTTACTCCTATTTACATTGGACTCTGATACAAGTAGTGCTCCTTGCACTCTTGGACACTATCCTCGATCTTGTCATTAGACTCTACACATTGCATATCAATCATATATCAATCAATTCCTCATTATCACATTACTTAATTTAGCTTAACTTACTAACACTTCTATCTTATTCATAACTTATCACTTTTAAGTCAAGATATACTACACATATACTTGTTACTACACTTAACATTTTTCTCTCAAAGCTATTCATTTTAGGAGGGACAATTCCTTTCCTCCCAATTGTACACTTTAACTGTCATAATAGTCACTAATGCCAATTAAGCAAATTTTCCAACATTCAAGGGAGCTAATTCTATTTCCATTTTCAATTCTATAATTGAATCTAGTTCATTAATCTTAGGGAAAGTCATTTCTATCAATTGAATTTCAACATTCACATTGTACAAATCATATAACACCATTCTCAAGTTTGATTTTCTCTTTAATTTATTAAGTCCAAATTCAATTCCCAAAATCCTCAATTTTCCATAAATCCTAGAATTTGGGAAAACTATCAATTCTTCATTCAATCTCTAAATTACTCATAAATTTCTCAAATTAACATAACATAAAACTCATTTAACCCTTCAATCATCAATATCTAATATTAGAACATCAAATCTCTTTTTAATCATATTTATGCCTCTAAGGCTTTCAAATTTAAAATCATGTTCTTAAAATCATTCTAACACTCCTAATTTACTTCTCTTTATCTAACATAACCATAGGTATAGTTAATTGAAATTTAGAACTTTCCTTAGTCATTCTCTACCATGGCCAATTTCTATATATAGCATATAAAAGGTATCCAACTAACCAAAACATTAAAATTAGAGCTCAAGCTATAGAAAAGAGTAGATAATTAGAGATCCTCACCTTGATTAGCTTTACTTTGTCAAGTTTTTGTTGTAAATAGGTAGAGAGAGAGTTGTAGAGAAAGATGGGGGATCTTGGTGTAGAAAATAAGTAAATTTTGATTTTCCTACATAATTTTTTGCATATATATGTATATTGGATTGAATGGTGAGGATTAATCAAGTTAAATCCAATGGCTAACATTTGATCTTGATGAATGGCTATGATTGCATTAAGATGGGTGGCTATGATTGATTAAGATGGATGGCTATGATTGCCTTTATAAAGGTGATGATTATCATTAAGTGGTGAGGTGTCCCAAGGAAGGGTCTAGATTCACATGTAGAGAAATAAGAATTCAACTTGATTTAGGACTTTGATTTAGTCAACTTTGGTGGCAAGCTAATCACATGCCTACAATTCATTCTCTACAACATTTTTTATATTTTATCTTGGCCAATCACCTTTGCCCATAACTCCATATATTTTGTAACTCTTTGGCTTGCTGGTCAACTTCGCATGGGTGGAACCTCAACCGTGTCCCCACCCATGTGAAGCTACTAGATAAATTCTCATATGTCTTTATCACACAACTGGAATCCCAGCCATGTGGCCACCCGTGGCCAAGTCTTTTTCCTTTTATCAGTGATACAACTTGCCTCTAGACATCCAACATCCTAAACACTATTCATACTTTAATATACGAGGACAATAATTGTCTCACACTTGTGACATAATATTTAAATTTAGGCAAATACTTCAATTGGCAGTACAACAATACTAACCGATTTCCCTTCACTATTTCATTAGCACTGTTCAAGTATGCATATCTTGTAAACCCATTGGATCAAACTAAGCTTGACTTTCATTATACTATCGTAATTCTGATTGATATCAAATTTTCATGTCACTATCACCATCTCCCAACATCATAGAAGATGTTAACACCCAATCACTAGTACTTTAGATTCATATCTCAATTGATTTACTAGCATAACCACATTAAATCCAACTCGATTTAACTTTCACTTATCATAAGGTACTTATCAAAATTGATTATATTCCTCACTCATTGTCACGTCATTCATTTTGAATTCACTCCTTTTAATACCCTTATGGTTCTTAAGGCCCTAAATGGCACAATATATAGATGCTGCAATGTCATCGTTACCATTAACAAACCTCAAGTGTTACATTCATACACTTCCTATTTGCTGTCATGCCTTTCACATAGATTGTATCTATATTTGGCTAAGGTCTCACGCCAATTGTCCTCTTTGTCACCCTAGAATATTTCGGTCAGATATTCGTACTAGTTGTCAGATGGTTCCTAACCCATAGATTGGATTTGTGTGCAAGAAAGAGATATAAGTTAAATTAGTAATTGCATTAATGAAGGTAGAGGCAATATAGTAATTGCATACCCATATTGGTCAAAATAGTTATACACATCAGAAAAAAAATTGACAAAGTCAATTTTTATTCATATCAGCGAGAGTGCAATGCACGCACTCCTAACTCAAATAACTAGGTAACAATTAATATTTGTCAAGTTGAAGAGTTAAATTAGTTATTCTTAAAAGTCTAGGGGACAAAATGACCAATGGTGACAATTTTAGGGGGAAAACATGAAGAAGAAAACCCATCAATCGTCAATTCTCCATAATCCATAAAAGAAGAATGATTTGGACTCAATGATTTATAGAAAGAAGAATAGGATGTATTGACTCCAATATTCAAAATTGCTTGATCAGGTTGAGAATCATCAGGGTGGTTCTTTAGTATTAGAAAAAGGGACTTGTTCTACTTGTCATGGCTAGTATGAACACAATCGAACCCTAATTATTAACTAATAAATCTTGCACTAAAACTTGAGCAATGTTGGAAATGAATCTCACATTGAACAATGATAAAATATGTAAAGAAATTATAAGCGACTGGTTTATGTAAGTGGATTCCAACACTTATCTATTTATAAACCCACGTATATACAAGTTTATAAACTTTAATATGGTATCAGACTTCATACTCAAATAGGTTAGATCCTAGGATCCATATTCAAGTTCTTATTGTTGGACTGATGATCATGTCAGTTCAAATTAAAACTAAAGAAGATATATCAACCGGTTCGTTTGTAATCAAGTGTCAACTGACTTGTTAATATTGAGCCATAAGCTAGCATGATTGCACTTAATGGTGTGCCTAGAAATGAATCTCATATCAAATAATCGTATAATATATAAAGGACTTATAAGTGAGTGGGTGTTGGACCTAATATAAATCAATTGGTTTTGTGTGAGTTTCAATACTTATCTACTTATAAGCCTATGTATATATAAGTCCATAGACTTTGATAAGTAACACTGACCCTCTTCTTATTCTTTGATCTTATTTGGTAAATTTTAAATCTAGCACGAGCCAATTGATTTTATGTATGTGATACTTACCCACTTTGCAAGCCTATAGACTTTAATAGGCAACACCAATCTTCTTCTTGTTCTTTGATATTGCTTGGTACTAGATTTCAAAGACCACAAGTGTATCAGGTCCCTCAACACTAAATTCTTGTCAATAAAAAAAATACTAATTTGTCATTCCATTTCATGTGAGAATCGAGTTTTCTGCAGTCACATCAATAATCCTTAATGTAAGCTTTTCATTAGGATCATTATAAGCATTGTTTTGTAGAAGGGATTGGACAATATAATGACCTGAATTTTTAATTAATTTAAAAATTCTATTTTTATAAAGAAAAATAATTATTTAATTGCATTTGATATAATTGTATTTAAAAATTATATTTTATAAAATTTTGAATTTTTATGATTTTGAGAATATATTATTAATTATATTTTTATTTAAATTTTAAAATATGTAAATTTAATGTAAAAATATTTGATTAATTAATTAATTATGAAAATATTTAATTAAATTTTAATTGGTTGTGATGAAGTTTCTTTAAGATAAAAATAATTATTTTAAATTAATAATAGCAATTATTTGTATACATATTATATGTAAATTAATTAAAATTTAAAGTTGTTGTGTTATATATATATATATATATATATATATATATATATATATATATATATATATATATATATATATATATTTCAACTCTTCTAATTGATTAAAAATAACCAATCAAATGGCTGTCTCTAGGGGGAGGGGGGGAAAGATTAGAGCTCACTGTCTTCGGCCTATATTGAGTTGCACCGTTTGCACTACTATGATGCCCACTCACCAGTGACCCATCACCATTGATTTGTCACTAGCACGAACGAAGCTACATGCTCCTGTTAAAGCTTCGCTAGCGCCACGAGCTTCAGGAGAGGATTATGGATATTCCCCAGTTCCATTCCTAGCATTTTTTATGCCAATGGAATCCTCTCATCTCAAGCTTCAATTTGATAACCCACTTTGCCATCCCTTGTTAACTGGAATGTCAAATCAGGAAATTGAAACACCAAAACTTTTTGACTGTTTTCCGATGAAATGCCGACGAATGGTGGTGAGTGAAGGATATTTCTGAGTTTTTGATGTCAAGACAAACAAATTGGTATATTTTCTGCCTCAATTTGCCACCGTCAGCAGTGGCACATCACCGACCAGTCACCGATTAGTAGGCCTCATGTGCTGTTAGTAAGCCAGAAATTTTAGTGTACTGTTCTTCACGTGTATAGAGCAATTTCAAAACTCGTTGGTGAGAATTCAACCTTGGTAAGCTAGAACTATGTTTCATTGATTTATTTTGGTATTTTAAATGCCCAAAAAATTATTGTTCTGCATGTATTTATGTAATATCTCACCCTAATACAGGTAATATGTACAAAAGTATATGTGAAGATATCCAATTAGTATCGTAATGCATGCCCAAGTTAACAATAAATATGTGAATTAAGTTTAAATGTTTTATATTTATGTATGAATTTTTCACATTTTTATAAGATAAATTGTTAAATAATTGATAAACAAATTTTGATTTATAAAGATTATCAAAGGAATTTATGAAAATTGAATTCATTATAGAGGAGGATGACCTCATATATTATTAAACAAATATTTTCAAATATTCAAATAATTTGAATATAAATGTTTTAAAGTAATAATTTTATATGAAAATATTTTCCTTATTATAATTATATTGATATTCAAAATTATAGATATTTATGAATTTATATTTGAATATTGATATTGATATTAATACTTATTTATATATTGATAAACTAAATTTATATTGATATTTGATATTATAAATATGATTTATTAATATTATTATGTGAGTATTTGAAATAATAGTGAACTATTATGATTTAATATTGATATTTGGAATAATTTATTTATTATATTTTATATTGATACTTGAAATGATATTAATTTATTATATTATCATATTAATATTTTTAAGAGAATATTTTGTTAAATGAAGTATTGATTTTTAAGTTTATTATTTATTTAAATGAGAAATTTTAAATTAAGGAAATTGAAATTTTATTATGTAATATACAAATTTGTTTATTATTATTTGAAATTATATATTATGATTTGTATTATAATTATTGAATAATATTATAAATTATGTGAAATTAATAATTAATTAAAATTATGATTTGAAAAATTATGTGACTAAATTATTATTATTATTATGAGAAGAAAAAAAAAAAAAAAAAAAAAAAAGGAAACTTAAAAACCTGTACAGCCAAAACAGGAGAAGAAGAAACGAAAATACAAAAATAGAGGCAAAGAGAGAGAGAGAGACGGCACCATCAATTCACCACCGTCTGATCGTCGCCGACCATTATGCGCCAACTAGGGAGGAAGCCCGCCCTCCGAGCTTTCGAACGCCACCTCGCTTGTCACCAACTGCAGTTGTATAGCACGCACGCACTGCCTAAAGAACTGCCAGCCAAAATCTTCTAGCCCGATTTTTGACCGTTTTTCGATCTCTTTTTCCGATGAAATTGGTATGGATGAAATCCTCATGATTCTAGCTTTAATTTAATATATCATTTGTTAATTTTAGATAACTTTTGTTTAACCGAAAATCGGCAATTTTCCCTGGTTGTCGCGCCATTTTTGACCATTTTCGGTGAATTACAAAAATCAAAGGGTATATTCGGACTCCTCATGTCATACACTAACTATTGATACTCTTGGATCGCGATTCGGTCATCGTTGGAATTTTTCGGTGATCGTAATCTGGTGACCCTGAAACTGACAATTTTGGACAACAGCTCTGGCTCATTAAACCGAGTCATATGGTATAAATCTTAACTTATAATTGTATATGGATAGTGAATTATGAATTTATTTGTGAGAATTTAAGTAAATAGTTTATTAGAATTAAGTAGTTAAATTGAATAATTGAATTGAGATAATTATTATTCGTATGATTATTAAATATTATTGGTGATTAGTTGAAAGATTGAAGTGAGATGTGGATATTGGTCTTAATTGAATTGAATTAGTTAAATATTAGTTTGATAATGAGGAATGAAATTGGCGAATGAGATTAGTGTATTAAAGGTCCAGGTTGGACCATTTGAGTGTGATATTGTGGTTATTATGGATAAATTGAATTTATGGTAATAGGGAGTTAATCTTAGTTTGGAGGAAATGCTGCCGAATTTTCGATAGATAATTTAAAGATAAATAAGAAAGAAATAGTATGATAGTATCTAATAAATGATATTATGTTTTTAGAAGTATGTCAAGGGAGAATTTGGAGAATAACTGATAGAAGGGAACATTTTGTTAAATTGCAATCAATAGTCTAGCTGAGTGAAGAATACATAATATTATGTTTAAGTTCAAAATATTTAAATTTAATAAAGTATTGTTATTGTTAAATTAAGAAGCATGTTTATGGTAATATGAAATTCCATTGTTTATTGATAAGTAATAGACTGTTAAAATGTTAATATTTATTATAATTGATTTTCTATTGATTTCCAAAAAATAAAAAAATTTAATTGATATTCCAATAAATATGATACCAAAGGTCCTGTCATAAAATGTTAAAAAAATTATATGTGTTACCAAAGTATTAATTAAGCAAAATTCCAATGCTTCATGAAATAATTGAAAAGTTACCAAAATGGTTAAAGATATGTATAAGTGCCCTGCTTGCATATATGAATTTATATCTAAATTGTAACTATACAAAAGTTCTTGTGGTTAAATAAGTAAGTAAAAATATGGAAAACTATATGTAAGATTAAAGTAATAGTTAATATTCTTCTTAAAGAGGAATTGCATGTATAATTATTAGTAATATCATTATTGTTAAGTTGTTGAAGCCTAAATATCGAAATGATCTTATATATGTTTTAAGTGTTACCTAGAGTAATTCTTTTCTACCAACACCTGAAAAGTCTTTAGAAAGTATATGTGAACCTTGAATCCAAGCAACCCATTTGAACCTTGGGAATTATTAAAATCCCAATTTCCCATTTTATCAAGGATTAACCTTAACACAGAAATCTTTCTCTGATATTTGTAAGACATCAAATTGTGTGCACATAGGAATCAAGTTATAAACAAGTGATATGGGGGTATGTTTTAAAAGGAACCTCTGCCTCAGGTATACCAAAGCGCCTCTACCCCAAATTTATGGGAGCTTTATGCTTTGGATATGCTACAAATAGCCTCTACCCCAACTATATGGGAGTCGGCTCATATCAATAGCCTCTACTTTGGGTATGCTCAAAAGAGTCCCTGCCCCAATTTAAGTGAATGATCTTTGTTGACCTCAATTGTATTGTAATCGAAACACGTTGAATTTCTTGTTCATTGATACTCAACCAAGCTGATTATAAGATCTAAGAATGTTTTCACCCTATTTGCCATATGTTCTAAAAGTAATGACAAATTGACTCTATAATAATAAAAGATTCATTCCAATAGAAATAATTAAAAATTTGAATATTGTCTCCTTTGAATTAAAAAGTATACATATGCATATAAAATATTTCCTTTAAATTTGTTCATGTCTTTTTAAATATGTAAAGCATCAATAATATTATAATTTATTTAATGAAATGTTTATTTGATAAAAGTGTTTAAATTACAAATATGTATGATTTTCATAAAATTCATATATGTTACTTATATGAATATCAATAGTAATTTTATGTAATTCTATTTTAATATCTAAATGATATATGTCATTATGTAATAAAAAAATATTTGATTATAGTTTATCATTTAATAAGTAAACCATTGATATTAAAGTTGATTATTTTCAGTTTTCTTGAATTCCATAAATTTCCTTTTTACATGTATGTATACAAATTTTACTTGAATATTTGAAAATTATATAGTTATATAGTTTTATAAAATTGTATTTTGAATATTGCAAGAATTACAAGATTTAAATATAATTATACTTATATTTCCCTTGAGATATTAAAAATATTAAAAATGTTACACTATTGATTTTATAACTTATTAGATATAAAATGTTTTCAAAAATATGTGTACTCATATGATGAGACAAATGTTTATATATGTATTTGTCCAAAAGAATTTAATACTCTTAACATATATGAATTTTGAATTTTTAAAATTTATATAATGAATTATTATTCAAAAATTCTTATAATGAATTACAAAAATTTTGAAGAATTATACGTATGTAATAAATAGATTTCAATGTCTATATTTATATGTTTAAACTAAACATATGTTGTATAAAATTATCTAATGTCTAAGAATACAAAGTTCCAAAATATATTTATATCAAATGATAAATTAAGATTCTTAAAACTTTAAGATTCTAAATGTTCACTTGTATACCCTATGTGTGGAGAAAGATTATACCATTCAAATGCTATTCAAGTTTGATATAATTTAGTGAAGACAAGAATCATATGCCTCAAGTGTTATGCAAATTGAAATTAAATTGTAAAGATTCCAAGATGTATGTGTTTTTTTTTTAAAGATATTAAATTTATATTGTAGGAGTTTGTTTAACTTCTAAGGATTATGTAAATTTATTAGTATAGATTCCTTAAATATTGGGAATAATATAAAGTAAATAAATTAATGTCTAGATTTAAATTACATGAATTATAAGTAAATGATTAGTGAAGTATATTTTAATTTATTCCAAAGATTGATTGTATTCTTGCTCACTGAGCTTTCCAAAATTAATGATTTATAAGTTTTATTTTATTTTAATTAAATATCAAAATGAGTTTTCATATATTTCTTTAATATATATTTTTGAATTTTATATATGTTTCTAGTGTTAAATTAATGAATTTGAACTAATATAATTTCCATGAAATTATTGAGCTGAATTTTATATTACGAATGAATTTCATTTTATTTTAAATAGTAAATAAATTTTAATTGAATGAATTAAATTTTATAAAAAGGAATTTAAAGTGTTAAAATGCCTCCTTTATGCTATTGATTTTTGTTACATATGTATATGATATTTTGTTCATAAATTAAAAACTTTATAAATTAAATTTAATTTTATTGTAAAATGAGTTATTATATTTTAAAATATTATCAAGGTTTAAAGAATAAAATTAAATGAATAATATTGATTTTAAATGATTCATGAAATTTTTATAATATTATTTTTATATATGTATAATTAAGTTAATTCCTTCTTGAATATGATGTGATGTGATGATGTTTTATGATTTTAAATGTATATGATTGGTGAATTGAATAATCTGGATATTTACCAAGTATAATGGCCTAAAGGGGCAATTGGATTGTGGTTAATTATTGTGAGCCTTAATGGCTATTTTAAAGTGTTTATTTTGTTTTGTTCCAATTGGCTAAGTTCTAGTTATAGGGGAAATTTTGCCGAAATTCCGATAAAATCTTTAGAGTCATTATGTTAGCGTCACTAGTGATAGTTCAAATTGTTTATGTTATGATAAACTCATATGTTACACAATATTGGTGTTTTAGGTGTCTTTTTAGTTACCATATGTCGTACTCCAATGAGGGCTAGATGCATTTCCATCAAGTTTGTGAGTTATATTAAACTTCTTTTTAATTAATATTTCACTTGAATACATGCATTGATTTTTTGTATATTATAATATGTAATTATGCATTATATAAAGAATTGTACATTTAGGCATATGTATGTGAATGTTCGTCATATTGTGCTGCATATTACTTGTGTTTATTCAGATAGTGTTAGGATGATGTAAGACCATACATGATTGGGATTCAAATTATGATATGATGATTGGTTTATGTTAATGAGCTATGACAGGTGTATGATGGCTGCAAGCTTGCTCATCACTCAAAGCTGCTACCAATAAGGTCAGAGCTGCATACCATAGGCTAATGACAGTTGTAGGCCTATGTATTAGATTTAAGAGATAATATTTAGATTAAGAGAGCCAAATAGGAGGTTTGGATCCATAGTTTGAGGTTTAATGTAGTTCCTATCGACTAATTCCTATCCTTAGTTGATTATGTGATTGTATGTATGGTTAAAGCATTTCTGACTTTCGAATGGTATGTTATATTGACACTATATAACTTATTGAGTTGAATGCTCATCCTTGTTCAATATTTTTCCTCGGGATTGCAGGATGAATTTGTGAAGAAATTTTAATTGAGTTATTCCTACCTTTCATCTTTCAGCAGTGAAGTTTATATTTTATTTAGTTATGCAATTAATTTCATTATACCTTATTATAAACTTGAGCACTCTGCATTGTTATTTCCCTTGAATATGTAATTTTATATTATTCTTTAGTTATTTAGTTTCTTTGAGTTTGTGAGTTGTTTTATTAAGTAGGAATCAATTAATGATATTTAATATGTTGAGATGATGGATATGTTAGCACAGAGTAGCTTCAAATTGTTTTAATATTTATTTGGTTTTGCTTAACAAGTGAGTCCATAACTGTATTTTATAACACTTACAACTATCACATTGATAGTTTTATCATTAAGCAATAAGGTTTACTACGAGTTCTGGAAGCCTTATGCTCTCTAGTTCCCTAGTGCCAATCTATCACGACCCAAATTCTAGACTGTGACTATCCTAGAGTTCAAGGAGACGTAAGATCACTTAAATTCGTACAATACCATTGATCCTATTAGCACTCGACAAGTCTTATTTAACCATTTCTCCCTATATCGCAACCATGCTATTCACTACCAATTCTCAATAATTACTTAACTATGTCATACATATGATTGTAATATCAATCCTTAATTATATACAAACATTTTCCATACATTCTTAACCAATGTCATAGTTATATATATATTTAGTATAAGTTATCATTCACTCAAGATGTTTTAGCCAAAATAGAATATTTACATAATGCCTTCAATCACCATGGAGCTCTAGACTGTACATCTTCAAAATGATACAGAAATTGTCTTCACTACATATACAATAAGTCTGAAGTGGGGAATGCATGACTCGGGATTACCTTATTACTAAATCACCCAGAATTGAAAAATTTTAACAATTACAGAATGAGTTAGTACAAAATAATATAATGCAACATAGAAGCAATGTAAGATGTTATCAATAGTCCAACATGGCAATAGACTGGTGTAAATTCAAAAGTGGTCATGTGAGACTTTAGGGTGCATTTTAGCAGAAACAAGAAGGTCTTGGAAGCGGAAAGCTTCCCATTCATAAAAGTTGGAGAGTGACAGCCTAAGCCTTGCTCACTCACATATATTACATTACGTGAGTTTGATCAGATCTCATGATTAGGCATTCCCTCCTAACAAAGGTTAGGTACTCTTGCCCTATCCACAGACTTATACCAAGTGCACATAGTTTAGTGTCTTTTCCTACACCAAAAGGGGTTTCTACTTTTCATGATATTCATGAAGGCATATTCAAAATCAACACCAAGTATTCAATAGCAAAAAATTGAGTTATCAATCATTGGGCATGGAATGGTATTAATGAAAAGACTATTTATGTTTAACTTATCATATGAAAAGGATGTGACATTCAAAGATTCATATTTTATGGGCATCACATTTTCAGTGTCCCCTTTTGGGCATGCATCAATAATAACATTTCAATCAATAGTTGTAAAGAATATGATGGTATTACATTACATTATTGAGTACTCACCTTAATGCCTATGCTCCTAATGGTCACTCGTTCTTGGCTAGTTCAAAGTTCCTCACGAACTTGAACAATTCCTTTGCCTTTTCCTTGTGGTTCTACATATCACATTTCAATCATATAGCAATTAGTAGCTAATGATATCATCAACTATGTCTTTTGCTTATTCAATGCTTTAACTTATAATAAAAACATCTTAATTGTATCTTATACATACTTAATCTCATTCCTAATTAATTCTACGCTAGATTTTTCATCTAATTTTTAGGATTTCAATTCTAAGTATCAAGACCCTTTAATTGCTCCATAAACCCTAATTTGTCCCATCTATACCAATTTGGGGAAAACTCTCAATTCTTTACCAACCCTCCAAATTAATTGTAAGGATGTGAAATTAAGCTAATACATAACAAATATATTCACTCAATCATCACAATATCATGTTAAAATACCAATCCTTCTTTTAGCCATGCTTATGTCTCAAAGCTTCTCCAAGTTCAAGTCATGTTCCCAAAGTTCAATTCAACCGTTCTAAATTAATTTCCTTCATATAATATTAACCAAACACATCCTAAACATGATCTCTCTAGGGTGGCCGAATCCCTCATGCATGATGCCAAGACAGTTTTTTAAGTAGTTTAACTATCACAATCAACCTTAGAGCATAAAAGAAAGAGTAGGCATTATTTCTCACCTTGATTAGTTTTGCTTGCTAAAACTCTTGTTTGAGTGGGATAAAGAATGTTCCTTCTTTTAGGTATAGAGTTTTGGTGTAAAGAGAGCTAAATGAAATTTCTCTACATAATTTTTGCTTATATAAGTATGGGATTGGATGGTGAAGATTCATCAAGTTACATCTAATAGTTAAGATTTAACATGAGTGAAGGGTCGAGATGGCATCAAAATGGATGGCTAGGATTTTTTCTACAAAGGTGAGGGTCATCATAAAGGGGGTTGGGGTGTCCTAATTAGATCTTGACTCTTATGAAATAAAGGTAAGAGCTCTATTTGCTTAGAATATGACTTTGTCAATCTTGGTAACTAAGGAGCTAAACATCAAAGATTTATTCTCTACACATACTTTGCCTATTATTTTGGCCCACCATTTCTCTATACAATTTTGGATGTTGTATCAATTTTAGGCCCAATGGGCCGGCTTCCCTAAGTTAACAAGCCCATAGGCTCATTTACAACTTAGAAGTCTTCCCTTTTCGATTCCTTCCCCTATTTCTCATTGTAACTTTCCAAACTACCTCTCCTAACTTTCTTACTCATACTCTTAGCTATCATATAGGCTCTAACTAAGTCATTAGAATAAGGTTAATCATCATAAAATCATACACTAAGCAAGCATCACACATTGTATCATTAGATTACTACTTATTCCCTTAACAATCCTATATCATTTCATCATGCTAAAATCTAGTCTCTTAGTATCATTTATAGTTAGAAAGCTATAAAACATTCAGATATTACATAATCACATGCCCTCGGGTTCGGGTTGTAACATATATGATCACTTCAAGAATTGACTTATTCCTTAAAGCATCTCCATCACCATGGTTACTTGAAGCTGCTATTTTGCTCCATTTTTTGTGGTTGAAAGGAGAAAACATTTAGTTACTTATTGGATAAAATATTATTTAGTCTTTGATGTTTTACTAAATTTTTTTAGGTCACTAATTTCCCTCATTCCCCCTACCCTCTCCCCTCTCTTCCCTCTTCCCCCCTCACCACCCCCCCACCCCCCCCCCCCCCCCCGGGCCCTACCCCCCATTTCTCTCTCTTTAACTCGCACATCCTTATATATGGAAAAGAGCTTATATGTAGAATTTTGGTATAGATACAAAAAATTAGGGAAATTAACTTACCTGATAGTGGTTGATGTTTGCAAGTGTATCATGCTCGAGTGGAAATGAAAGTGGTTGGGATAGGAGGTACCTCAATACATATTGCAAGTTCAAGAACGAAGATGAAATTTGAATGTCTAAGTTGGTTGACAACAAACACAAGTTGTATTACTATTATCAGCAAAATGTATGTGGTACATTTCTAGGTTGGTGTAAGCCTACTAATACCTTTATATCGATTTCTACCAAGGAAAAAATTGAGTCTAACTAGTATATAGAGCTCAATTGACAAAAATTAATGATTTAAAAAATGAGGTGTTGTGTTTGCAAATTAAGAATCACCCTGTTTATAGGAAAATTAAAGCACTAGATTCTACTTTAGGATTCATGAAGATCTTGATCGCCCTGTCTCTAATCTATATTTTGTTTCTTATCATCTTAATTGTTATGTTATAAGGAAAGATGCCATGAGAGGGACATAGAATTCTATTATGGGGTTTGGTGATTTTTTTTATCCACTGCTTAAAGAAGAAGTGAAGTGATGAAGGATAGGGTAGTCAATTAATGTGAAAGAGTAAATGGAAATGGCAACAAATTGTAAAGGAAAGTGTCTTCTGTATTTTGTGTTAGTTATTATCTTGATAGTTTAATAGCTATCCTTTTATAAATGTATATACTCTTTCTCAATAATGTCAATATGTAACTAATGACAATAGTAATGCTAATGATAGTATGGTAGTTGGAGAAATCATAATTGCAGTATTCATTTGCTAATTGGGTGTTGTTGGTGGAATGAAATTTGTAGTTTTATAGAACTATAATAGAAGTTGGATGATTGCATTATCTTCCATAAATACTAGAATGGATAATTAGCAGGTCTGTACAGGGACTAATTACTTTGAAAAGTAGTTTATTAGAGACTTAGTACAATCAAATATAATAGACGGACCAAATAGTGTTGTATTTAGAAACTGAGGGACTAAATAATTTGTAATATATAAAATCCAATTACTACATTTTATGATTACATAAACAACAATTTGCAAAGGGTATATATATCAAATATAGCCCACAACATAATAATCATCAAATATGTAGATATCAAAATATCATAATATCAACTTCAATAACAAACACAACTTTTTCACATACATAACAACCATTGCCATGTGAAAATTAAAAAGAAATTCATAGGAAGTCTTAATATATATTGATATTTAATCCCAAAAAAAAAAACTTGAACATTAAAATAACTTCCTGGATAGAGAATTTCATCGCAACAATAAAGTCTCCCAGTCTTGTAATAACTTGAAACTATGCTATCATTTTACATGACATATCTATACCCCATCAAATTGTCAAAATAAGATTCCATTTACATCTTGTGCCCATGTGTATATGCTTATCAACAATAAATCACATTTGCCAAAAAGTCCATATCAATTACCCTTTTGAACTGAGAGAAACTGATTGTCGCGCCCCAAACCCGAGGGCACTGGCACTAGGACACGGGAAATGCATGTGGCTACCAGTGCCCGTAGTAAGCCTGACCACATACTAGACGACAAACTAACATATAATGGGGTCAGGGCCCACTGTTAAGCAAATCCAATTAAACAACATCAATTTAACTCAAAGGACACACTGGGCTCATAACTTTATTATCTCATAAATGACAATTACAACATAATAGTGGATCTTGCTTAACAACCAAGTTCCTACTTAGAATATACATAGTAACTAATAATCACATAAAATACAGGTAACAAAGGTAACATTGCGGAGTTCTATAATTACAATACAATTATGAATATGTTATTTACACTTCTCAATACTTAATAATACAAAATGCTGCCGAAAGAAAATTGAGAGTTTATTCAGTTTACAATTTCTTCACCAGCTCATTCCCTGACCTGAAAAAAAATAAGTTGAATAGGAATGAGCGTCCGACTCAGTGAATGATACCGGCTAATATATTAAACTAGTGTTCTAAAGACAGAACTCTAATGTTCGTGATATGGACCATATCACAGACACAGACAAATCACATCATCAAGCAAGGAAGAGATACGGTCCACAGTACCACACTAATATTCAATATGGGGAGCTGATTCCCCTATCCTAGCTCTCTGAGTCTAATAATCTGTCTCTTATGTCCAATGGGCCCGGTCATCATTGGTCTATACCAAGCAACCCTGACCCGACTAATAACGGCCCTGGCAATGAGCAGGCCTAGCCAGCATACACTAGTCATAGTTTATCTTCTCAATCTTATCACAATCATAATAGTAACCATATCCATAATCATACCCATGATCTTATGTGGTACTGTATTCTCCCGATCTCCATCCGTAAACCACAATCACTGTATAGTATAGAATATTGATTCACCATTCACAATCAAATGTTACATGCATCTATGCAATAATAGTACATAATATACATATATATATATATATATATATATATATATATATATATATATATATATATATATATATATATATATATATATATATATATATATATATATATATATATATATATATATATATATATATATATATATATATATATATATATATATATATATATGTATGTATATATATATATATATATATATATATATATACAGTAGATGCAAATGCATATGGAAACAGAATAACATATTAGGGAGTATCACTCATCTAATTAACGATTCGTCTGACTGGCTTCCCTCAGAAGTGCAGCCTTTGGAACCAAGAAGATGCCAGAACACCGACACTAGACAACAAAGGATATTATCATAAAAGAACGACTCACATATCTAGACACAACTTAAAGACTATTGAGACTCTTATCGAGATCTCGACAAAACCACACTAAACTCAGATATCACCCAAAACAACAGAAAATATAATATTTCTAAAACAACCTTAACAGACAACACAATCTAAGCGACCCCTCCTGGGTCCTCCCAACTCAAACTCAACAATAGACTTAACGAACTCATAACAACTACAAACTAGAATCCGCTAAACATAATATAACTCAATTAACTGAAATAAAGGAGTTTTGGGTTTACCCTCACAATTTCCAATCAAACAAATGTCTGGAGTCTCACCGAAATGACGAAACAGACCTGCTGGACTGCCCTATGCACCGCTGCCGGAGCGTCACCGGCCGGCCACGCACCGACGCTGGCAGTGGTGGATCTAGGCGATCTTCACACCAGCAGGTTCACCTCGACGCCAAGATCATGAAAATCACCTCCACTCGTCATCACTCACCCGCAAGTCGCCGAAAAATACCTCAGAAGCTTCAATTTTAGATTTTTCGATCTCCACATCCGACGAGTTCCAAAGGACAAGGTGTATACCAAATCAAAGCTCTCTTCCTCAGGAGTTAAACGAGACCAAAATCGCTGAATTCTGCCTCCGAAATCGACCGAAATCGAGGCTGAAAGTTTCAGCGCCACTGGAGCTCTCCACCGTGTGTTCGCTGCCGTTCGTCGCCCCATCGAGGGACTGTCGCCTCCCTTGAGGTTGCCGGACGATGGGCTAGCCACTGTCAGACGGTTGTTCGCCAGCACACAAATCTCCCTCTCTCTCTCCGCTCCTTCTTTGCCTCTCTCTCTTTCCATCTGTTTCTTCTTCTTCTTCGTGGCAGCCAGCTAATTGGTCCACTATGACCAATCAGCTACTGCTCTCCCTCTCTTAATTCTTTTCCAAACTTCATTTAACATATACTTATATATATAAAACAACAACAACAACAACAACAACAACAATAATAATAATAATAATAATAATAATAATAATAATAACACCACCGATAATAATAATAATAACAATAATAATCATAATAATAATAATAATAACAAACCATAATTACATAATAATAATTCAATTAATAAAACTTATTCATAATAATAGTAATTATAATAAAATCCCAAACTTCTGGTAATTTATATAATTGGCAATATAATTTAGATTAATCGAACATAATATTAATATTCAAATATCAAAATATAATTTCCCCAATAACCATTATAATATTCATAATAATATACATATATAATATTGAAATAAAATTACCATTAATAATACATATTCAAATAGTATGAATATATATAATTTAATAAAATATAACTTCAATATTTGTTTAAATAAATAAAATAATAGAATAATACCTTTCCGTACAAAAATAGGATTTTAGAAAAATTATTGAAAATTCAGGGTCTTTCACTGATCTACTCTATGAGTAGCTAATCACGAAAATAAAAACCAAAAACAAAAAAAAAAAAAAAAAAAAAAAACATTTTATTGGCCCTTGTGAGGCCTTGCCCAAGCACCGACCTGGTCCGCTAGAGGGAACTGGAATGCTCATTCAGGTTTAGACTCATAATAGAACCCTCGGGTTAGAATTTGGTTGATTTTCAAAAATGATTTTTGAGAGTCGCCACCCTAATTTATTTTTAAGTGGAAAAATTAAAGAAAAATCCAGTTGACTCCAATTCATTAATTTTTAATTAATTTGCCCATGGATAAAATCACTATCCTCGAACCAGGTTGAGCTCAAGGACTAGGTTTTTGGTTTTAAATAATCAAAATTTGGCTCTTAAGTTTAATTTCACTTGAAAATTTGATTTCATGAATGACATTTATAGGATAATATTAAGGAAAATGCATTAATATGGCAAAACATAAATGCATGGTGAAAATAAAATATTCACAAATTAATTAAAAAAAGGAAAAAGATATTGATAGACATTTGGATTTGAGATTTGAATTTAGATTCCAAACGTGTCTACGTACCCCATCAAATGGGGATCAAAACCCACGTAGTTTTTTTCCACGATTAAGTGGAGGGGTTTAGGGGTTGATCAGATTGATTGATTTGATTTGGGTTTGAGAGGAAAAGGCTGATACCTTGACTTTTGGTGGGTGGAGGGTTTTACCGGACCGAAGTTCCGTTTTATCGGGACCGAGTGATTAGATTGATTGAGAGATTAATTAATTAATTAATTAAAATGATTAATTAACTAATTAATGTGATGAAAAGGATGGATGGATAAATGGATTAATTAATTAAAAAGATTAATTAATTAATTTGGATGAGAGGTGGATTAGAAAAAAGATTAATTTGATTTTAGAGAAAAATGATTAATTAATTAATTAATTAATTGAGTAATTAATTTTGATTTTAAAAAAGGATTTTTAGTTAATTAAAAAGATTAATTCACTTGGTTAGGGTGAGAAAATTAATTAATTAAAAAGATTAATTAATTAATTAAAGAGTGGTTGGAGAGAAAAAAAAAAAAAAGAGGAATTAGTAGATAACCATCAATACTAATTCATGAGGTGTAGAGAAATGAGGGAATGGGGAGCCTATTTATGGGCAAATGGGGTTGAGGGTAGTTTAGGTAATGAAAATGTGAAAAGACCATGGGGGGTAGGGTAAAAAATGGCTGAAAAATGGACTAAAAAGAATAGAAGAGTCATTTTCCGCCCGTGGGGCCCACTGGAGGCAGTGGTGCGGCGCCGCACCAGGCTTTTGCAGCATGCCACACACGTGGCATGCAGCACCGCGCAGGTCTGACACAGCACCGCACGCCTACCATGCCGCGTGCCACGTGGCATTGGCATGTTTTTCGAGATTTCTTTTTTTTTTTTTTTAGAGATTGGTTGTTGGTATAGAGTTTGGGAAATTTGGATGTCAAGTAACAATATAATTGAAAGCTAAAAAAATTTCTTTTGGGGGTGCTTACTAGTTAGCGGGACCACCGTAATAGCTCCACGTAGCATATTAAATTGAACAAGTGCTAAGACTGTGGTTGGACGATGAGGGTGTAAAATTGAGGGTTCACAGCCCTAGATCTATCTTCCCTACTCCTAAATCTGCTTGCACCACCTACATTGGTATTACCCTATATTAATATATATTCCCTAAAACCAAGTTCTAATTGTATCTTCACCACTACTATTTTCAGAACCTAAATCACCCACTTTAGTATTACTTTAGTATGAATGACGAGCAATATCTTCAATTTCAACATCATTGGCAATTTCACAATCTACTGAACCACATCCGCCAATTGTACTTTAATGCATAGCATTAACAAACTAATCTTTTATGGATTGGTTCATAGGTATAGAATCACCAACACCTAGATCATATACCCACCATTATTAGATTGATCATCCATAACATTTTGTGTTTTACCAAACACATCACAACTCTCATTAATAATAGGAGCATCTACACTAGCATCTATACTAATCTCCTTATGAGTTCTTTCCTCCATAACATTATCACATAACATCAGTACTCCTTCATGTGCTTTATGATTATCAACCCAAATTATGTTTCCAGTATCATCTACTTTTAAGATCATACCTCTCGTATACAAGTAAAGGAACATCACTGGTGCCTTTAAACATCTCGAACATAAACATGACATCCTCATCACAACTAACAGTGATGTTAAGTCCATATACTTCATCAAGGATTTCTATTGATATTATAGGAAATAACCTATAAGCATCTTGCACCAAGGTGATGTTGAATATGTGTCAGGATAAACATGATATATGTTCTTCTCCTTCTGATCAAATGTAAAGTTCAGTGTGTAGATTTGAGGCAAATCCATTTGCAAATAAATAAATTGTATTTAAATACAATGTTATATGTTTACAAGAACTAAGTTTATAAACTTAAAATGGTAGGTTCCATAAAGAAAACAAATCAAACCCATGTCAGACATGAATAAGTGGCAAAAAAAAATCCTTTTTCATTTGCCAATATTTAGATGGAATTAGTATTATCAATTAACTACTCAAGCCAAATTAAATAGTTTAATCAAAAACTCTACCCAAATAAAATTATCAAAATCCCACTTAGACAATACCACAAACACCTTGTGTGCACTAGAACCAAAATACCTCTATTCAAAAAATCAACCAATTCAAATGTCAACAAATAGCAAAGTAACCCACAACCAGAATGCCAATCCCTAACTAATATCCATTGCATAAAACCTAAATTGTAAACTAACTATAAAAAACACAATATAATAAAGGGTTGAACTATAAAAATGACTCAATCTACAAATGATTATATTGGCAATATGGAAATTCAAACACGTGCTTTGTATTTTATTCCACTTTTTTCTTGCATTTGAAATTAATATTTTGAAATGGGAAATTCTAGCCCATGCATTGTACTTAACTAATCAAAATCAAACTCATTACACAATCAAATATTTATAAGAATGAAAGCTAGTATAGACAAATTTAAAATTAAAAATGTAAAATTAGTAGAGATTCTTCCACATTTAAACTACCTTTATTGCTTCTTGATATATCATAAACACCAGTTGGATTTCCTAAATAAAGTCAAGATCACAAACCCTAAAATTTGAAATTCGGAGATGAGAAGGGAGAGAGTAGTTAGTATTAGAATAGAGAGTGAGGAAAGAGGGAATGCACTTTCATAAAATAAAGTATATTTTGGATATGCCCTTAACTATTTATAAAGGTTATTTTAGACATCTCATATGCACTTAAGGGTAAAAACAAATAAATTTGGATGAAATGACTATTTCCTATGATGGAGTGAAATCTTAGAAATTATATAGTTAGTTTCTCAAAATTGAAGGACCACTTCATTCATTTATCAAAATTTCAGGGACTAAATAGTATTTTACCCTTACTTGTTTGCTACCTATTTATATATGGTTTTACTTATAACTTAAGCTATCAATTTAGTTAAGAGTAAAATAATATATTGTCCCTAAGGTTTGATATAATTAATAAATATGTTCCTATTTTTTGAGAATGTGTATCTATTTTTTAAGAAACTAACTAAACAATTCTTATATTTTTATTTCATTAGACTATTTAGAACTTTCATCTATTAATTTTTTTTCTTTTTCCATTAAAAAAATAAAATTTAATATCCAAAATACTCTCACCTATTTTTCTACTCCCATTTCCTAGTGCCGCCGCCAGCACCACCATCACTTGAAAAAGATCTCCAATATTGATGATAAGAACATTTTGATTAGGCTTTACAGCCACTCAATTGAAATCCTTAATGAGTTGAAGTCCACCAACTTGATCTTGATAAGGGATTTCTAAGAAAATCCCTAGTCCTTTCATTATCATCTACAATTAATTGGTTGGTAGCACTCTTATTACTGCATCTAGATACTGATTTTGTGGATCTGCATTCCAATTTCTTCATAGTAATATATATATATATATATATATATATATATATATATATATATATATATATATAGTTTACTGGATCTGCATTCCAATTTCTTCATAGTAATATATATATATATATATATATATATATATATATATATATATGTAAACTATATATATATACACACATATACATATAAATATATATATACATATATATATATATATATATATATGTGTGTGTGTATATATATGTAAACTATATATATATATATATATATAAAAGCAATAAAATTAGGTTTGCAAGTTTCAATTTTGGTTTTAATATTTTCAAGGCTATATCCTCATTCTACCATATCCCTTTGAAATTCAATTGCTAATTATTAACTTTAATTACACCGCCATTATGATGAGTAGCGAATATAGAAAAATTGGTCAGTGAAGGCAGCACAAAGTAAAAATTTTATGTAAGAAATCCAAAAGTAAATATTCATTAACATGAAAAAAAAAAAAAAAAAAAAAAAGCAATATCATAAGTATAATTACACAAGAAGCACTAATAAGATCAACAAACAATTTGTTTTCTTCACAAAACCGAAAAATTGATTTGAACAATGCAAGTGAAAACAATAATGAGATTTGCGATAAACAACTAAATCAAATTAATTAAAAAATTAGTAAAAAATGCAAATAGAGCGTAACATTAGGGAGACATAGACCTCCTTTGGTATTATGAAGCCCAAAGTGAAGAATATTATTGTTTTTAAGAATTTCATAGATAAGAAAAATTCTACTTTTGTAACATAATTATAATAATTTCATCGAACGATAAGCATCTTAATTTTTTTCCTAAGATATTGAGAAATAGTTAAACTCACCAATGGAGTAAGTAAGGATTTGGCAAAAATATAGATTGAAAGTTGAAAATATAGCTCTAAATCTTCCTTATGAGTTGGTATATAATGGAATTTGTTTCCCTATGTTTTCCTTGCTATTTTCTTCTATTTTTTTTTTACTCAAATAATGATGCAGCATAAGCAAAAAATAAGATAAAGCCAAATTAGGATTTCAAAGTGTTTCTGTATTGTTTTATATCTCCAAATAGGTCAAAATAAGAGTTTAAATGTCACAACCCAACCTTGAGTTCGTGATAAGCACTAGGGAATGGAAAAGTTATATGCCACCGAAATTCGTAGCAAGCCTACCATAACCTTCATTCCTCTAAACATATGGATAATTAACCATTATACATAGTATGATAATCATAATCATAACTAACATATCTCAATACCATTCATCACAGTAATGATAATGAGAGTGGGAACATAGTTAACCCACTTTACAACCCATCATCCATAAATACATAGATAAATAGTCATAGAATCCATCATAATAATATTAACACAGGAGTGCCATAAGTCATTTCTAATGTAATTGCACAAGTTCTAGAATAAATACATAACATAATAAACACCTTGAAGAAGAGAGCCCTCTGCATAGAATAATGTAGGACTCAACTAAACAGCACTCGAGGAAACAATCCTGAAAATAGTGAACATGAGTGAGTTTTCTACTTAATGAGCTTATATAAATTAATTTAGCATGCCATGAGCCTGATAGTCTATATGTCACATCACATCACATTTCATACATAAAATCATAAATGATGGAAATAAACAGTGAATCTGATTCTCATCTAAACCATCATAAATGGGGAGTCAACTCCCTCCCTTAGCTCTCTCAAATTCCAAGCATACGACCACAGTGAAACCAGCTCAAACTAGACCAATTTTTCTCTTATCTGTAACATACACAACCATAATTAGACCAGCTCAAACTATGTTGACTTTATAAGGATTATCATAATTGTATCATATCATATCATCATGTCATGATCATTTTCCTAGGTTAGTATAAATCGAATCCACTTCACTCCGTTTCCATCACAAACATATAGCACATATCATCAAGCATTTCATTTAGCATAGACATACATCATGATCCTATATCTAATGCATACACACACACACACACACTCACACATATTTATTCACAGTGCATCAATGCAAGCTAAATAAAAATATATCAACTCACTGATATTTGATCAAGAGCTCAGTCTCTATGCGCTGTAGGACCTGTTGTGGAGGGACTCGGAGTATCTAAAGAAAACAATAATGAAGAGTAAATTAATTTCCATTTTAAGAATTTAGAACATTACATCCTAAGTAATTTAAGAATTTGCTGGAAATCCAACAAAATCTCCCCTATAATCTAACATAATCCTCAAAAGAAAATACATTGACATAATTCATAATTTATTATCACTAGCCATCTGGGCCTACCAAAATGATATCATCCCATTCTCCTCAACGATCCACTGTTCAATTTAGTACATTAATAAATATAAATTTACGTATGACATAGTGGTTTCTCATTAATTCCTTAACTCATTATACATTCAACCACATAATAATTTATAACCATGATTCCATTAATTTCATAATAATTTGTTAAAGAAATGACTGTGTACCCATAAGTATAGAATCAATTATAAGTATTAAAATCTAATTAATTAAGAAAATAATACTCTCTTAATTAATCCGTTAGTCTTAAAATTCACAATCTAACCAATCTAATGTCACATAAACCTTAAAGTTAGATTTTAAAGCTACTAACTTTTTTTTACTCTCTGGACGGTCATTGGATCATCACTGGCAGTGGCACCTAGTGACAAAATCTACACTAAAAGCTTCATTTCGATGAGTTGTAACCAAAAATCACTGTCACTTACCCTCAGCCACCTTCTATTCGCTGGAAAAAGCTAAAAAGGGTTCAATATTTTTGTTCTCCAATTTGTCTCTCCAACCAGTTGCAAAGGGGTTAATAGGTACCAAAATGAAACCTATCAACTTATGAGCTGCAAAAATCTCCAAAAATTACTATCAAAATCTACCAGAATTAGCCAAAGAAGTAAGTGGTGCTGGCAAGGCCTTTAGTCGATGCGTCTAGGTAATCCTAGTGGTTATTCGCGACACCACCGCCGCCATTGGACCCGTTGGTGTCTGGGCTCTTGACTAGTGGGGTGTGTGCTCATCGAAGGTCGAAGAATGGCAAAAAATCAGTGCCTTCTTCCTCTCTCTCTCTCTCTCTCCCCTTCTGCTTCTTAGTTTACCCACATTGCTGATTGGTCTTTCTTGACCAGTCAGCACACCCTTCTACTTCTCTTTTTTTTTTATAATAATAATAATAATAACAATAAAAATAAAAATAACCACAACTAAGTTAATATAAATTTTTTTTAATTAATCCACTTGAATTATTTAAATTTAATTAGCTAATTTAGCAAATTTTCTAAAAAAATCAATATATTACATTAAATAGGGGCCCAAAACCTTAGACAAAAAAACTACCCAAAATAGTAAAATTACATAATTACCCTAAATAAAAATAAGCAATAAAACAAAATGGATGCCATAAACAGCACCTAAATCAAAGCTAAATAACAAAAATTATGATAAAAATAAAAAGTTTCAAAAAATGGAAAAACTACTTGGTTAGGCCCAAATAATGGAATTTGGCAAAAAAATGACCCTGTTCATCACCAAAAGCTATGACTTTGAATCATTGGCATGTTTTCCTTTGAATCAATTACTTGCAAAGCCCAAAATTACAGCTGGCTTAGACTAATACTTTATGTGTTGCTTGTCTAAATGGGTCAGAAATATTTATGAAATAGCCTCCACATCAAATAATATTGAAATATTGCTATGAAAACTCTCAAAAAATTTTAGAGGAAAAGTTGTTCTCTCAAGATACTTATGGCAAAAGTTTCTGATGTAGGTAGGTAAAAGTAAGGGATATTGAAAAATCTTTCTATTGTTGTCAATGAAATGGCCCAAATGGGAGCAATATATTCTAGTTGTTGATAAATAAAAAAAGATAACACATGTACAAATTATAAAATGACAAGTAGAAGCAACCTTCTATACGTTCGTTACTGACTATGATAAGAATTCTAAACAAAAAAAAATCTTAGATCCCTATTCTAAAATTTTTTTATTTTTTTAATTAAATAGTAAAAAATGTGAGCGGGAAAAATTGAAGAAAGTTTGGTCATCAAATCTTCAATTTCAATAAAAAAAATATATTTGGGTAAATTATTATTTAATCCATGAAGTTTGACTTAATTAACTAACTCGTCCTTACTTTTTAAGAAATTAACTCATTAGTTTTTTTGTTTTAGTTCTGTCAGACAATTTAGTTTTTCTATCCATTTTTTCACATTTTCTATTAAAAATTAAAAAGAAAAAGTGAATAAAATTTCATTTTCAAAATATTCGCATCCCTATCCTCGAAAATTATCTCTTTTTCTCTCTCTTCCTTCTCTCTACCCCTAACCTCCCTTCACCATCTATCATTGCCAATCGACTAGACAAACACTAAAAACCATGGACCACAACCTCAATAGAGATGATGTTTTCGTAGAAGGCCAACAACTAGGGGTGGGCATAAACCAAACTGGACCGAAATTTCAAACCGAACCAAATCGAATTTCAAATATGGAACAGTTTATTTAAGTAGTGTGGGGTGGTTTGATTCCATATTTAAAAAATTTGGTGAATGAAAGTTGGTTTGATTTTAGAAATTAGTTAACCGAACTGAACGAATTTCAGAATTTATGCATTACCCTTAACCCTAGCTTAAACAGCGGCCATTTTGAGATCATATATAAGCATCCTAAACTGATAATTAACCATAACCCTCATTTTCGTTCAGGCTACCTCTCTCTTGAATCTTTCCCTCCCTCTCTATACTCTCCTTTCTCTCTCAAAACTTCTCATTTTTTAGAGACTTCCTATCTTCCTCACACTAAAATGGTGAAACCCCTCATTTTCACACTACAACATAATGTATTTTTAGCTACAAATGATAGTTACCAATGTTAAAATAGTAGCTAATATATAAAAATAACCATAAAAGTTGAAACTTTGTAAATGAATGAAATTTTTTTTGTGACAAAAGTAACACTTTCAAAGCTAATAAATTATTTTTGTTTTAAATTATTTTTACTATAGCAATAGATAGTTTACTAGCCATAAATCTTTAGCCATGATTACATAACATAACTAATTATATATTTTAGACATGAACTTTAAATAGTAGTGGCAATAGTTATACAACTAGCCATGACATTTTAGTATAGCAAAAGGTTGTAGCTACTGTTAAAATGTTAGCTACATTTTTTTAGTGATTATAGCTATAATTGAATTATTAGCCATAATATTTTAGTCACAATAAAATGTTATAGCTATTTACTAATGTTAGCTATAAAACTTCAATAACTATAGCAACAACTAGTCCATTAGCTATGACATATTAATATAGCAAAAGGTTTTAGC
This sequence comes from Reutealis trisperma, assembly GCA_947687605.1. Classification (NCBI taxonomy): domain Eukaryota; kingdom Viridiplantae; phylum Streptophyta; class Magnoliopsida; order Malpighiales; family Euphorbiaceae; genus Reutealis; species Reutealis trisperma. Next base: position 151,301 of record CANTUT010000672.1, read on the forward strand.
TATTGTTAAAAAGTTTTTCTACTTTTTTGTAATGATTATAGCTATAACTGACTTATTAGCCATAATATTTTAGCCACAATAAAATGCTATAGCTATTTACTAATTTTAGCAATAAAACTTTAATAACTATAGCAATAGTCCATTAGCCACAACATTTTAGCTATAATTAAATTTTGTAGTAAATTGAATTCTTAGCTATTACTTTCAAATAATTATGGCAATAGTCAATCAATTAGCTATAATTTTTAGCCAAAATTAAATGTTGTAACAAATTAATATTTTTTTAGTTTTAAATTTAGCATAATTGTAGCCATAATCTTACTATATAGTGAATATGTCATAATTAATTAAAAATTAAACAAAAAATAAAATATAAATTTACATATATCGGTGACTAATGAAAATATTTAAAATATAAATTTTGTAAAACTATATATAATTAATTCAATGAGCATTATATTTTATATATCAAAATAATAGTCAGTAACGAAAAATATTTTTAAAATATTTGTTAACAAAATAATTTCTTATCTTATTTTCAACATTACATAACTTTTTAAAAATCTCATTATAAATAATTGTTTAACTTGTATAAAATCTAAATAAGACTAACAATTACGATTATTAAAAAAAAAAAAAAAACTTATAGTCCAAAACAACCCAAACCAACAACATTGTATAAAAAAAATTGAAAGAACTGTAGAAAAATATGTCAAATTAATAATTAAAATAGTCCTCAAATTCTTTTTATTAATACAAATGTTTGATTAAGAAATAACATGCCAGGAAATATATAACTAACTGAAAAATTAATAGCTATAAAACACAATTAGAATTGAACTCTTTATACACATTCTGCTAGTGGAAAACACATTGGAAACACCAATAATGTATTCACCAAAATAAATTTTTAAAAAAATGACATCTAGAAATATGTACAATAACAAGACAATTCAATTTTTACTATTTTAATAGTCTATAATAGTAAGTCCTCATCATCAATTTTAAGTTCAAAGTCAAAATTTTCTTCAATATAGTCATCAGCAGTAATATCAGTGGTAAAAGCAATAAGGTCATTTCTCTCCCAATTTATAAAGTTCTCATCCTCCACATACGCAATTGAAAAGCTAACACAATTGCTTGGGCTATCCTGTTGAAAAGCCTCATCGCTACTAAGCAACTTACCATTGTTTAAAGCATCATTGAAAGGTAAATCATATAAATCAGAATGACCCTTCAAAACAATAGAGCAATTTGGATTAAAACCATCTTTCACAAAAAAAAAAAAAAAAAAAAAAAAAAAAAAAAAAAAACTTGTTCAGCCTGAGATGTAAGGACGAATGGCTCATTAGCTATTAATTTACGTGCAGTATTCACACTAACAAAACCATATTTGTCTATCTTCATTCTCCTTCCAATGCTATGTACATCCCACCAATCACATTTAAATAAAACTATTCATTTCCTTTCCAAATGTTGAAGTTTTATTATTTCAGTTATAACTCCATAATAATCAATGATCTTGTCACCCATCACACCTTTTACCAAAACACTGCTATTTTGCTTAACCCTTTCTTCTTTAATTTGCCTGGTATGAAACCTAAATCCATTTATAACATACCTAGTAAATCGCTGAACACCATTTAGGGGACCTCGAGCCAAGGACAACATTTCTTTATTCACAAGTGCATTCCCTTCTTTGTAGAGTTTAAAATCTGTAAGTATAAAACATATATAATAAAAGGTGCTAATTAGGGAGGCTGTTGCATTCATGATTATAGTTGATGAGCTCCCATTTAGGTTTGTAGAGGGGATGGGGTTTAAGAAATTAATGAATACAGCTTGTCCTAGGTTCAAAATATAATCTAGAAGAACTGTGACAAGGGATTATTATAATTTATATATATCTGAAAGGTCCCAACTCAGATCTTTTTTAAAGAGTCATTGTCAAAGAGTAAGTTTGACTACTAATATTTGGACTAGCATTCAAAAAATCAATTACATGTGCATAACTATACATTTTATAGATGATGAGCAAAGGCTCCATAAAAGAATTTTGTCTTTTATTCTTATTTATAGTCATAGGGATGAATATATAGGTAAGGCTATTGAGACTGACTTATTAGAGTAGGGCCTTAACAATATATTCACTGTTGCTATTGACAATGCCTCATCTAATGATATCGCAATTGCTTTCCTTAAAATAATAATGCAAAATTGGGATCGAAGCATATTAAACTGTCAATATTTACATATGAAATGCATTGCATATATAATTAATCTTGTTGTTATTAAGGGATTAAGGGATGTAGGCCAATAGTAAAAAAGGTTAGGGATGTTGTGAGGCATATTAGGAATTCCCCTGCTAGGTTGAGAAAATTTAGAGAAATATGTGATTTACTTGTTGTGCAATGTAAATAGTCCTTGTGTCTAGATGTGCCCACTAGGTGGAATAGCACTTATTTGATGCTTACTATTGTAATTGAATATGATAAAGTATTTGAGAGATATGATGAACAAGAGTCCATTTTTTATGCTGATTTAGGAACCAATGGTGTTCCAGATTTCTTACACTTTGCTACTTGTAAAAAGCTTTCTAAAACTTTGAAACATTTCTATGATTTGACAAACAGAATATATGGTTTTTTGTATGTGACTGCAAATTCATTCTTTGATGAAATTTCTGATGTATTATGTATGTTAAAAGAAATGTGTACTTCCTTTGATGTTAATGTTGGTGTTGCTGTCTTGGGTAGAAACATAAAGTCTAAGTATGATAACTATTGGGGGAACACTGAAAAAATGAACAAATTGATATTCTTTGCAAGTGTCCTTGATCCTAGGGAGAAGTTGGAATACCTGGATTATACCTTTCCTTAGATGTATGGGAATGAGCAGGGTGGGAGCTTAAGTGATAGCATTAAGAATGAATTGAAAATTTTGTTTAATGTATATGAGTCCATGTATGCCTCCTCATAATCTGCGTCCTCTCAATCTAATTCACAAAGCACTGTCACCTCTTGCAAATCAATTTTTGAATCCTCTAAGCCAAAACCAATGTCCATTTTTAAATCTAGATTCAAGCAACACGAGTTAGAAAAGAGTATGGGTGTAAACAAATAGAACTTGATATTTATTTAAGTGAATCACTCCTTGAAACTAAGGAAAAATTAGATGTTTTGAGATGGTGGAAAAATAATTTTGAAAGATTCCCTATTCTATCAAAAGTAGCTAGGGATGTTCTTGTTGTCACTATTTCTACTATTGCTTCTAAGAGTGCTTTCAACACTGGGGGTCGAGTGCTTGACTGCTTTAGGAGTTCACTAACTCCTAGGATTGTGGAAGCTTTGATATGTGAATAGGACTAGATTAGGCCATCCAACCAACCTCTAATTATTAAGGAGTCATTAGATGAATTTAAAGAAACTGAAAAAGGTGGAAGCATATTAAACTATGTTGCTTATTTTATATGTGAACTTTTCTACTTCATTGATGGTTGGTTGATTTTGTTATGCAGAATTACCTAGTATTGGGTTAGGGCATTCTATGGTTGGAAGCACTTAACTCTTTGATTTTACAGTACTAACCTGTTACTTTGATGGTTTTGTGTAACAATCTACACCCACTCTAGGAGTTTTCATGACTAATTTGCTTGAAGTTAGAACTATTAGGACTAAGTGTGTGTTTTTATGAAAATTCATGCCTTATGTGATTAATAAGCATGTGGCATGCTAGATTAATTCTAATATGCATAGTATGAATTATTATGGTGAAATAAGTGATTTATATGAAATGCATAAGCATAAAAATATTTATTTGACAAAAATTGAATTTTCATATATAAAGCGATTTTTAAGCATAAAATAATTTTTATGAGCATTTTTAAAATATTTTTAAATAAATATTTTGGGAGAGATTTTAATGAAAATAATAGGAGAATATTTTATTTTTAATTACCTATAATCAACCCCAAAATTAAATAAAAAGCCTAAATACCCAAAAACCTACTACACCAAAACACTCATAACCTAGTTCATTAAGGGTAATATTGAAAATTGTCCAAAACCCTAGATATATTATATGAATTTCGGCTAGTCCTTCATTCCAGCAGCCACATTATGTTATTTCATTATTTTGACAAAAAAATTCTCTCAAAATTATTCTCTTTACCGAAATTCATAAAATACCTTCAAACTTTGCGATTTCGCGAACGTTCCATAAGTTTTTCCTTTCCTTTCAATTTGCTATTTGAATTTTATGAAACTAATCATGGAAAAATTATTTTGAACTAAATATTTACTGATTTTTATTGATTAAATTTGGCCTAGGTGAATTCTTGAGAGAGAAACTAATTTTTCTACTGAAAACACCAACCCCTTTACACGATTTCTCTAAAGGTGAATCTTACAACTCAAAATTGAAATTTTCATGCATAAACACTACAAAGGGAGAGGGGGTGATTTCTGCATATTTGTATTCTAAAAGGATTTTTGATTGATTAGATGAAAAATATCAAATTAAATCATATTTTTGCATATTACTGTAATGATTAAAAAGTTTCAGAAAATAAGAAAATTCAAGGTTTTCGTTCTAGAACTTGAAAGTTAGAAAATTGTATGATTTAATAATTGAATGGCTGCCAATTAGTGTGTTTTGGGATTCTAAATTGATATTTTTTTTATGTTTGGATGGGAAATGATGATTTAAATAATGTGTTTACATATTACTGTAATGAACGGAAAGCGCAAAAAGCAAGAAAATTCATGATTTTCACTCTAAATCCTAAACTTAGAATTTTCATGCATAAGAAATATATATGGCTGCTGATTTTTGTGTATTGATGTTCTAAACTAATATTTGTTGTGATTGAATGAAAATAATGGTTTAAATCACATGTTTACATATTGCTGTAACCAGAAAGTACCGCAAACAAGAAAACTCAGGATTTTTCATCCTAAAAACTAAAGTTGAAAAATTTCATGCATATGGACACCTATGGCTACCAATTCATAGGGATTTATGTTTTGAAATAATTTTTGTTTTGATTATATAAAAAATCTTAGTTCAAACCATGTTTCTGCATATTACTGTAATAAACAGAAAATGCGAAAAGTAAGAAAATTTAAGTTTTCTCTTTGAGAGTGCATTCGGCCATTGTTGGGATTTTTATCCCAATGTCTATAATTTTTGTGTGATGTATTTTAATGATTATTAATATGTATGTATGAATGATAAATGATTAAATTTCATATTGCTTGAAGGAATGACTTTAGATAAGGCTAGAGGCAATTTAGTATACTTAAGGTATCTTAACCTTCTATTGTGATTAGACTGTGAATGTGATTAGGTAATATGGAAATAAGTTTCATGATGAGTTAATAATGAATTAATGATCTTGAATTGATGAAGAGATTGATTAAATGAATTGGTCATAAGAGATAGGCATGACACTTGAAAGGCTATTGATAAGTCGACATGTATGAAAGTGTTAAGTGTACTAAGATGATTGTTAAAATGAATTAATATTAAGATCATGACATTGTGTTTGACTTGAGAAGAGTATTTGTATGAATTATAATGTGTTTTTATGTGAGCCTATGAAGGCTAAATGGCCAAGACTTTTAAAGTTAACATATTATGTGCAAGTGATGAGTGCACATCTATGTGCAACTCTAAATATATGTAAATGTTATATGTGCATGGGGTAATTATGGGATAGGATAGCATGATGATTAAATATACACTAAGTATTAAATTAAATATTATGTTAAAGCTTGAGGAGTTTTAAAGGTTCAAGGGCCACGAGTACTAAGAGTGAAGGAACCATAAGGTGAGTAAACATTATACTATTATTACAAGTACAAGTTATCATGATTATGTTAATGGGAACCTTTGAGATTCTTGAAACCCAAGTTCACTTTCATTTTAAATTTGATTATGTGATTTCTTTGTTAAACTTGGGTTGCCAAAGGACAATTGGTCTAAAACCAATAATGTTTATTCAATGATATGAAAAACCCTTTTGTAATTGTACCTTACCTACTTTCTTTCTAGAATTACACTATTATTGTATCTCTTGTTTAAAAAGTTAAACTGCTATTATTATTGTGGTACATTTTATTGTTGCCTTAAGTGCTATTGTTATATGTGAATACCATTAACTCTATCTATGATACATCTAACCCTGTATGTAGAAATTCTCATGCCGATGTGGGCAATCATCGAAACTTGTGTACATGGTCTTAATCCGATGGATAGGGGTTGTGTATCTACCTTTGCAAGAATGAGTGGTTCTAACCGCAGAGTCTGATCAATTTCACGACTTTATGATTTATTGGATTGAGAGTTGAAATTTGATATGAAGCCACCTCTCTCTTAGTGAATGAGCTAGCATAGTCATTTACTCCTATTGGGTAATAAGTATTATAAGTGTGATTTCTGCAAACCTGTTAAAGTGAAAATCTTGCTAAATTGAAACTGTAAAACCATGATTTGTAAATCATGAACTGTGTATTATACGCAATGTGTTTTCTTTGAAAAATGGGATATATGATATCATAAATGCTATATTATTTACTCATTGAGATCATCTATCTCACCCATTTTTCTTGTGTGGTTTCAGGCGAGCAATATGAGGAGGCAAGATGATGGCTCAAGCATTCTACTTTGCTTGGGGGATTCCTTATCAAAGTCTTTAATTATAATATGTTATACAGAGTTACTCGTAGACGTTTTGGGAGTTTATTTTGAGATATTAATCGTTGATGATTTATTTTAAGACTTTAAATGTTATGTCCCTTATAAGATGTTTTCAAAGTATTTTGTTAAACTATTCTTCCGCATATTGAAGTTTCCTATATTATCGGATATTTAAGTTAATGCATGGGGTTTGGTATGATCCTAGGTATGATTTGTATAAGTATAAGTGGATTCTATGAGTATAGGTGACCTTATGTCTCTCCATGTTCTAGGATCTTCATGTCTCTAAAATTGGGATGTGACATTTTATTTCCTTTCTTCCTTTATTTTTTTTATGCTATTTCTTATGTGATTGCTTGCTATCTTCCCTCTGCAATTTTGATGCCACAACCTAGTCATATGAGGGAGCAGTACCATGTTAATTGTATTTGGATAAGTGTGGTGATAATATACTTTTGGTTTGTTTGATACAATTATAATAAGTTGGCACAACTATGCCAGGCAATGCAGAGCTAAGCTTTACTTATTCATTTGCATTCATTTTATATTTAATTAATTTCATTGCATTCATTTATGTTTTTGCATTTCTTATTGAGCTATGAGGAAGCTTCCACCTCTGAATCATTTACAATGCCTGTGTTGGATTTTTCAATGACAAGGTATTTTTTAACATTTTAAAGTTCAATGATGCAGCCCAAATAAAATTTGGCAGTGTTCTTTTGTAATTTGAGAAAAATACTCTGAGCCCACTAACTATAACCATATTTTTTAATTCTGTTTATCTTTATTATGACATGATTTGACTTATTTTTCTTGTTACATAGTCTCTTTTTTTGTTTTTTCTATTAATGTGTATAGGAATTTGAAGCTAAATTTGGATGAAAGCTACCTTTTATATCTTCCATTATACATTTTTTTGTTCTTACAATTATGCAATAATTTTTTGCTATAACTTGGTTGAGAAATTGTAATTTTTGTACTAGTTATGGCAAGTACATATTCTAATAATATAAATAGTCATTAATTTTGAAGTTCATTTACAAATGTAGTTAGTTTTAATTTTGTAATAAATTATTAATATATTTTTTACTACAGTAGTTAGGTTATTCTGTTAAAAAAAATGTTAATTACATATTTACACTATAATTTTTATGGGCCAGGCCAATGGCCCATAACCAAAAACCGAACTGGCAAACTAAAAAAAAAAATTCTAAAAACGGAAAATAGAAAATCAGTTTTGCTTATTATTTGGTTCAGTTCGGTGCCCATTTTAAAGAATTTTGGTTCTGTTGGTTTTTGAAAAATTCAAACCAAACTAAACTAAGTTGACTAATGCCTGTCTTACCAACAACCATTCTCAGCCCAAAAAAAAAAAAAAAAAAAAAGAGAAAAGGTAGAGAGTTGCAGAAGATTAAGTAGCCTAAATAAAATTGAAAAAAATCAACAACTCTCTAATTATATTACAACTAACCTTCAATTTTAATAGATTCACAAAATTGTGCTCTAGTTCGCAAGATCTGCTCATGAGCACATATTGCAAAGAAGTAGGGAATCTCCATGCTCATCTCCATCAGTGGCTTGACCAACAAATTCAACAACTCCAAATTTAAGGGCTTTTTATTTGCTAAGCAAGCCTACTAGTTAATTTTGTGGATTTTTTTGTTTTGTTAATCGCCAAATTCATTAGCTATTAAGGAATCACTACTGCCAGCCATTATTTAATTCAAACAAAACTAATAACTTTGAATAATGAAAGAGATGGGTATAAGCTCCATCAAAGGTCCTAATTTTTAGTTTTTCATTTTTAAGCTTTTAAACAATTAATATTCAACTCTACCAATACCATTCATAGGATTAGTATTTTATCTCTTTAAATTTTAATTTGCTATGTTATGTTTCAATGCGATTGAATAGGTATTAGAAATCTTAATCCTTTTCGGTCTTGTAAACTTTGATTCTTTGGTTTGTGGTTTCCTTTCACACTTTAGTTTTTTCTTAAATTAACAAAAGTAAATTTTTGGATGAGATGGAAAATTTAAGAATAAATAAAGGGTCTTTTTAGTCTTTTCATTGGTATTTAATAGCAAAATGGATGGAATGACTAAATAATCTAATAAGACCAAAATATATGGACGAATTACTTAGTTTTTCAAAAAATAAGGACGAGTTAATTAATTAGGTCAAATATCAAAGACTAAATAATAATTTGCCCAAATTATTTTTTAGAAATAATCTCACTTTCCTTTCTTTGTATTTTCAATCTTTTTGATTTCCTTTTTGTTATTGTGTTGTTTAATAGAAAATCAATTGCAAGCATGTTTGAATTATTTGATATTGTGGTGAGATTTTTAATTTGATTAAGTGAAAATTTTATTTTTTCCTTCTTGTCTATTTTTACGGGGTTTATGAAAATAGGAAGGATTATTTGAGATGATGGACATTTAAGTTATTTCATATAATATTTTTAAAAAAAAATACGAAAAATAAATAGAATGACTAATGTGTTAAAGAGAAATAAATTTTTTAGAGACTTATTAGTTAGTTTTTCTAAAAAAAAAAAAAAAAAAGATAACTTCGTTAATTAGTTTAAACGTTAAGGGTGAAATAATAATTCACCCTATATTTAAAGTTAAAAAGGGAAATAGACCTGGCCATGGGTCGGTTTATAAAGAGCCCAAACTAGATTAAATTGACTATAAATTAGCCTAAAATTGAAATTGGAGTTCTGAGTCTGGTCTAGTCTTAGCTCATAAGGAGGATTGGTCCAGTTTCAATCCTCTTTTGAAGAACCTGAATTGGAGCCAGACCTAAATCATTGGTCTAGTTTCGATTCAAACTGTATTAAGTAATGGCTTATTTTTACCAAAAAAAAAAGGGAAAAAAAAGGCTTCCAATAGCATTCAAACCGCTAACCTTCAATTGTGAACTGAAAGTTAAATCATTGAATTAAAAACTCCTTTTTGCTAAATGCATACCAAATTAATAAATAACACATCCTTTTCCTTTAATGCCTAGAAAGGAGTAACTAATTGTTAGTCTTTTGACTAGTTACTCCTTTAATATAAATTTAACTGTTTCTATGGAGCACTATACCTTCCTTTTTTATTAAATTAAATTTATAAATGGTTTCTCATTTTCAATACACTTCACAACTTTTTCCCATCTCTCAAATTCTCTATAATGTCTCAACTATCCAATTTCTAAATCATTTATTTAATATTCTCAATATTTTGGCAAGTAGTTCTTAATTCTTATTTTATTCTACTAATTTTGTGGACTCAAAAATATAATGTCAAGTGGATCAAGGAGCAACAAGAGAAAGGGAGTAAACTTTTCTATTAATATTGATAAAGAAATAATAATGATGGAAGAAACATTTTATGGTACTTGTAATGATTTTGAAGAAAATCATCAATTTTTATCATCCACCACTCAAATAATGTTCTAACACAAGAAAATGAAGGCATCAATATTGAACAACAATAAGAAGAAGATCAAGATACAACTAAATAGTGAACTTCTAATATTTTTTAGGTGAAGTTCAAGAAAACAAAAAATTTGAATGGTGATTATAAGGTAATTTTTCACTCAGGGCTTAATCAAGTAAATCAAAGGGCCTGAGACAAGACTTTTAGGGAAGCCTATGTAAGAAAAATGTAATTCTAACAAATTTGAAAAATGTAATTCTAGTATTTTTTTTTTCCTTCTTCAATCTCATTGTTTGTATCATTGATACCATATTTAATTGCTTTTCTATCACTTTCTAATTCATTTTCACGTCCTTCAAATGAACTTAATGTACCATTTTTTTTTATTGTTGATGACAAAATTATCAATTGCACGATGTTGAAATTTGATTAACATCCTTTTTTATTGTTAATTTTTTATATCCGCTCTCATGTTTTCTACTAGACATTGATTTTACTAAAAAAATATTCAAACAAGTAAAAATCACAACAACAAAAATTAATAAATCAATAACAAGAAATTTTTTTACTTCTCTATATTTGATATGATCAATAAATCGAATTTCAAATTGAATATAAATATAAAATAAAAAAATGAGATTAAAGAAATAGAATGATAAAATTTGGAAGATGATGCTTAAATCCAAATACCTAATAATTAAAATATTTTTTTAAGATGTATAATACAATATTAAAAGAAACACTAGTATTGAGGAGAGCTATAAAAAAAATAAAAAATAAAAAAACATCTCTATAATTTTTTGGAAGGTGGAGCCCTCCTTCTTTTGGGGTTTGACGTAACAACCTTACCTATCTCAAGGATTAACCTGGGCTGTTTCTCTTTATATTTATATTTATTTTTTTAAGCATATTACTTGAAACAAAAATTATATTCGTGACATGTTTTAAAAATTTATTATGTCGTCACATATAATTATTGTGGTAAAAAATTTAAATTTAAGAATGGTGGAGGATGTGAAATTTTTAAAAGGCACATGAAAAAAAAAAAATCCAAGTGAGGCGGATCTTTAAGAAACTCAAACTCAAATGACCGGGTTTGTTACTTCTAACTCTTCTATATTCCATTACACATAAACCTGCGTGATTCTACAAGTTAATATCAAGGCTAAATTTAGTTTCATTGTTATATATTTAAATTTAAAAATATATATAGACTAATATTTAATTATATCATTAATGCATTAGGATATAGAGTGAAAACTTGATAATTTACCTATGATCTTGAAGGATGCTCCGTAGTTATTGATAACATCAATAATCGTTATTATCTTGAAACTAGATAAAAAAGAGCAAATCTAAAAAAATCTAAATTTTTAATTAATTTAATAAATAAAAAAGTTGAAAATTTGTTTTATATTAGGTAGGACTAATGGTTTGAGTTAACTTACATTTTTTAAAAATTTTGGACACAAACTACTTGTTGCTAAGGATTTAAAAAGCAAATTGGAATTTGACGAAACATATCTTCTATACTCTTATTCCCTTGGATTATCGCCCTTCCGTTCGGCAACCCTATGCATGTCGTAGCCACTATGGGCCATCTCTATCCTTAATTTAGTGTCAGCTGCTTAGCACCAAAGAGAAAGAGAGAGGGTAGCGCACATCAAATCAATAGAGAAACAAAACATGTTTTAGGGTATGATAAAAAAAATATTCTAGGATTAATAGGTAAATAGCTAATGATGAAAATGGCCAGGTAAAACAATATAGTTTTGATGGGTCCATTGCATTTAAAAGGGCAAAAATGTAAATTGAAGAGGAGACAGTAAAATGACTCTAAAGGATACTAAAATGTAAATGGCATTGTTTTGGTGTTGCACCCTCAGATAACTAGCCCTAGATTGAAAATTTGCAATCCTCTACTCAACCTTTAATTATGAAATTGCCATCGAAATTGGTTTAGAGTGTCTATTGTTTATTCATTTAAGTGTTATAACTAGACCTGTTCAAAAGTTGGGTTCGGGCCGGGCTAATTCGGGCTCAATTATTTTTTATTAAAACCAAGCCCGGCCCAGCCTAATTGATCGGGCTTGACTCAATGTCCAAGTCCAGCTCAATTGAATATGTGTTACCCAAGCCCACCCAGGCCTACCCGTAATTCTTACACTTTTTTTTATGAATTATTATAATGAATTAATGACAAATATATGTATTTCAACTATAAAATAAACCATATATTTATTATTTTAAATATAATAGAGAATACATTATAAAAATTAAATATAATTTAATATTAAAATTTTATAAAATGTTTCTTTGTCATAGTGATATGTAATGATTTAATTTGATAAGAGGTTGCAAGTTCAATTCTTAATCTTAACATTTTATTTTTCTAATATATATATACATATATATGTATATTATTTGCGCCGGGCCGAGTCTGGGCAATTTCAGTTAATCCCAGGCCCATCCCAAAAAAATACGGGCTTTTCGGGTTCGGGCTCGGGTTGGGTATTAAAAAAAAATCCTTATCCAAGCCCAGCATTTTTATTGGGCGGGTCAGGTGGGCCAGGCGGGCACCCAGACCCATGATCAGGTCTAGTTATAACATATATACTAATAGATTATAGTGATAAAAAACAGAATTGAATTTGCAAAATTTATTTCAATGGCAAATTTATCTTTTAATTTTGGTAAAAAATTAGCATTTACTAATTATTGTCAATTTGCTTTAAATTCACAAGCCAAACATATTCCAAGATAAACTATTATACGTATCATTAAAACTCTATATAGAAAAGAGAGAATTGAATCACAAAAAAAAAAAAATCTCTGCAAAAGGAAATTTAAATATTTATAGTAATATTTGGAATGATCATTAGCGAAATCACTCATATTAGGCGTTATATTCATTCAATTGATGATAATTAGATGATACCATTTAGATTTTTTATGACCTGCATACAGTCAAAAATATTTTTAGAATACTTAGTACTATTTTAGATGAATATAATTTAGTAAAAAAAGTTTTTTCTTTTCTTATGACAATACTTATGCTAATATGACATCTACTAGAGATTTAAGAAGAATTTGTGAACCTTCTTTGGAAGATAAATTTCTTCATACTCAATGTTCATGTCATGTTTTAAATTTAAGCATGTAAGATCTAATGTTGTTTCTTGGTGAGTTTATCTCTCCAATTAAATGGGTTATTGTTTATTTATGGACACATCTGCAAGTTTATCAAAATTGAGGAAAATTTTGTGAAATCAATATACTGAGAATTATCCAAGGGATATTCCTCCTTTCGAATTCAATTTATGAATTGTTACACGAAAGTTTTCAATATAAAGATGTATTATGTGTATTTCGTTTACAAGATAATATCCATATGGATGTTTATCCACATCATTGGACTAGTTGCCAAAAATTAATGGTTATTTTAGAAGTTTTTATTGATGCCACTTATACTCTGTGTGGTATCGCATTTATTTTTAATTGAATGTAAGAATATTGTAGTGCTTTTAATATTCATAAAAATAATAATGAATTAGAATCTAGCATTCAAGATATGAAAAAGAAAATGGCTTTAATATGAAAACATTCATCCCATATATTCTGTTGCTACTGTCTTTTGTAGAAGAATAATACGATGGGATAATTTTTAGCTTGTTCTTTAATTGACAATCTGTACATATATTTATAATACATCTATTGAGTGATACAATTTGAATTATACACAAACTCTACAATTTATAACTAATAAAACTATCATAACCATTATCCTTATCACGCCCCCTCAAGTTGTAAGATCTTTGTGGAAGATCCTCAACTTGGTCCAAAGCTCTTCAAATCGAGGTCTCGGCAAGGGCTTTGTAAGAGCATCGGCAATTTGATCCTTGGAGGACAGATATTGAACAAGTAATAGCTTCTACTGAACCTTGTCTCTCACAAAATGAAAGTCCACTTCAAGATGTTTGGTTCTTGAGTGATAGATAGGATTGGCAGTGAGATAAATTGTCCCTAAATTATCACACCAAATAGTTGCAATGCTAACTTTAACTCCAGGCTCAGTTAAAATGGATTGTATCCATATTAGTTCAGCTGTGGCACTAGCTACAGCTCAATACTCTACCTCAGTGGATGAGGGAGACATAGTTCTTTGCTTCATAGAGCTCCACAACATAGCATTGTTGCCAAAGAAAATTACATAGCTACTTGTGGATTTTCAGTCATTAAGAGAACCTGCCCAATCCACACTGGAATAAGCATGCAAATCAAATTTTGTTGTTGGAGTAATTTAAAGACCATAATTCGCTGTCTTTTGCAAGTAATGAAGGATTCGTTTGACTACTGCCATATGAGATGTGGTGGGTGAGTGCATAAATTGAGCAACCTTATTGATGGTATATGACACATAAAGTCTCATGAGTGATAGGTATTGAAGACCACCCATGATGCTCTTATAAACAGCAGCATCTTTAAGCTGTTCACCACTTAAAAGTGAAAGTTTCTCCGAAGGAGTTGCTAGAGTGGCAATCGGATTACTATTGTGCATTAAACTTTAGTAACAGGTCCTGTATATATTTGGTTTGTGTAAGCAATAAACCATTTGCATTCCATATTGCTTCCATGCCCAAGAAACAGTCAAGAGACCTAAGATCTTTTAAGTTGAAATTTGTGTTTTAGCTTATCCACTAGAGATGACAATGCTTTTAAATTATTACCTGTCAATAGCATGTCATCAACATATAAAAGGCAATAAATGATAATAGTACCCAAATTATAGTGAAACATAGATGAACCAGTCTTGGATTTCTCAAATTGTTCAGCAAGTAAAGCATTTTTCAAAAATTGATACCATTGACACGGGGCTTGACGAAGACCATAGAGGGACCTTTTTAGTGCACAAACCTAATTCGGCTTATCCTTATCAACAAATCCAATAGGTTGGGCCATAAATACTTGATCATCAAGAGTCCCATGTAAGAAAGCATTAGATACATCTAACTGCTTGACCTCCAAATCGTGAGTTACAGCAATAGATAAAATTAACTGAATAGTTGTTGGCTTTATAACTTGTGAGAAAGTTTCTTTGAAGTCTATCCTAGGTCGTTGATGGTAGCCTTTCGCCACAAGACGCACTTTATATCGATCAATGGTACCGTCCGATTTGTACTTGATTTGATACACCCACTTGTTGCCAATTACATTATGACTTGGTTTAGGAGGAACAAGTACCCATGTACCATTTTTAATTAATGCATTCAATTCATCTTGCATTGCTACCCTCCAATATGCAAATTTATTTGCTTCAGTGAAGTTTGCAGGTGGGAATGAGTTAGGGACACAAGCAAGAAAGTCCCATTTCTTGGGCTTTAAATGACCTATCTGGGCATAAGTAATCATTGGATGAAGTTTCTAACCATCAGTTGGGGGTGGATAGTAACTGGAGTATTGAGTGGTATTTGCATTTCTGGAGAGGCTGGCTGACTTATAGCATCTGTGTGGGTTGAAAGTGAATTGAAATGTAATTCAGCATTGCTTGAGCTAAAGCTAGGCTGCTGATCTGCTGAACAAGATGTGTTATAGGATGAGGACTAATGGGCAGATGGTGTAGTTTGGGGCGTTGGTGGTTGTGGTGAGGATCTGAGCAGACCGAGTCCATTATGGCATGGCAGAACAATTTTACGAGGTAGAAACAAAGTAACAGTACTGTGGGTAGTTGACATGGGTAGGTGTTTCGTGTGCAAATCATTCTTTAGAGCAAATGGGAACACCTGTTTATCAAAGACAACATGACATGAGATATAAATTTTGTTAGAGGAAATATCGAGACATTTATATCCCTTATGCAACTTACTATAACCAATAAAAACACAGGATTTAGAATGAGGGTCTAACTTATTTTGAGAGTATGGTCAAAGCCATGGATAGCAGAGAGAACCAAAAATCCTTAAATCATCACAAAGAGGTTTGGTTTTAAACAAGACTTCATAAGCACATTTATTATTCAGTAGGGGTGTGCTGAGTCGATTAATAATGAATACAGCTATATCAAAGGCATATGTCTAATAGGAGTGTGGAACAGATAAATGTTGCATTAGTGCACAAGCGGTTGCATTGATGGTGCAGCAGCTATGGAAGAATTTGTGTTGGAGTTTTCGATGATAGACATGACTTAATTGCAGAGAAAAAGAAGAAATTCAATAGTGAAAGGATCGTATTTTGAGCTACTAAGCAACACGCTTTGATACCATATAGAAGAATAATACGATGGGATAATTTTCAGCTTCTTTTTTAATTGACAATCTGTACATAAATTTATAATACATCTATTGAGTGACAGTTTGAATTATACACAAACTCTACAATTTACAATTAATAAAACTATCATAACCATTATCCTTATCATCTTTGATCGTAGGAATAAAAATGATGGTTTGTAAGATTTTTTATTATTATATTATGATTGTCTAGATATCAAACATAAAATGTTGTAAAAATTGTTAATAAAACTAGAAAAGCTTAAAGAAAATAAGAAAGCAATCAAGTGGAGTTTCACAATCTTCTTCTTCTTCTTCTTTTTCAAAAGCCATATATCAATTTGGAGATAAATCAATGAAGGGAGGAGAAGCACCTTTAATGCAAAGATTTAAAGCTCATTTAGCATTGAGATTTGGACAGAAAAAATAGGCTTGGGGAAAAATCTAATTTCTCAAACATTTGATTATCGTCCAAAATTAGGTTTATGAGATATAAAACCAAGTTTGTAAGAAGCATCATTTTTCATGCTTTTCTCAAACTTGGGTTTGAGAAAAACACGGGAATCAATTTTCAATTTGACAAATGTTCAAAATGTCATTAATGAATTATGATAATTATAGTTTTGCCATAAAGCATCATTTTATCTATTCTTTCGCTATGCTTAAAAAGCAACCCTTCGACAAAGAAGAAAAAAAGGAACCAACCCTAGTAATCATTCATCTAAAACAACAAAGGTTTAAAATTTCTTATAGCACTTCAACTTTTGCTTTCAAAATTCATGCACCTTTGTTAATCTCTCACTCTTTCTTTTGTTTTCTAGGTTTTCTTTTCTTTGTTTAACTTATTAATTTTGATAGATTTGTTTTATTTATAGTGGCATTGGCTCCTCCTACATTTTGATTAGAACCAAATCTTACTTTAACAAATTTAGCTCACTTTAAAGAGGTCCTTTAGGTACATTTGATTTTTTCCCCAAATATAGAGATAAATTTTTTAAAAGGCTGTTGCATAAGAACATTTTTGTCATTTGGTAACTAAAGTAAAATAGGCATACGGTCTTTGAATTCAAATTGATTGATGATATAAGTAGGAAGTACTTAGAGGGATCTTTTTAAAATTGTGCTGGCAAATACAAAGAATTTATTCTTCACATTTGATACGATATTTAGCATCTTTTAGTTCTTCCCCACTTGCTAATTTTAATGAAAGTCTTATACAAGTTGTTATTTGCCAGCATAATATATATATATATATATATATATATATATATATATATATATATATATATATATATATATATATATATATATATATATATATATATATATATATATATATATATATATATATATATATATATATATAATAGAAATCCCAACTTGGTGACTTGAATCTTTTATTCTTCTTTGACTTAATGACAATTGCCATAAGAATGATTGTAAATTAATATTTCATGGTATTTTTTTTGACATATATTTGATTTACATTATATTAAGACATTCTATACCATTAATATAAGTGAAAATAAAACTTCTAAAGCAATGTGGATGCATGATATATTGGAAGTTTTTTGTGACATTTGTGTGTAAGCTGTGAAAAAGGTTTTGACCTAGGTCTCATTTATCAAGAGAGGGATGAAGTATGTACTTAATGAGTTTTAAAGTGAGACTAAATTGGATTAAGATAAAGTCAAATTGAAAAATAACTACGATTCGATGAAGAAGGAATGGAAGCTTTTTGGAGAATTGATAGGTAAAGAGACTGGACTAGGTTAGGATGCAAAGAAAAGTACTATTGCTACATCTAATGACTAGTGAATAGAAAAAATTAAGGTTAGTATTTTGTTATAGCAATTCAAGTTGTATTGGTAGTTATCCATTTAAACCATTTCTTTTTATACTTTTCTAATTTGTTTATTATTTTTTTAATTATATATGCTAATTCTACATATGTAAAATTTTAAAATCAAGGAATCCTTAAAAGTTTGCTGGATGAGATGAATATGCTGTATCTGAACACGATTACTACTAGAGAGCATGCTTAGGCTCCATCTATTCTATTGGTGTATTAATTGATAAAGAAAATAGAGGTTTTGTAATGATACCATCCAATTTGAGGGTAATGGTAACTCTAAAGAGGAGTCTTAATTTCTTAAGAATTTGAATCAACATGTTAGTGGTGATGCATAAGGCATACAAGAGACTCAGAGTGATACCACTCAAATGAACAAATGAATTAAAGAAAAGGGAAAAGAATTGATCTATCAACCAAGCAAGTTAAGAAGGAAGCAAGTTAAGAAGGATGATAAATTAAAGAAAACAAGAAAGCAATCAAGTGGTTTAGGAAAATTATCAGGGCAAATTGATAGGTTAGTTCCTACAGATGAGAGTAGAGGTACCACAACTTCCAAGATGATAAACTTACTTGGAAATAGCATTTCTAAAGCTTATGCAAAACTAAATTCCTTACCAAAAATTGAGAAAGGTAGTGAACTTTCGTTATCTGCTATTGAATTATTAGAAAATAAGACAAAGAGAGAGGCTCTTGCTTTCATCAAGAAACTATAAGCCAAATTAACTTGGTTGAAATATTATAAGTCTAAGGTTAACATGTAAAATTAAATAGATATTTTACTATCAATGGATTTGATACATTTAGTTTTCTAGATATTAAATTTTATTTGAAAGAACTTGTGCACTTGGTTGTTGGATGAATATTATTATTTACATTTGATTTGTTATTTAAGCATTTATAATTTTATATATTAATTTCATCTTTTTCTTTTCTTTTTTTTAGATATGAACAATAAGGTGCAATCAACAAACCATGATGATAATGGTTGAAAATGATAATGGGGATAACACATTCAACTCTTATGATGATGAAATTACTAACCTATATATATATATATATATATAGACTTAGAAAATAAATATAGATTGATATCATCTAGAAGAATATTTGTGATTGAGAAAGCTGCAATATTGTTATATACTCTTGCTCTTAAAGCATGAAATAGGCATGCTTCATAAATATTTCAATATTTTGGTGAAACAATTAATTGGTGTTTTAAGCAAGTGTTATACATTGTGTGCTTTATATCAATGGATTTAATCAAGCATATATATCATGAATTCAATGATATTCCTTCAGAAATAATGAATGATGCAAGACATATGCCTCACTTCAAGGTAATAAATAGTATAGTTTTATTTTTAAGATATGTTTATTGCAATATATTTGTTGATTTTTTTTTTCGTATAGGATTGTATCAATAGGGTTGAGTGCGGATATTAAAAATTCTAAATCAAACCGAATAACTAGACTAAAAATATCTAGAACTAGACTAAACTGTTCACTTTTTTCTTTTCTTCGAACCGAATGGACCAGGGAAAATATTTTGGTACGATTATGGATATTAATGTATATTCAGATTGAGAACTGGACCAAATTAAATCGAATTGTACTAAATTAAATTAGATCGAAATAACTAAAGTTTTTTAGTTTTTTATTTATAATATATAAGAAATGCTAATTGAACAATATATAGATAATATAAAAATTATAAGATTATATATGACATTATACCAATTATCAAATTATATCGACATTATAATACAAGAAAAAATAGGTGAATTATAAATTTATAATTACAAATGTATATACCTCAATTGAATATAACTATTGATATATATATGATTTAATTAAATATTAGATTCAATAAATTTGTATTAATGGAAAATTAGTAATATAATATGGATTAAGTTTTAATAATACTAAAATATAATTATATATTAATTTCTTTCCATTTCTATAATTTCTTTTCTTTTTTCTTCTTTTCCTTTCCATGGTTTTTAAATCTTGGTGGTTTCTTGGTGAATCATAGGTTGAGTCAAATATGCAAAACTAAATTTATAGATTTTATAATTTTTATTTCTATAAATTTTTTATTTTTTAGTTTCTAAATTTCTAATTAATTTCTTACTTGTAAATTTTCATCCATTTCTTACTTGTAGATTTTCATCAATTTCTAATTAAAATCCTATTGCGAATTATTCAGACATTATTATTATTATTATTATTATTATTATTATTATTATAAAAATAGAAACTTTTAAAAGAGAAGAAAATTTTTTCTTAATTTTTCAAGATTATATTTCCGAATCTCCATAAATCAAAATCTTTGAAGCTCGGTCCAATTATGGAGATTTTCAAATCTCGGGATGAATATAACATATATATATATATATAGACACACACACACAACTACACACACACTTCTTGTATAACTAAATAGGCTCAAAGGCAACTATTATATCAATTATTGGAATAGTAATAGTGATTTAGCAAAAATCACTATCAACTAGGTGTGAGAAATTATTTTATTACATGCTTACTATTAATTAACTAGTAGTAGAGGCTCTTCTTGTGGAGCAATACCACATATACAACTGCAATTGTGCGAGATAGGCCAGGTCTTATGACTAAGAGTATTACTCTTCCTAACTAAAATCAATACAGTATGCACATAGTTTAATATACTCACATTAGAAATGAGACTTCTACTTTTAGGCTCAAGGTAAAAATTTTATATGAATAAGATGCAACAATATAATTAGAACAACTTATATTTGGATATTCAAGTTCCAATAAGAAAGATATGAATAGCACCTC
The DNA here is from genome assembly GCA_947687605.1 of Reutealis trisperma. Taxonomy (NCBI): domain Eukaryota; kingdom Viridiplantae; phylum Streptophyta; class Magnoliopsida; order Malpighiales; family Euphorbiaceae; genus Reutealis; species Reutealis trisperma. The sequence continues at coordinate 172,369 of CANTUT010000672.1, forward strand.
AATAATAACATTATTGAAGAATACAAGGTTACATATAGGAAATCATTGAACAAGTGCCAAATACAACTCAACTCAAGTTTAAATGATAAATCGGATTCATATATGAAGAATTCAGGAATTATAATTTCAACATATCAACTGATAAATTCAAAATTAGGGTACACATTAAGAATTATGGAAATAACTTATAAGTATAGCAGCATAGTAATCACTTACCTCTATTATGGAACTTTGGTATATAATTTCTCCTTTGGCACATTCAAAAAGGATATTCTCTAATTTCTTTATTCTCATCTCCTTAATGTCTTTCTTGTACTTCTACACTTAATCAATATACACAAATAACTCATTGGTTCAAAATAATAACATTGAGACATTTAAATTTTACATTCTATACAAGCTCATTTCCTAACTTACTAGGATTGTTTTTGCCATATCTATAGTTCTACTGCTCCAATTGCTATGATTATTTTTCCATTGTAAACTACATATATAGGATTTTAAATATTCAAAATTTAGCTTATGCTCCTAGCAATTTTTCAAAGTTTGCCTTGGTCTTATGTATGGGCAGACTAATATTTCTCCCTTAACTCAGATATATCTCCTGAAGTACAATTCCAATGACCAATTCCTTTCATAGGTATTAACTAAATATATAAAGGACCATTTCTTTAGCATTGAATTCTACCTAAATCTATTTTTAAAGTCCTCAAACTTAAAGGTCAATCTCTGGATTACAGACCAAACTTTTATGTAGGGTCAATCTAACATTCCTTTATTAACATAGCCGCAACTCAAAATGTGTATATCCAGTTATAAAATTTCTTTTATATACTAAAAATAAAAATATTAAATATCATTTCCTATGCTTTAATCTCTACCTAGTTCTCTCTTTTGAGTCCTCAACACTAAAGGGCCAATCTTAGGCTGCAGATTAAACTTCGGTGCAGGATCAGTTGTGGTTCATGCCTCATATCTCCTATTGTACTTTGAATTTGGCTAAATCCTTTCATAATACATTTAGTTTCCATCTAAACCTACAACTTTTTATGTTTTGGTCAAATTCAGTTTCGGACTTCTTGGCTCTCAAATTAAAGGCTCAACTTCCAGGAATTTTGAACCCTAAGTCAGATTTTGTTTCGTCTTACCTAGCTCAGTTTGGCTTTATACATGGCTTTCAACCTAGCTTTCATTTCTGTGATTCTTACCTAAATTCTCCCATTTTAATGTTCCTTTAAAATTCCTTTATGTTCCTACTAAAGTAATGAACTCATACACAAATTTATTCAAATTAAACTAGACATATCAACTTACCAAACTCTAACTAATTCCTTCTCAAATCATGTGAGGCTTTACTTCCAACTTAATTCCCACTTCTTCCTTGCTCACTTCAAGTTTATTTATCATCCTAAAACCCAAAACAAAACCTCTCCCTAAGACTCCATTTATGGCTGAACCTTAAGGAAAAGAAAAGGGAAAGAAAAGCCTCAAAACTCATACATACACCAATCTAATTCAAAAAAATATCAACTTGTAAGTAGGAACTCACCTCGATTCAACTTCTTTTATACAATTCTTTAACGCTTTGTTTGGGAAGTAAGGGAAAGCAAGGAAAAGAAAATGAGATATGGAAAAGTGGGGGGAGGAATTAAGTTTTCTCCTATTTGGGAGGATGAGGAAAAAAAATGTCAATCAATCAAATATAATCTCAGGTCTCACAAAAAGTATTTCCTTATTTTTCGAGTGAAAGTCTGGGGAAAAATACTTTTTAATTATATTTATAAACAAAATTACATTTTTGATATTATTTTCGCGTTTGACTCGTTTTATAAATGAGCTAAACTTAAATCTTAATTCAAGACTTATTTAATAAACGAGTCGAGTTTGAGCAAAACTAAATTTTTCTTGATTAGACTCATAAATAATTCGATTAATAAGCTTGCGAACAAACTCATTTATAATATTTTGATGTATACATTTATAATTTATATCTTGTAATTGTGAAATTAATAATGATAGATACATATAATTAGTTTCATTAATATTATATTTTATAAATTCATCAAATGGTTGAGAAGTTTAATTTTAAAAAAAAGAGTTTATGTTATATAATAATAATAATAGTAGTAGTAGTAATTATTATTAGCCTAATAATTTTGACATTCTAAAAAGCATATTTTAATATTTTTATAATTTTTTTAGTAATTTAATTTGATAAAAATATATATACTCTTAATTTTTTTAAAATACGTGATATTCAATTTTATTATTAGATTTTTTATTAATTAAATATTTTTACTTTTATTATTAGATTTTTTATTAATTAAATATTTTTACTTTCATGTTAATTTGAATATGAATTTTAAACTTTATTTAACTTGAGCTTAAAATGAGTTAAATTTAAATATAATTTTTAAATTTTAATCGAATCTAAATTTGAACTCAAACTTAAATAAAAAAATCTTAGTCGAATCTAAATTTAAACTCAAATTTAAATAAAAAAATTGAACAAATTAAAACTAAGCCAGTCTATAACGAGCTATAGCTTCTAAGGGCCGGGGTTTGAAAGAGACCATGGTAGCCTAAAGGAGGGAAATTTGGGAGGGAACACATTTTGCTTAACAAATTTTGG
>CANTUT010000672.1:180000-380000 GCA_947687605.1 Reutealis trisperma
CTGAAGGAGAGATGCTCTTGGATGGTATTTTTCAGGTTAGTATCAAATTTCCTCTTCTTCAAACCTTTAATGCATCCATTTGACTTGGTTTCACTAGTTGTTATTTCCTTTCTCTAGAAGTCTATCCAATGTCTATGCTTTTGTTTTATCAATTCTTGAGACATTAGAATACAACCATCTGTAAAAATAGATGCTTATTTTATGCAGAGGTTTGTGCTAGAGATGTGTTTGTTTGACAACCTGTTGAAGAAGTGTCTCTCCATTTTGACTTTAAACATGCATCCTGCATATATTTTCCTTGAACATCCTGAAAGTAGTATGATAGCATTACTTGTTTGTTGGTATTTATATAAATTGTTGCTGGTGCTGTAGTTCTTATAAAGGGTGTCCCTGAGCATGGGGTTGCAGAATTGCAGGGACAAGGTTTGTGTGGGGGGGGGGGGGGGGGGTTGTTGGGTTGTGCGTGTGTGCCACATGTACACTGCTTGCCTTATAGATTGCAAGGAAGTATTTTCCGTGGCTGTGAGTTTCAGGTTATAGTGGAGTACCCTGCTGTTGGACTTATGCTTATCCTCGTGTCAATAATCTTATGTGAACTGAAAATTAGAGTAACACCATTCACATTTAAAAATTGTTATGAAAGAATTCACCTTGTTCATATGGAGATTTAAACTCTTTCCTTTAGCAGTTCATCTATTCAAAGATAATTCAGTGTTTTTAAAACTGGACTGGAGGTCAAACTAATCCCATGGTTGGTTCAACTAGTTTCACTAGTTGAACTGGCTGGTTCAATTAGATGATTTCAAATGGTTTGTTGCTTCTCAAATTTAAACCTGATACAAGGTACTTCGAGATTGAAACTACTCTAAAGACAATTTTTTATTACTAAACTGCAAAAGCACCGAATAGGAACTATTTTCTAACGACACAAGATTAAATTTAGAATTTTGGCAATGAATACTAAGCTATTGGAAATGGACTTTCAATTGGAACATAAAGGTGTCCCCAAATTATTAAGAATACTCATAAAATTATTAAGAATACTCATTTAATTACCAACACACCACAACAAATTAGTCATGAAATATAACAGTTACTACTAGGATACCTATTCACTTGCATCATATGCAATGAAAATTCAATCTAATGAAAAATGTATAAGAACACCAAAAGTACTTGAATTACTTGTTCTGAAAATCCCATAATAGAAAGAAAAATGCATAAAAATACTACTATCCTCTTCATGCATAGGCTAAGTGGACAAAAGCGTAACCCAAAATAATACTCACAATCACTTGGTAATCTAGGAGCTGAGATTTGGATCCAACCTTTTGGTCCTTTTCCCCACAAAAATTTGACCTTCCACTTTCTTCTTAGACTGACAATTGTTAACTTGCAGCTTCTTGTAATTGAATTGTGGTTTAGTGATTCTGAATTTGGAAACTGCCACAAGCTGCTATTGCCATTGCCAATGAAGCTTTGATTCAAACCTTGGTTAAGAAACATCATATATCAGGAATTCAGAGACTATCACATATTAGGATTGGAAAGAGTTCACATATTAGCATTGGAAATAGTGATTTAGTGAGAGGTGGTAAGCCAGAGGGGGCAGGGAAAAAATCATTTAGGTTCCTTTTGTTGTTTTAATTATTTGGCTAAACCAATGAAGTTCTATGAAGACTGGGTTTCACCGGTTCTTTGCAGGTTTGCCTATTCAACGGGTTTTACCTGTTTCAACTAGTTTCATGTTTAGTTGACAAGAGTTTGCTTACTGGACCAAGCATGGAGCCAGTTTAACCCATTGAACGAGCTGGTCCAGTTCTAAAAAGGCTGAAGTAATTATTATGCTTGGATTGGCATATTTGGACTTGATACTTGAATTATCTAAGAGTCAGTGACTGCCGACTGGCATATTCATGCATCCTATTGTCTTATTGATTCAGATATCATGTTACCTATGCTGTTCATTGCTATAGTCCCTCTCTTGATGGGGCTATTCTTGTTGTTGCTGTGTCTGCATGTAAGTGTTAACGATTCTTAATACCTTATTGACAGATCCTTTCAGCATTCCTTTGTGCTTGCATGATGCAGCTTTTTCAACCTTGATTTAGTTCTTTGTTTTTGTGATTTGTGACATTGTCATATTCATGCTTAATGTGCACATTGGACTTGGACAGACCAAGCTGCTTTTGAAAATCTAGACTTGAAGTCATGATATGATGTATGTGCTTTAATGAAATGCATATATAAAAACTATTGCGAGTTTTATGAGAAAATTGCATAATAGCTATCATAGTTTTACATAAGCTTGTGTAACTGAACTTCTCTAGGACCATAAGAGTGTTCAGACACATATAGCCCATGTGTGATAGTGGAAGTGTAGTCCTGGTCTAGGTTCTTCTACTGTTGACAATGAGTGTTCTGATTCCTTTTTATGGTGTACTTGATTAGTATTTGTTGATGTATGAATATGACTATACTAAGTAAAATTTAATATACTTAGTAAAATTTATTTGAAGCCACCTGATGGTATTTCTGTGTAAGCTTCTAATTTGTATGCAAAATGAACCTGAACTTTCTTCTTATGCCTGCGTAATCCACAGCTCCAATCACATGAATTAAAAAGGTTCATGGTAGGCAGGGATTGAATGTGAAAAAGATGCTAAATCTTTCTAAATACAAAAACTCTTGCTTGTAAATTCTCATTGAAGCTGACATTTAAATACTGCCAGTATAACCAAAAAAAGGGGGGGTGGGTAGTGGGTGTGGGAGAAGGATGGATTTCTGAAAGTTGTTCATAAGGGCATCGGTTTCATTTGTGGAAGAACTAATCACATAAATTATTCTTGTAATAACTTATTCTCTTATCCACTAATGACAAGTGGATAGGGGCATGAGTTCAATTTTTGATGTAAATGTGGATTATAGAACAACAATATAAAGAACTGCTGAATAGTTGTATCCATCTCGATTTTGAAGTCTGAATAATATTTAGTCATTCTATTTGACTGCGCTTTTTGTTTGATTGCTTGCCAAAAACTAAAATAAGTGGAATAGTTATAACTAAATTTTTTGAATCAAAGGCATATCTGTATGATTCTGCATATTATTTAGGTAAATGGATCTGAAGCCTCTTATTTTACTTTTTCATGCCAGACATAGGTGGAAACACAAGTTTCTTGTACTCAAGCATCTCATGCATCTTTTCTTCTATAATACAACTGTTAAATTTGATATTTAGAGTGCTTTATTCCAATGAAATTGGTGTACTACCTAATGTTTTTCACCTATTGACTCATGGTATCCATTAGCTTATAAAAATTACCAGATTCTTTGTTCTAAGGAACATTTTCGTGGTCACTTGTCACTGATTAGATTAAATTTACAAGGTTCTGTTTTACTGAGAGGCTATTTTGTTATTTTCCTTGATGCCATTCAAGCATCAACTGGAAATAATAAATTTTTATCTGGAAATGTTAATTATTGCTTTCTTATGCAGGTATTAACATGTGGGTTTCCTCCATTAGAGGACAGAGATAAGTCACTGAAATTACTTGCACAGCATGATTTCTTTGGTGGTGGTATTTTAACAAAAGAGGAGACCGTATCCTTATTCATCTTTACTGATTCAGAGGAGGAAACAAATATAATAGTTGTTCAAAATTTTCCCAGAGTAGCTTTAGAATATGACAAATTGATAGTGGTCTTCCTATATAAACTTTAATAGCTAAGGCTTGCAGAGCTGGAAAAGGGAGCTGTTAATGACATGTTTGTCATACTCTCGGACATTTGGCTAGACAGTGAAGAGGTGATTCAAAAGCCTTTATTATAAGTATATACTGTTTTTGGATTTTGGTGAGGGTCGGTGGAGGTTTTGATGAATAGCTCAGCCTAATAATAACACTGTCTTTTCCTAAGAGAAGGCTATGGGAAAGCTGGAGACAGTACTTGACGGCTTTGAGATTCAAGATGTTGTTCCTTCATTATTTGTTTTCATGGGGAATTTTTGTTCTCATCCATGCAATCTTTCCTTTCATTCATTTTCAAGTCTCAGGTGAGGAATCTGTGGAATATTATTTTCATTGTTTTTAACAAAAGATGGTGGCATGAACGAACTTGGTAAAATACATCTGCACAACTTGAACTTGTAGGTTACAGTTTGGAAAGCTAGGGGAATTGATTGGAGCACATCCAAGGCTAAAAGAGCATAGTCGGTTTCTCTTTATTCCAGGTCCTGATGATGCAGGTAGTAAATTTGAATTTTTTACCAAAGTTTTCATAAATAGTTTTACATTGCATGATAATGATCAAAATTGAATCTTTGACTACTTCAGGTCCATCAACAGTTCTACCCCGCTGTTCTTTACCAAAGTATCTAACTGAAGATCTTCAGAAGCATATTCCCAATGCCATATTTTCGAGTAATCCTTGCAGGTTAATTTGTCTGACTAACTAGTTTAAATAATAATAAACGTAATTTGTCTGACTAAATAGTTTAAATAATGATAAACTTGTTATTCCCCATAGAACATTCTCCCAAGACCCATGTTCTTTTATTAGCTTTTAGAATTTCATTACTCTGCATTCTGAGGATAATTCAAGAATGAAAGGCTTAAAACATGAAATTCTGGTGAAAACACCAATACAACTTCAAATGAATATGCCATAAATTTTTTGTGTGCTTGCCATAAATTTTTTTGTGTGCTTAACTCTCTTCATATGCAAATGGTTCTCATTTAAATGCAGGGTCAAGTTCTACACTCAAGAAATTGTATTTTTTCGTTATGATCTGCTGTATAAGATGCGTCGGTCATGCTTGATGCCTCCTTCTACAGAGGAGACTGCTGATCCCTTTGAACATGTGTTCTTCTTTCTCCCCTCTTATTCTTCTCTTTTCAAACATTTTTCTGACACATTTCATTACTTGAGGATATTAATCTATGAAATTAATTGGCTGACTTGTGACTTTTACAGCTGGTTGCTACCATAACCCATCAAAGTCATCTCTGCCCACTGCCTCTTGTTGTTCAACCAATTATCTGGAATTATGATCACAGTCTCCATCTTTACCCATCTCCACACACGGTATTGCTGATATGTTTATTTTTTTATTTTTTATTTTTTATTCTCAAGTTAATTTTTTTTTTGAAATATTTATATCATGGGATAACTCGTACTTCAGTATATGTCAAAAGCAATGAATATTTTGGATTGCCCATTAGATTGTTAATGTATTTCATTGATTTACTTGAGTTTCTTGGAATTTTGAGTTCAATAACTAAGTTGAGTAATCAGGAGAAACATTACTAGGCCTAGGTGCTGTTTGGCGTCGAGTTTCCAGCTGCTTTTCAAAACTGCATTTTGATTGCTTTTGGCAAACATGGTTTGAGAAAATCTATAACATCCAGCTTTTTCCAAACCATAGTTTGCTCACCCTTAGGCCCAGTTTGGCATTGGCTTTGTCCCAAATCAATTTTAAATCCATAAATTCTAAAGGACAAGTGGCTATTGTCCGTAGGCATAGATCTATGAGATTTCTTCCTTGTTTTTGTTGTAAAATCAGCTCTTTTCAAAAGCAATGCAAAACTGGGCCTTAGATATAACAATAGCAGTTTGCCAAAAGTGGCCTACTGCAATACCAAACATACACCAAGTAGATGAAAAAGTTTCTAGACCATTGCAAACTATGGATTTAGGGATGAAAGAAATTTTCTTTCCTTTTTAAAACTGACAGTGATCCATGTAAACTTGATAGTGGACTAGATACTAATTTCACATTTTCCTGCACATTCACAGATTGTTTTAGGCGACAAAAGTGAGCAGAAGGCTTTCAAATACACGGGAATCACTTGTTTCAACCCTGGATCCTTCTCAAATGACAGCACTTTTGTAGCGTATCGTCCTTGCACTCAAGAAGTTGAGTTTTCAGCTTTGTGAGTATGTCAGAAAAATATTTGAATATTCTAGTCGTCAAGCTGGAACAACCTTAGTCATTTAGGAGAATGGTCATGACTATAGTTTCTAACTAGTACTTGCTAATTTACTCATCAATGGCTTGTAAAATTTTCTGGGTAGTTGATCATTTTGGTAAAAATGTAGGCAGTGAATTATTTTGGTAAAATAGTGTCATGTTTATTTGATAAATAAAAATCAGTATGAAGTGTATTCTAATCCAATATGTGGTTTCAGTCTCTGTTCCTGCGTAATGAGCATCACTGAGGGTATTAATTAAAGTTTGTGTATTAGTTTATATAGTCTTTCCATGTTCATGGTAATATGTTACGTATTTGAGATGTGGAAATTAGCTGGGTGTTTAGGAGTGGTCTATGTCTGCTATATTGTCATTGTTTCTTCTTCCGTGGATTTTTGTGCTGTAGTAAGACGAGAGAGATTTGGTTGATGGTTGTCGTAGAATTAAGGAAATTTTGGTGAGATTTACTCAAAGTCCCTACGGAAAATAGTAGTCAGTTCTCCGCCAAGAACAAATCCTATGCAAGGTCATAGTTTAAATGTTGATCTACTGATATATTTATGTTGAAGAGTGATGGTGTTGATTTTTTTTTTTTTGTTTTCCCCTTTTTTATAGATTCTGTATATTGGTCTATTTTGTTTCATGACCTTTATTTAGTTTTTATACATTCAATAAATCTGGTTATTTTCATTTTTCTTCACATCAATTTTCGTTTCGCTTTAAGCATATTAAAGGAGTAAAGATTGATTTATTGAAGAAGGTTGTAATGAGAGAACAGATCAATTAATGGCTTAAAATCAATTGTTAGTAAATAATAAAGAAAGGCGATATTGGCACTCGACAAAAGGTTTTTGGCACTCCTCTCCTCTCGTTAATTTAATTATTCGAAGGGATTTTTCTACCTTTTTATCTTGTAGGTATTTTGCAATGTCAAATTTTGCTCCTTGCATCTTTGCTTCCTGTAAAAATGGAAAATATGTTGGAAGTCTTTTAAATTCCAAAGTTAGAAGACTGGAACTCTTTTTTAACTTTTAAAAGAAAAAAGAGAGTTTTTCGCCATTCTTAACCCTTGTAACCCTATACCATTTCTGGTACAATAACTCATGACGAATTCAGAAATTGGTGAGCTTTTAAATTTTACAAATATAGATGGAAAGGAGAGGAAATTCCAAGCCTTTGTGACCCTCTCTCTAATGTAGACAATCACAGTATTTCTTTTTCTTTTAGAATATTTTTCTTTTGTGCTTTTGCAAAATAGGATCTTATTAAATTAATCTAATGGCAAGTATAAAACTAAAAGAATCAACGATTCCTATACATCCATGCCTAATATGTAGCTGTATTCTAGCATTTTAAGGGTTGTTTTTGCTTTTATTTTTGGCTGCCATTTCAAGTCATTGTCTGTTTTTTCTTTTAGTCTCTTCCTCAACACATCTTTATTCGGTCTATACATATGTATGTCTAATCAATGACTTGTATGTTTTGTGCAAATAAGATTCTAAATATAATATTAACTTAATTAATTTTTCATTTTTGCAATACAATAAGGTTGATACAACTCTTTGATTAGAAGCTTATTCCTTGGTAAGTTCATATAGAAAGTCCCTTTTGGTCTAAATTAAATGAATTTTGTTGGTCCTTAGTCCTTAACTTGCATTTGGCAGGTTTTTTGCTGGACCATATTGGGCCATCCTTAGTAGTCTGCTAGTTTTGTTCCCAGTTGTAGCTCTCTAATCCTCATCTGATAAAAATCTTGTTAAAAAGACAATTTATTATTTGTTCTTTCACGTTTGACCAAATTAATGACTGATTTCAAATTTTTTTAGAAACTAACTCATTAGCCCTTATGTTTTGATTCTATCGTAAAATTTTTCATTTTTTCATTAATTATAGACGAAAAGACAAAAATAATCCTCATTTTAATTTTAGTTTTCCATCACTACCAACACTATCAACCAAAAATTCATAAATTAAAAAAAAAAAAAATCAGATCACCATTCATCCAAATTTACTCAAACCTATCAATCTTAAATCCAAATCACAGCAAAGAAAAGGACAAAAAAAAAAAGAAAAAAAAAAACAACGTTTGGCTGTGGAGTAGTTTGCCAAGCGCCACTGTTGCAAGACCAGCCATGGGTTTTTGGTGGAGGATGCTTCTTCTTGATCTTGAATATCTTGCCAAATATTTTCTTGAGCTTTGTCTAGGGAAAGAAAATGGGTTTTTGTGGAGGACACTTCGGTGGCGGTTGATGCAGTGGTGGTGGCAGCGATGGTGATGATGATGAAGTTGAGAATTATATGGATACAAGGAGGAGAAATCCAGCTACAAAGGGAGATCCAACGGCTAGGAATTGCAGAGAGAATGAAATCAAATGTGAATGGAATTACAGCCACTTAGAACAAAATAACAATGGATATAATCCCACAAGAAATTAACAACTTTGTACCCAAAGAGTAGCTTCAAATCTGCTTCCTCTGAAAATGGAGTTTTGAAACAGATTGGCAATAGAAATTAAATTCAGCTAACGAATTTCAGAGAAAACGAGAAATATCAGTTCAAAATCTTTAAACTTTTAATCTATAAATGGTCTCAAAATATAAAAATAAAAAATAAATATTAGGGAAAATCAGAGTTATAAGTGCAACAATAAGAGGAAAATAACACAAATAAATTTTACGTGATTCGATCTCTCATTAGATTTATATCCACGGTCTCTCGAAAGTATAATTCGCTAAATTATCAAGCCAATATATTATAATTTTTGAATGGACAAAATTACAAATACTCTCACAATATTATCACCTATCATAAAGGCACTATAATCATACATTTTGTGTTACACTTAATCAATCAGTAAAAATCTCAACTCAACTATTTGACAAAAGGCCTTACGTCCTTAAACTTTAGGCAAAATCTCTTCTATAATACTGCTATTATAATGTTACCCAATATAATTCTAACTTAATAAAGAATCTCATCTAAATAGGAATAATATTAAAATAAGAATTCTACTCTACAAAGAAAATAATTCTCTACTCTATTGAAGGAATATTTCTCACATACAAAATAAGAAAAGATCTTCTTCCACATCTTATTAGAATTTTGAATCACAATCCTAGCAATCTCTATCTTGACTTAAAATCTCGTATTCGATAATTTTCAACAATTCCAACAATCTTCATCTTATTTCAAAATCTCTTAGTCTTGCAATCTTCAGAATCTTCGTATTTAACAAAAGGCCTCACATCCTTAAACCTTGGGCAAAATCTCTTCTATAATACTCCTATTATAATGTTACCCACAATAATTCTAACTTTATAAAGATCCTCATCTAAATAGGAATAATATTAAAATAAGAATTCTGCTTTACAAAGAAAATAATTCTCCACTCTATTGAAGAAATATTTCTCACATACAAAATAAGAAAATGTCTTCTTCCAAATCTTATTAGAATTTTGAATCACAATCCTAACAATCTCCCTATTGAAGGAATATTTCTCACATACAAAATAAAAAAAGTCTTCTTCCAAATTTTATTAGAATTTTAAATTACAATCATAACAATCTCCACCTTGATTCAAAATCTCGTATTCAATAATTTTCAACAATTCCAACAATCTTCACCTTATTTCAAAATCTCTTGGTCTTGCAATATTCAGAATCTTCATATTGAAACTCCATCTCAATCAAAACTTCTCATAAAGGTGCAAATCATCATCGCTAACACATGACTCCTAATTGATGTGTCTTCACCCTTCATCATCTTCAACAAGAACCAACAACTCTTTTACCACTTGTTATTGAAGGGTCCACATGATTGGGAGATCCTTATAATGGGCCTTGATAAGAGATATACTCATATGCTTGACACCACACTCCAACGCAAAACCTTAAGGCATTAAATTTATGGTCTTCCTGCTTATATGTTCCTCCTTAATCTCATTTTTTTCTAATATAAGATTTTACACACTTGAAATACTAACAATAAAAAATAATTACCATTATCCATCTCACCTACCACCAACCACCACCAAGCGACCATCACTAGAATTTATATCCCCATTGACTTCCAATGAAACACCACCCCTAAAGCTCAAACTTAGGGATAGCAATGGATAGGGTATGGGTAAGATAGTGTAATACCCTTATTCATATCCAAATAGATGCATGTCTACCTATACCTGTATTCATACCTATTTAGGTAATAAATTTCAAACCCGTCTCTATACCCATAGGATTTCGAGTAACCCACGGGTAATTTATTATCTGAATAATTACCAAATTATTTTTAAATATATGTATAAATTTAAAATATTTGATTTAAAAAATATAATGAATATGTATAATAAAGAACATAGTGATTTAGAATGATTGAATACTTGATATTTAAGATATTTGATTTGATTAATTATTTTACGTAAAGAGAAGTAAAGATAAAATTGAGTGAATTAATATTAATAAAGAAAATGAATAATTGTCACAAACAATATTAATTTTAAATATAATAAGTATGAAATATCTAAATAGTATATGCATCTCAAGTACACGAAAATAATTTTTTACTTTGCCATTTTTACACTCAAAGTTGTGAGAAGCAAAAAGAAAAAACATAGAACAATATTAATTTAAAGAAAGCTTATTTAATTATAGAATCAGAGAGACAAAAATATATAGAGAAAAGAAAAGAAAATTCAAAGAAAAAAAAAAGAAAATCCAAAGAGAAAAGAGAAGGAGATTTAAAGAGTTTAAAAATCAAAAATTTACAGAGAGTTTGAAGAGAGCAATTCTAAGGAGAAAAGAAATTGAGACCTATAAAAGAGAGAAGTAAAGAAAGAGAAGGAGCAGAATAACGAAATGAGAGAATAAGAGAAATTTAGGATTAGATTTAACATTATATATTGATAATACAAAATGACTTTTTTGTCCTCAATAACATGATAAGGTATAATAAATTATTTAACTAAACTAAAAGATATTTTGGTAATTTCAATCAAATTGTTAAATTACTAAAGCGAAGTAGTTTTAATGATTGGAATACAAATTACTTAACGATATTTAGATCAATTCAAATTTATTTTTATATTTAAGAAAATACAAGAATTATTTTAAATGGTAAAATACTAAAAACTTTATATAAAATATAAAAAGTTTTATATAAAATATATAAACCTGATAGTTCGGATAAGATATGAGTAGGGTATTATACTATTTGTACCCTACCTATACTCAATACTATTTTTTGGGATATAGGTCAACTAAGGTATTACCCACTTTGATCGAGTAGAGTTCGAATGGATATTCATTGATAGGGTACAAATTGCCATCTGTAGTCAACCTGACAATGCAAAGGAACAAGCAAAATTACCCATAAATTTGGATAAACAACCTTTTTTAAAATAATGGATTTTTTTAGAATAATGATTAATTACTTAAAATTAAAAATATATTTAATAAAGTTTTTCAAATAATTAATAAAATAATAATTATATAAATAAGTAAATAAAATATATTAATTAAAAATAATTCTAAAATGATTATTAAAAATTAAATTAAAAATTTAGTGCAATGCATACTAATAAATATATAATTAACAAATATAATATTAATTAAATATAATTATAAAATAATAATTAAAATAAAAAAAAAATTATGCATCAAGGCCGCTAGGTAGTGACCTTGGTGCATTGCATATAGAGGCTGGCAAGCCTCTCACGCTGCCAACCTCACCATACAATTTTTTTTTTTCAATTTCAATTAAAAATAATTAGTTAAGCTCAAACTATTTAAGTCACTATACTTTATTAATTGGTAACATGTTATAAAAATAAGTGGGATCGGCTTTAACTTACTGTATTAATTTGTTGTAACCTATATAATAAATTAAAGTTTACCTGTTATTAATCTTCAATAGCAGGTCATTTAGGAGGTATACATATATATCACGTGCGCTATAGAATTGACCTTAGCTTATGAGGCTTTTTACAATACCCATGTTGCATAGATGTCCATGAGATCTATTATCATTAGATTATCAATTTTAAATTAACTTTAAATCTCAACTGTTAATTCAAATGACTAGTTACCTGACAAACTTGTAATTAAATTTTAGTTGTTTTACTTGTTACTTAATGAATTTTTCAACTAAGTCAAAATAAACAAATTATATATTAAATAAAAGTTTGGAAGATAAGGAGTCCAATTGTACCAAAATCGCCGCTAAAGGAGATTGAAAAATTGCCGAAATGGAGGTTGGAAAATTTCGTCTGCGGTTGCGTCATCTGGCATTGTTTGGCGGCAAGTTTTATATCATTAGAAAGATTGGCGGCTTATCTTTCCGATGGTTTGGCGCATGTTAGATTCCAATGACTGGACCTGCCCTCCTTCCCTCTTTTTCCTTTCTTCTTGTCCCCTTCAAACCCAGCGCTAACAACAACTAATTTGTTAATATAAAAGTGAACCAATCAACTTATTTATAAATATTTTTTTATTGAAAGTAAATAACAATTAATTTAAAATATGATAAAAAATCTTTTATATATCATAATTAAAAACAAAATTTCAATAATATCATTTGGATTTATTGGTTAATAATTGGTAACCTCTCTTAGTTCACATGTTCAAGTTTTAATATTAACACATTTTATATATATATTTTTTACGCAATTAATTATCATTTTATTTTAAAATAATTCTTTTATTTAAATTTTTTTTAACTAACCAAATAAATATTCTTGTTTAATTAATTTTAGTAAAAAAATATGAAAATATTTTCAGAAAATATTTTTATTACTTTAAATTCATATATCATTTATAAATTTAATTACAAAACTATAATTAAAAAAATAATATTTTGAAAATTATAATAATCTAACATTATAATAAAATGAAAACTTCAAATATAAAAATATAGAAGAAGAAATTAAATAATCTAAAATTCCATAAATAAGAACATATTAAATATAATATAGGAAATGTAATTGAATAACTATTTATTCTTATTAAAATAGAATTTTAAAAATAAATAGTGAAGAGGGAGGTAACTAAGTCAAAAGAGACAAGAGAAAAGCATTGACTATCACTCATGATTGCACAAATTTACCCAAAACATTTTAAAAAAATAAAAATAAATTACAACAATAGCTTTAATTTTTTTTTATAACTAATATTTCAAAAACTAATTTTTAAAATTTAAATTTTATTTTATGAGATTTTTAATAATAATAATGTTTTTAAAGTACTTATTATTAAGTAATAATTATTTAAAATACACTCACAAAATATTATTTAATGATAATTTATTTTTAGATGATAGCTTCAAGTTATAACCATTTATATTTTAGAATTTTAGAGATGAAATTATTATATAAATTAGATGTCAAAAATGAATAAAAATTGTTATATAAATTAAAAGTCAATATAAAAAAATATATTAAGATATAGTATAAACAATAATTAAAATATTGCCTACCAATTTCAGAAATTAAAATATTAATTTTTAAATAATAAAAATTAAAGTTAATTATTTTAAATTTTAAGAATGTTAAAATAATTTAAAAAAAAGAGAGAGTGAAAGGGAAACATTTTTTCTTAATGACCATGACCATTATAAGTTTTATTATTTCAAATTTGCACATATACTCAGTATTGATTTTTGATTAATGGTTTAAAGTATAATTATTTGTTTGAATTAAGATTTGATTGTAAACTATTTAATTATAAGGATTTTGACATTAGTTGTTATCTAATTAATGCTCATTGAGCCATTATATTAGGTTGTTTTAAATTTTGACAAATATACCTAGCATTACTTAGAAGGAAAAATTTAAAATGTTAATTGCAAATTTATATATATTAAATATACACTAAATATGTACCAAATTTTAGTATTCATGTACTATATATTGTTAGTTAATTTTTTTAATCTTTTAAAATTTGCAATTGGAGCATATTAAATTGGTTACAAAAACCAAAAATATATGAGGTTTTGTTTGGTATATGTATATCAAACATTAGTGTACGTTAATTATATGTTTAGTGTCTGTAACTATTTTAATATATATTTTAATACATATGTCTAGTATCTATAATTATTTTCCTACGCTTTTAATATTTATCTTGATTTAATCATGCATATAAGTGCCTAATTTTTGTATCTCTCAAATTTTAATAGTTGGCCACAAGTAATTTTTTTATTAAAAACAAATGATTATATTCATATGTTATTTTGTTGATTAATTACAAAAAGTCATCATTTTTATTAAAAAATATGAATTTTTCCCATATGTATCAAACAAAGTCATGTTTTTTTTAACAAAAAGACTTTTTTGTTATGATATATTATAAAATTTTATTGATGTCTTTCCATATACATGAATATTCTAGTTTTCATATTAGTATTGATTGTATTTTTCTTATTGAAAAAACTTCATATTTCTTGTATTTTCCTTATTGGAAAAGCTTCCTATTTCTTTCTCTTCTGTACTCTATATAAAGGGCTTAATACTATTGAATGGAACAACTAGAAAAACTATTCTCTTCTCTATATTCTTTGTTCATGTTCTTCTCCATTTTATTTATAACACGTTATCAGCACGAATCGTTCTACAATATTGTTCATAATTTTAGATAGCTTGTGGTTTACTACAACCCAGCTAAAGCGAAAATTTTGGAGAAATAAAATTCAAAATTTATGGTAAATAATTTTTGTCTAATTAATTACTATTATTATTAATATTTATGTATCAAATACATTTTTTTTAAGAAAAAAAAAACTAAATTTTTTTTTTTTAAGAAATCGTTTAAACATATTGGGCTAATTAATTTGAAGAAATCATTTTTTTCTTCTTTCTTACAATCATTTATCTCAAATCGTTTTTTTTTAGATTTATAAAGATTTGATATACTATTTAATGATTAATCAATTAAATTCTAGTTCCTGAAGAACTAGCATTATATTTTAAATACTAGTTCTTGAAAAACTAGTATTATTTATTGTTCCTAAATAACTAATTAAATAAATGACTAAACTATGAGTTCCTAGAGAATTAGTATTATATTTTAAATTCTAGTTCCTAAAGGACTAGTATTATTTATAATTCCTGAATAACTAATTAAATAAATAACTAAGCTATGAGTTCCTGAAGAACTAATAATAATTACAGTTCCTGAAAAACTGGTATTCCCTATAGTTCTTGAAGAATTAGTATTCTCTACAGTTTTTGAAGTACTGATATTCTCTACAGTTCCTGAAGAACTAATATTCTATATAGTTTCTGAAAAACTAATCAAAGTAAACAAATTCATTAAAAAATCATTAAATGTTCCTGAAGAACTAAATGCATTGTTTATAAGTCTTTAAAAGACTGATTTTATTATGATTTTATATTAGACAATGTTAATTGATGGGTCTCGACATCATGAGTAAGAATTATTTATACTAGTGTCACTCCTTTGGGTAATCAAATAAATAAAATAGAAATCCTTGAAAATTTGATATTTTATGTTCCTGAATAACTAATAGATTTAATTTAAACTACACGCATTGAATAAATTGGATATCAATAAAGTACCTGCGTATAGCCATAATATTAAGGTAAACCCTTTTATTTTGATTTTTCTATTTTGGGTGTTTCATTGTTGTTTATATGTATTTGAATAATGGGTATGACCTATTTGATTTACCAACCAAATTGCAACTTTTAATTGGTTATCAATTATAACAACACATTTTATGCATAGTTTTAAAGTCATGGCTTATAATTTTTTTTTGGCATAAAATCCAACCCTAAATTATTTATTTATTGATTGATTGACTTGCTTTTATGGGAAAATGGTGATCTTGCGTTCATATTAATAGGTTTACTTGATTGATTAAATTGAGATTGATTCTACTAGTGTATATATTATTATATATCCTTCGGTCTTAGCATCTTAACTCAAAATTTATTTTATGGACAATACATGTCTCATAAATATATATATATATTTGTTAGTTGAATAGCCTACAAAAAAGTTGTGTGTGTTATATATGTTTTGAATTTACTTATGTCAATGTGTATTAGATGTGAAAACAATTAGAGATTTAAATGTAAGATGAGATTAATATAAATTATATAAGTAACATGGTTTTGTTAATTTGTGAATTGATGAATTTATTTCCGGATTGCATACATTGTTGGATTTATGTTGGTATAGAGAAGCATAATTAGTGCTTACCTTTCCTTGGTATGATAAATTATGAATTTAATATTTATTAAAATTAAAATTAATTTATTTTCTGATTGATCTATTTAGATATATTTTAAATATATGCAAATTAAGTTATTTAAATAAAGAGAAGTATAGTGAATTAAAGTTTGGTTGATAATTTTTATATGCTCTTGAATTCAATGGAAATAATTTTTGACGTGAGTTATTGATAATGAAATGCATTTAGATGCTAGCAAAAGCAAAAGCTATTATCTACTTAAACCTCATTTAAGTGAGGATTTAAATGTTGAATATCTTACTATTAATGATTTTTATATTTTCTAGAAGAGTTTTAAAAATAGATATAATCACTTGAAATATGTGGTACTACCATAAACTCAATATGATTGGTTAAATCTACACCTACAAGACTTGAAGTCTATTTGAGAATATAATTCAACCTTGTTTAAAATTACATCACAGCTGAAATTGTGTGGTAATAAAGTTACATGCTCCTATAGTAGCAGTATAAAAAATAAAAATTTACAAATATTATTTTTCTAGTAGTTGCAAAGAATAATTGTTAATAAAAAATCATCAAACAATGCCCACTAGTACAACTGTATTCCCTGAAGTGAATACTATAAATCATTTGTTAGATAATGAGAATTCTGAAGAATAATTGCTAACGAGAAATCATCAAATAATGCCCACTAGTACAACTGTATTCCCTGAAGTGAATACTATAAATCATTTGGTAAATCATGAGATTTTGAAACAGGAACCGCCCATATAGAGGACACAACTCAATTTAATATTGATAATTTTATATAAACTCCTTGAAGGAGTAATTTGCAAGGATTTTATAAGTTGTGTATTATAATGAGTTATTTAATTACTGTTTTATCCCTAGTATACATGCACAATATATTGCGTTGAACCTACAGTACAAGCATTGAACTTATAGTTCAACAATTAAAAGTTTGGCATGAATGCCATTGTGTACATCATATATACTCTCCCTTGAAACTTGTATAAGGACATGAGTCATAAATTTTTTCTGTGCCATGAATATATTAAATCTATCTCAATGTGCGATAATGGGTCCACAAAAGAAACTATGAATTTATTTTGATGAGGCATATTTTTCAACATTAGGGGAAGGAAAAGCACCTGCAGTGCTAAAAAATGTCGAGAAATTTATTAGAAGGAAAACCCTTTAAATAATTTTTGTCCATGTACAAGTTAGAGTGAACCAGAAGTTCATAAAATAATACAGTTGCAACAAATTGCAACTTAACTACCAAATGCATTTATAGATGCTAAAAGAGTGACAAAGTCTCATATTACAGCTGCTAATACCCTAGCAAGGGTTGTGATTCCAATTGCAAATAGAAAATCAATCAATCTCATTACACGCCAGAAGCATGGATAGTAAATTGGAATTAAAGACAAAAATTCGCAGAAAAGAAAAGCAGCGCCACTCATAAAATCTCCTGAAGAGAAACCTCCTGAAGAGGAAGATCTCAGTCAAAGAGCTATAGCTAATTATAAGACACAGACTGAGACAACGGAACAATTAGATCCTCCAGATATGACTTCTGGAGTTGATGATCATATAAATGAAAACTATGAGATCTCAATTATTTTGTGATATAAGAAAGAGTTGATAGAAATTTAATTATCGTCGACGATGAATTTGCCTCAACAGTAACTTTTGCTGTTATAAGAGAAAATATAGATTCATAATCTATAAGTATAACTGAATATTAGCATAAACATGATTGATCATCATGGAATGAGACAATTAAAGTAGAGCTAGACTCGTTCTATCATTGATTATGAGAAAAATAATTCTCTTATTATGGAAATGATCATGTTCCGATACTTAATTAACATGGCAGTTAATGAAAGGCTTATTGTACGCCTTATGAAAGTAATAAGAGTCCCAGAAGGATTAAGTATATCATAAATGAATACACATTAAACATGTGACATATATTTCATCAAATTGCAAAAATCTATATATGGATTAAAGCAATATGGACATGTGGTATGATTGTTTGAGTAAATTCTTATTGAAAGAAAGATATATGAATAATACACTATGTCCATTTGTATTCATTAAAGACCATAAAATGGTATATGTTATTATTATAGTATAAGTTGATTTAAATATCAATGTGACTCCTAATGAACTCAAATAAGTATGTACCTGTTTGAAAAGTGAGTTTGAGATAAAAAAATTTAAAGGAAATGAAATTTTGTATCGATCTGCAGACCGATTATTAAGGAATCCTAATACACCAGTATATTTATGTGGAAAAGATATTTAAGCAATTTTTGCATGGATAAATCTTCTCCCTTAAGCACACTAATAGGTGGTCCGCTCACTATAAGTGAAGAGAGACCCTTTAAGACCTAAAAAAGATCATAAAGAGTTGTTTGGTCTTGAAATATCATATATAAGTGCTATAGGGCACTATTGTGTCTTACATATTGCATCAAGCTTGATATTGCATTTGCAAGAAAAATTCTTAGCTAGGTATAGCTTTGCACTTACAAAGAGATATTAAAATGGTGTAAAAAATTATCTTCAATTACTATTAATATTATAATTCATATTTGAAATTGGTCTACATGCGAATATTGGTTATTTGCTTAGTCTCTATGATGATAGATTTTAGACTGGCTATGTATTCACTTATAGTGGTACTGCAATTTTATAAAGATTTTTATGGTCCTGAAGTACCTTACTAAAAGATACTCCCATTGTATTTTGAAAATAATGCAATTTGTATTGCACAAATTAAAGATGGTTATATTAAGGGTAACGAAGTAGATATAAACTTCACCCAAATTCTTATATATACATAAGCTCCAGAAGAGATATCCACCAAATTCGTTTGAGTGATAATTTAATAGACTTATGTACTAAGTTTTTACCTAATGTGGTATTTAAACGGCATCATTTCATCAATTAGTATACGCTGTGTTAAAATCTATCATTATCAGGGGGAGCGAATTAGTATATGATTGTACTCATTTTCCTTAGTCAAGTTTTTATCCCACAGGGTTTTCTTGGACAAAAGTTTTAACGAGGCAATCTGTGCAATGAAAAAATAGCGCATGAAATATACTCTTTTCCTTAGATATATTTTTTCCACTGGGTTTTCTAATAAAGTTTTTAACGAGTTATATTCATAGCGCAAGTTATATCCTAAGGGAGTACTACAAATAAATTATTATATGTGGATATTACTTAAACATCATTAAGTATACGATTTGACAACTTGGCAGATTTGTTTACAAAGGCACTCCTTACAATGACATTTGAAAAGTTAGTCAACAAAATTAGCATGCGTCAGCTAAGAGATATTTGATAGAAATCATATTTTCATGAGGGGGAGATTTTAATGCACTGTACTCTTTTTTCCTTAGTCTAGGTTTTGTCCCATTGAGTTTTCCTGGCAAGGTTTTTAACGAGGCAGTGTTATGGCGCAAATTCCTACAAGAATAATGTACTCTTTTTCCTTCACTAAGATTTTTTTCCCACAGATTTTTTCCTTAGTAAGGTTTTAACAAGGCATATTCTTTGTAAAAAACATCAAAGGGGAGTGTTATGATATATTATAAGATTTGATTAATGTCTTTCCATATACATGAATATTCTAATTTTCATATTAGTATTGATTGTATTTTCCTTATTGAAAAAACTTCCTATTTCTTGTATTTTCCTTATTGGAAAAGCTTCCTATTTCTTTCTCTTATATACTCTATATAAAGGGCTTAATACTATTGAATGGAACAACTAGAAAAACTATTCTCTTCTCTATATTCTTTGTTCATGTTCTTCTCCATTTTATTTATAACATTTTTTGAATTCTTAATTTTTTTTTATACTTTAAATACTTAGTTATTTACACTCAAATATCCTTATTTGATTTTACATATAAGGATATAAAGCGATTCAATTTATATTATTTAAATATTAATTATTATTTTGGATTAAACTAGTAGAGTATTAGACATAATTGTTAAAATTCATTTTTATACTCAAATATTTTTATTTGATTATGCATATAAGAATATAAAGTGATTAGATTTATATTATTTAAAAATTATTATCTTCGATTAAACTGGTGCAGTATAATACATAATTGCCAAAAGTCATCTTTTTTATTAAAAAAAATGACTTTTTTTTTTTAGTATGTATAAAAGAAAGTCATTTTTTTAATAAAAAAGATGACTTTCTTTTGAATTCTCAAAATTTTTTTACACTATTAATACTTAGTTTTTATACTCAAATATTTTAATTTGACTATATATTTTGGATTAAACTAGTGGAGATTAGACATAATTGTCAATAGTCATCTTTTTTGTTAAAAAATATGATTTTTTTTAGTATGTATAAAAGAAAGTCATCTTTTTTCAATAAAAAAAAAACTTTTTTGAATTCTCAAAATTATCTTATACCTTTAATACTTAATTCTTCATATTCAAATATCTTGATTTGACTATGCATATAAGGAAATAAAATGATCCTATTATATTATTCAAATGTTAATTATTATTTTAGGTTAAACTAGTAGAATATGAGAAATAATTGTCAAAAATCATCTTTTTTATTAAGGTTATAAAATGATCCAATTTATATTATTCAAATTTTAATTATTATTTTAGATTAAACTAGTAAAATATGAGACATAATTGCTAAAAGTCATTTTTTTTATTAAAAATTGATGACTTTTTTTTTTAAGTATATATGAAAGGAAATCGTTTGATTTTAATAAAAAAGATGACTTTCTTTGGCAAATTCATCTTTTTTGTTAAAAGTAGATGACTTTTTTAATTTATTATTTTATAGATTATATAGACTCTTGTCATGCTTTGATATATAAATAAATTTCATATATATAAATGATTTTTGTTCAAATTTTCAATTTTAAATTGGCCTGTTTATAATTATATAATTTTAGTAATTTATACGTAAAATTTATTAATTTGAATAATAATGCCTTTATTGAATTTCAAATTCATATTTCCTTAATATAATTTTATCAATAGATTAGTAAAATTCTATAAAAAATTTATAATCCGGAAAAAAATTACAACAATATTAAAATTTCATTAATTAACTAAATTCGGTTAAATGATTAACTATTTATTATCAATTACTAAATTATTTAGTTGGTTGGTATATGATCCACCATCGGAAATGCATTTTTAAATTAATGGATTTTTTTAGAATAATAATTAATTAACGAAAATTAAAAAAATATTTAATAAACTTTTTCAAATAATTAATAAAATAATAATTATATGCATAAGTAAATAAAATATATTAATTAAAAATAATTGTAAAATGAGTATAAAAAATTAATTTAAAAATTTAGTGCAATGCATACTAATAAATATATAATTAATAAATATAATATTAATTAAATATAATTATAAAATAATAATTGAAATAAAAAAAATTAAGCACCAATGCATATAGAGACTGGCAAGCCTCTCACGCTGCCAGCCTCACCATACGATTTTTTTTTTCAATTTTAATTAAAAACAATTAATTAAGCTCATACCATTTAAGTCATTATATTTCATTAATCAGTCATATATTATAAAAATATGTGAGATTCACTTTAACTCGTTGTAAGCTATACAATAAGTTAAAGTTTACCTGTCATTAACTTTCAATAGCAAGTCATTTAGGAGGTTCATATATATATAAGATGTGCTATAGAATTGGTCTTAGCTTATTATCCCAATTCTATCAATCTTTCAAGCAAATATTTCATACAAAAATTGAAAAAGGACATAATTATTAGAACAATCACATTAAAGCTACAAAAAGGCAACAACGATTTCTATTATGGTGCTTCACCAACTGAGAGACCATGGTTCTAAAATTACATAACCAATAACCATTTATCATTATTGAAAAAGAAATAAAAATCAAGAGACATCGAGGAAGAAATTGAAAAATCAAGGTTCTGAGCATGGAAATATGATGGACATACAAAAAGAGATGAAATGGAATGGGTTGTAATCGAGGGTATTTTCAGTATATTTTTTATTTATTTATTTTATTTTATTAACATAAAAGGTAAGAAAAAAGATGGATGGAAGGATTATAATGTTAGATGGAACTAAACTTAAGAGGCTAACATGTTAGTTACTCAAAAAATAAGAACTAATTAGTTAATTAGATAAAATATGAGAGACTAAATAGTAATTTGCAAAAAAAAAATTAGATACAAGCAAATTTATTAGGTTCAACCATGACTTCTATGATACAGAATAATCCAGTTGGTAACCATTACAAGCAGTAGAACAAGTGATCTTTGATGGGATTGTTAGGAAAAATTATTTCTTGTGGAATTTTATGATTAGAGGCTATGTTTGCAATGATTTTCTAGTCAAAGCTCTTGTTTTGTATCAACAAATCTCTAGTTTGGGACAAAAGGCAGATAAATTTACATACTGATTGGTTTTAGATCAAGGATGATAAAGGGGTTAGATCTCTCTCATTGTGAGCTTGATGATTTTGGCCTGAAAGATGAATAGCAAGGTTAGCAGGGGGCCAAGCCTTGTGCTTGGCGAAGGTTGTCAGACGTTTAAGTTAGTGATGAACATTACAAATTATGGCCAGAGAGAAAAATTTTGTGTTCTTTATGGCCTGAGTGTTTTTAGTGAGAAAGAAAGATGATGAGAGAGTGTAAAGTTCTAATTGCCTCTAAATATTGTCTTTATCTTCCTTACATATGACTAAGCTGGCAAGTGTATGAAGCAGAGATCCTGATGGCGAATGGAGTGATTCTGACACTGATGTGATCCATTTTAGGTTTCTGCTCAGTCTATGATCAGTATGGGCCATGTATCTAGTCAAATAAGGATTGATAAACTCATAAGTGGAGAGAGAGAGAGATTTAGAAAGGAGGCAAGCTGCCTTTGAGCATGCTTCCTCTGACAAACTATTGTTTATGTACATGACGAGTGACAGGAGCTACAGTTTCCAATCTTGCAATGCAAGCTTCCTGTCAAAAAGGAACTGGCAAGGCCAAAGAGTGAGGGTGAAGAGCCTGGCTTCCTTAGGAGTTAAGGCTTTGTTTAATGGGTTTGACCATCATGGGCTTGCTCAAAAGGCCTAGCATAAGATGAATCTAAATAAGTGGTCACTTTAGTCTAACTTATCGGGATCTATTTTTATCTCTCATCAAGTACTCTTTTGTGATTCAGGTGTGTGGTCATTTCTTGAATGTAGAATAATAGTAGGAGAATTCACGGTAAGGTTGTGGTTACTGGTTTGATTTGAACATGTATGTGTGGGTAATATTCTTTTTAAGCTATTAATATGATAATGAAAAACACACACACACACACACACACACACACACTATATATATATATATATATATATATATATATATATATATATATATATATATATATATATATATATATATATATATATATATATATATATATATATATATATATATATATATATATATATTCCACACAAAAGTATAGATCATAAGAAACAAAATGAGAAGAAAGTATGCTTTATTTGCATATAAAAATGATAGAGAATACACGAAATTTCTCAGTTACAGAGTACACCAAAATAAAAAACATATATAAGAAGAAAGTTCAAAAATTTCCTTTAAATTCTCTCTGTATATATCTTTTCAATTTCAATTGACGTCTCAGACAAGAAAAATGTACATTAGTAATATCTAAACTGTCCCCAGTTGTTTTGACCAAAAGAAAATTTCTTCTTCCCACATTGATTATGCAATGGATGTATAGGTAGAGTAGGGTAAATCCTAATTGTATCCAACATTGCCTCACTCAAATTTCCAGGCATAGACCACATGAAAAAACCCTGATGTAGGTGAAGATAATTCTGGTGGCGAGTCATATCTAAGACCAATTTTATCATGGTGTTTACCAACTCTATCTAAATTGGTATCAAAGTTAGGTTCGTCTATTGGCTTGAAAATGAACAATCCATGGGTGCCTATACTGGTAGATGCTGAGCTATTATTAAACAACCAATCATGCACATCCCAAAAAATTTCTATCATCACATTATCATTCATGATCACTTTCTCATTGCCTCTAAATCTCCAATGCAAATTCATAACATGAATTGCCTCATAGTTGTCGATGCTAATCCAAAGCTCAGGATCACCAAGCCCAGATGACATTTCAATCACAATATCATGTTCTTTCTTGTCATTATGAAGCATTGCTTTGGTGCAAAATATTTTCTTGCCATATACATTTTCTTTCTTGCATAACAAGATAGGTTCTTCCAAAGTAGGTCTTTTCTTGGTTCTTTTATAGGCATCTTTCTTTAAATCTCCAAGTGTTAAAACAATCTCTTCTTCATATACAAAAGCCACATAATAATCCGAGGAAGGCTCGGGGTTGCTCGAAAATTTAGTGTGGCGAAAATCCCAATAAACTTCTACTCTTCTTCCATCTACTTGGAAGGATTTTATACCCTTTTTACCCCAAAATTGCCAAGTTTTTAAATCAATTTTGCAATTATAGTGGTTTTCATTACCGGAAAGGTTTTCCACACTAATGGTAAGGGAATAGTTAATAAGACTTCTGTTCCATGTTACCGTTACCTGGCGAGACAAGTCAGCTACAATGGCTTCATAGACAAGGGTGACAGAGCTTTGAGGAGCTTTATTAGTTGTTGATTGATCCTCTGTTTCTTTCTCTCCATAAGAAGGCAACAATCTAGGAATATGAAATGCATCAACTCCTAGAAGAGGATTAGGCATTTTCTAAATGCTAAATTGGCTATTAATTAAGCCTGTGAGGATGAGCGCTGCCACGATTATTGATCAGGATTCGATATTTAGGACGAGACTAGGAGAAAAATAATTTTTCTCCCAGTCTCTTATAAAGAGGATGAGTATGATATTGAAGTGGGGTATTTCCTGAATTTGCAGACTTGGAAAAAGATATTTAATTTGTGCGAGGAAAAAATCTGAATTATTGATCAGGATTCGATATTTAATTAAGATAAGACTAAGAGACAATAAAATAAAATTATTTTCTCCTAGTCTCTTCTTGAGATAATGAGTGTGAAATTGAAGGGGTGTTTCTTGAATTTGCAGGATTGGAATTAGATATTTAACAAGTCAGATTTGAAGGTTATATAAATCCCATAGCAAGAAATGGATAAT
Source organism: Reutealis trisperma (assembly GCA_947687605.1). Taxonomy (NCBI): domain Eukaryota; kingdom Viridiplantae; phylum Streptophyta; class Magnoliopsida; order Malpighiales; family Euphorbiaceae; genus Reutealis; species Reutealis trisperma. The sequence goes on from CANTUT010000672.1 coordinate 205,373, forward strand.
TTGAGAAATTGACATGAAATGTAACTTTGACAAATGCAAGTAGGCTAGCTAAGGCTGTCGAAGAGGTGTTTTTGAAACAGAAAAACTTCTTATACTTGTTAATTATTATTTAATTGTATTCTACTTAGTTAATTAATTAATTAAAATTTAACTATATATATATATATGTAGTTATTATTACCTATAAATTTTTAACTTAGAAATTAACCAGGCTGGTCAGATATCTAAATTAGGAAGTAATGGAACTACCCTCTGCTTGTCTTTGAAACCATCTTTAGTCAGTGCAAAATTTTCGCTTTTGAATTAGTTTTATAACAACAACTAATTAATTAACTAAGACTAGCTTGCTACCTATCTAGTTGAGGTGAATTTTTTCTACCTTTGCTTTGGATAATAATAATACTATTTATTAATATTTTTAGTTATTTTTATTTTAAACATAATTCATATTTTTATGCTATTAACAAATTGATTTTCAGGCTAGAATAGTAAAATAAATACATTTCTTCTTATTCTAACCAGAATTTCCTGTTTCACAGGAAGAAAATTGTAGACTTTTTTCTAATAAAAGTATATACAGTCAATAAAGTCATTACAACAAAGTTAATACCATGAGGTGGCAGGGGAAATATTCTGAATTGCTAGAATATTGAATTAACCTTCTTTTATTTTGTAAGGATATACTTGCAAACTCATTTACTATTTTAGAATGTTAATAAATTTTTATAAAAAAAAATAGCATCAATTAATAAATATTGTTAATAACTTTTGTTTATTTATTTTTATATTAATTTGTTTATTCAAATTTTTTATAATTTCATTTTATCTTGTTCAAATATGTTCTTATAAAACTATACATTTATAAATGTTGATAGAATCGTGCAAGACATATTAGCATTGCGTGTTCTTCTTGTTCCAACAAGATTTCAAACCAAACTTATCATCTCAGAAGGATAAATGAGACAATTCAAGTGAAATATAATTGATAATTGTATATGATCATCAGTGTTAGAGTTGAAAATTTCATATAGAAAAATAATAAAGGTTATCAAGACTTAATATAATATTTGAATCTCACAATCTAATAGTTTAAATTTTTTTGTTGGATTTTGAGGTTTCTCACAATCAACATTCATACATTAAAAAAAAAAAAAAACAATATATAAAACAAAATGTTAGTATTATATGTAATTGGTTTGCTGAATAACAAATATCAAAGACAAATTTAACTCAAAATTACATGAAAATTTTCCACATAGTATATAATATAGAAAAGGCAATCATCACAAGCAGCATCCTCAAAATCACCTCGAAGAAGTTTGCAATCCCGAATTTGAAACAGAACATTGACTATACAAATTTTTAAAACATATATCAATGGATGTATATTTGTTTCTATATATAATTATATAGTATAACGTAATCAACTTGTCAAGGCAGAATGAAAAACTTTCCGCGAGGAGTAGATCGACTCCTTCTGAATTCAGGCATAGAAGTGTTGCCAACGCCACCATCCTTTGCATTTCTGATTGCATTATTTGGATTCTTATTGTTTTCAAGTTTCCCACCTAATAAGGGTTCCACAGCTTGCACAACTCCTCTGCATAGCATATCAGTCAATTAAAGACTCTTAGTAAGGATTAACACGAGTATATATTAAAAACTAGACCATGCCTGGTTATAGGGCCCCACTTTTTAGAGTCGGACCTAAATCGTGGGATCCTGTTTATATTATTACACTCGGCCAGGGGCTGGTTTTGAACCAGAGTCGAGCTAAACCAGATCAGTGAGCTTCACATTTTCAAATTGGACCAAAGTCGCATCCCAATTCCCTTGGGGAGGGATCAAGTCTAGAACCGACACTGGCCCAGAACCAGCTCGTCTGGTGGCCAGCACTTGTATGTTAGACTAGTTTATATGTCGGCTCTGAGTTTGAAAAATATCAAATTCTTGTAAGGTCTGGCCCACTAAATCTGCAAATTTTTTCATAAATTGAGACATGCAGCCTTAACACTCCAACAGGTCTAAATACAAATATGCAAAATTTCTTTACATTTAGCTTTGAAGAAGAAAGGGTTATAAATTTTAGGAAAAATCACTACTGGTGTCTCAATTTTTTAAAATCTGTTATGTCTGAAAATTTTTTAGTCTGACTAGTTTAAAAATAATTTTATATGAATGTTTTTAATTATTTTCTGGTCACCAAAATACTAATTTGCAACTCTAAAATCTCTAAGGTTGGGAAAAAGACAAGAAAAAAAAATTTCTAGATTATTGAATATCAAAACAAGATTTTAAATATAGTTGGGGAGTCTCAAATAAAGAGAGATGAGAGTTACAAATCAATATTTTAGTGGTGATCGGAAAACAGTAAAAAATACTTATATGATATAATTTTTAAAAGTTGAGAAACTCGCCAAAATAACAAATTTTAAAAAGTTTGACACTAGTGGTGTAATTTTCATAAATTTTAATCATACCTTTGTTCAAGATTTTGAGAGTTCCTGGAGAAGCTCTTTTGAAGCTTCTTTAACTTCAAAGCACCTAAAATTGGAGACTCAGGAAGCAAATGCTCATTTTCTGGCTCTGAAAAGTCACTCTTCCTTGGCTCCTCAATCTTTTCGACAACATCCATATCAGGCTTTTGAAACTTAGCAGGTAACTGATGCTTTGCCTTAACCTTATTTTCAATTTTGCTTTTCCTTATGCCGCCTTGTCTTATATTAAGAGCTTGCCTAAACTGCTCCTCTTCATGTTCTGGGTATATTTTTCTCGTGCTAATCTTTTGAAGATTCAATAATGTGTCGGAAATGTTATCCTGCTTTGCTCCATCTTGTGGAGTCATATAATTTAGTGGCATTGCAGCAATGGATTTATTGACAGGTACTCGAGCCGGAAAAGGTACTTTTGCAACTGGTTGAGTCTCAACTGTCTCTGCCTTGACTCTGCTCCTAATAACTGATCCTCTCTCTGTCGAAAGCGATCTTCTAACTGGAGGAGATGGTGATCTTGGCTTTGCAGAACTTGTTAACCTCTCTTCAATTGCAGAAGGATTTCTTGACAATGTTTCCCTGTCTGTAAATGCTGATGGAAATCTTGACCTCCTTTGCTTTCCTGAAGAACAACTTCTAGGCTGAAAATAAAAGCAAACACCAAGTTAATACTCGGCCAAGTTCAATATAAGAGTCCATTCCAATAAATGTCACCCGAAATGACTGTCAATTTCAATTTCAATCGTAACATCATAATAAACAGATATGACGCGAAATTCTAAATATTTAATTATTTCAATTCGTTTATGTTTAATATAAATGAAAAATATTTTTTTTTACTCCAACGGAATTCAATATAATCAAATTCTATCATTTATATATGAGATTCATTTATACCAATTTCAATTTCAATTATAATATAGTACTAAATTGATATGATTGATTTCAAATTTCAAATATTTAATCATTTTAAACGACTAAATATTCAAATGGAAATAAAATTCCATAAAATTTTGTCAAATTCATTTCGCATGAACAAAAATATATATTTTTTTACTATCATAACTTAATTTTTATATAATTCAATACAACTAACTCAAATTCTATTGTTATAAATAATAGAGTTTTACACTTCAAATTCATTTATACGAAATAGGATTAGTTAAAGATCATAACAAAATGAAATAAATTCATGCTTCCAACACAAATTTGAATCAATCATGTTTGCTTATACCTCAGAACTTTTAACTTCATCATTTGGTCTTTGGCATGTTTCAGGTTTTGAGGTTGCGCTTGCACCATATCTTGGCATATAGAATGGAGAAATAGCTCTTGCTCTTTGAGATTCTGCTGTGCTTTTAGAATTTCCTCCTTTTATTTGCTCTAGCTCTGCTTCCTTTTTCTCCAACATTTCTTTAAGATTGGATATCTATGCAAAAACAATAATGACAGTAATTAAGTTCTCATTATAAATAAGTTTCTAAATTTCGTATTTGATATAAAAAAATTGCAAGCACCTCTTCTTTAAGTTCTCGAATTTCGCCAGTTTCTTTGTTTGTTCGAGCTGCCCCAAGTTCTATTGAGGCAACCCTCTCAGCAAATTTGAGTGTGCTAATTGTTTCTCCAACAGCATTAACTTCAGGGTTTATGTGAACAAACATCAATGTTTTAGCTTGTCCACCTAAACATAAAGAGAGAAAAATCAGAATTTCACTATGTAAAAGTAGGATCTTGCACAGGCCGGATTCATATCAACCTCTTTCACATAAGCAACGTCTTTCACATAAGCAACACTGTATGGTGAAACCGCTCTTGTATTATATAATATTTTTCATTTCATTTGTAGAAAAAAGAGGTTCACATAGACCTTGTCTAAGTAAATAGGTACCTAAAGAATCTTGTAAGACTTGTGTAAGCTTGCTATTTCTGTAGGGAACATGTGCACTCTTTTGGGCAAGAGCAGAGATAACATCTCCAAGTGCTGAAAGAGATCGATTAATATGTTGAGCTTCTCTTAGTCTTTCACCTACAGCTTCAGATTTATCTACTCTTTCACTTCCAGCTAAATCCACTAAATGTAGGCAACCTCTTAGGATGGATCCAGAAACTAACTCTTTTCCATGGACATGAACTGTCAACACACTGCAGATTACCAAGAACCATTACTAACCAAACATTACTTCAAAAAAAAACAATATTGATTATAATGAGTTCAATAGGCTCAAATGAATACTCAAAATATTTGAACTTGACTTGATTAATATTAAAAATTTAAATAATCTTATTTATTAATATTAAAATAAAGTCAGAAATAAACCCAAATAGTAATCCCACACGCACTTCAACTCCACTGAAACCATCGGCCGAACTGGCCCCCTACGCTAAGGACTAACGATAACACATTCAAGGAAAAGTTTTTACCTATGTGAACGGCTACTTCTCTCATTTAGAGCGGTTGCACCGACAGCACGATTTCTTTGACCGATCCTCATTAGATCAAGAACATCTTGAGTACTTGAAACTGGAACCCAACTGGCATCAGGTACATTAAGTCCATTTAATTGAGAATTGTTACGTATATCTAATGTACAATACATGTAGTTAAGGCAAAATCAATGCTTCAAATAAACTTGTTCGTGGATCGAGCCACAGATCTCAATTTGAGAAAGAAAATTGCTAACTTAGACCTGGTCGGTAAACAGGTCTAATCGCAAGGCAAATTTTTTTTTTTTTTTTTTTTTTGTAAAGGTTGGCATTTATGTTTTAATTAATTAATTAATTAACTAGATAAAAAAAAAATTATATAATTTCTGAAAGGATATCTTCTGTTTGCTCCATCACTAACTAATAAGTCTCTGACTTGTTCATTGTAGATTTCGATCATTTGTACTCCAACTTCATACTTTACAACATTTGCCCTCGTCTTTGAAATTTGAAATAAGTCGCGAAGAGCTCGGTAATTCACACCCCATGTATCCTCTGTGGTCAAATCAGGGCCGCTCTGGCAAAAATTAGAAAGAAATTACATTAAGATAATTAAATAAATTGTTTGCAAATATTTATGCAACAAAAATTATCAAGTCAATCGCAATATATTATATACAGACCTTAAAAATTAAAATTCAATCGAGTTAGTTTCAAGTGTCAAATTGTCTAATAGGATTGAGCTTGAGCTCAACATCGTATTGATATTGATTTGAATTCATGTGTAAGAGAATATGTTATACCATTGTGTATGTCTTGCCTGATCCGGTTTGTCCATATGCAAAGATGCAAACATTGTAACCGTCTAGAACTGATCTTACCAATGGTTGAGTATCAACATATATTTGCTCTGCAATTAAATATGAAAATGAACATTGTTTAGGAAACTAGTTAATAAATAAAAAACAGAGAGCCTGTGAGGTTGCATAAATTGATATATAAGTAATTAAAAAAATTTAACTATTGCATAAAAAATATAATTGCAAATTTTATTCTCCTTGACTGAAAAAGATCCTCTAATTTCCAACCTTTTTCAAGTAATAATTATCATTAATAGAGATGGCAACGTATCGGCTAATTTTATTTATATTTGAATATTTATAAATGGATTTGAAATGGGTAGGAATTTAAAAATAATTATTTGCTTTGTATTAAAAAAAATTTAGAATGTTAACAGTTATCCGAATTTATTTATATAAATAAATAAATATTTTTATAGAATTTTTTTAATCCAATTTTCAAAATATTTTAATTTGAATTGGGTCATACCTTGTGTAACATTTGTTCCAAACACTTTGTTGAAAGAAAATATCCTTCTTGAATCTTTTCCATTCTTTAGAGGATTGACAATCATTATATTTCCATTTTCTCCAATATAATCTACAGTGGATTGTCCATTTGATTGTCCTTGTAAAAATGGCCTCACTCTACAATAGACCCTTATTGTTCCTGTTGAGAAAAAAAAAAACAATATATATATATAATTAATTAACTTATCAAATCAACTAATAATTATGAAAAATAAGAAAAAAAAAATCACCTTTTAGATCTTGGACTTGATTGTAAAGTTGGCGATTTTCCTCTAAAACTTTGTGGTAACAAGTGGATGCAACTTCAAGGCCTTTGATATGATGCTCTGAGGTGATAATTAATAGAAATTAATTATTTAATTTATTCTTTGGAAAAAAAAAAAAGCTAATTATTTAGGAGTTTCTAAGGACAAAAATAATAAATATGTATAAATGATCAATTTAATTATATATATTATTGCTATTTCATAATATTAATTGTTTAAAATTTCAGCATATAAATTAAAAAAAAATTATTAAATTATCACAATTTTAAATAAAAAAATTAAAAAATATATATATATTTTAATTTTGATGTAGAAAAATGACACAAATATTTAATAGAGAAATAAATAGAGTATAAAGTTGAAAAAAAATAATAAATAATTTCTGAAAATCTTAAGTCGATAGATAAATTAAAATAAAAAATTTTTTCTAACGTGGCAATATTTTAAAACAGAACCAGCATTATATAACATTCTTACTTACCAAGCCTATTGAGTTCGTATGCCCAATCTGCTTGAATTTGTTTCACTTCTCTTTTTGTCACTTTGCAATACATTCTTAGCTCCTAAAAATAGTAATTACATAATCAAACTACTGAATAAATAAAAAAACTACGTACCTGTTCTCTTAAATAATTCAATCCAACGACTAAATATTAAAAGTCTAATAATTAATCAAATTTATATCAATTATATCCTAAATCAAAATTCGAAGAAAATTATTATTATTATTATTATTATTATTTCAATATTAATTAGTATGTCAAAGATCAAATTAACTATGTTGGAGCTTATAATTATATCAAATTATCAATTTAGATTTCAAATTTTGATTAAAGTTTATCGGACTATTTTATTTAATAAATTTGGTTAATTAAGTCGTTAATTTGATAAATAATAACATATTAAATTTATAAAGTTGGAGAGTCCAATCAATTTTAATTAATTGAAATTAGAAATTAAATTGACAATATGATATAACATATTTGAAGGCTAATTTAACCTTTTATCCTTGTAATTAATATAAAAATAATATTGCTTTTTTAAAATTTTAATTTAGGGCACAATTGACACTAATTAAATTTTCATATTACCATATAATTGAAAAACAAAAAAAGACCCAATTGAAAAATACAAAATGATTGAGGTGAATATGCATATCATTAAGCTAAAATTAAATGATTTGAATATATTCAAGGAAAAGAAGGGAGTAAACTAAAGTTCCAATGAGCTTTAATTTCAAACCTCAAGTTGTTTCTGATGCATATCAATTACTTCTGTATGTGCAAAAGAGTGACTGGCAGCATGTCCAACGACTTCTCGTTTCCCTCCGCAGACACAAAACTTGGAGAAATCACTTGATGCCAAATTAGCTCTTTGCCTAAGATATTGTGAAATAGCTTCTATAAATTCTGACTTTGATAGGAAACCTATATCTCCCTTCAATATTTTCTTTAGAAACAGTCCAAGCTGCATTTTGTAGTAAAAGGGTCATTAAAATACTTTGTACGGCAACCAAAGTGCAAGAATTTGAACTTGTTGAAACATTAACCTTCAAAAAACAATCTACATAAAACTCTAAAAAATAATTTAAATGAGTTTTGATTCAATGGTGTTAGATAGCTTTCAAAACTATAAAGTTGTGAGTTCAAATTCATCTAAACCCAAAAGGTTAAACTAATGGGTAGTAAAGTCTCTTTTTTACACGTGATAATTCTTCTTACTAGCACATGATACAGTCAAATTAGCAGGCGCATAATTCGCGGGCGTGACAGAATATGAAAACACACTAAATTGCTCTAATATCATATGAGAATACTTAAATTCAACATAAAAATATAAGCAAATGAGTGATTGATAAAACATATAATCCAAAATCATTTAGAGTGGAAATAAAAAATCCATATAGCCAGCCCTAATTAATTTTGGGATTAAGACTGAACTGAATTAAGTTATTTTAACGTGAGATTATCTTAAACTCAAACATTAATGATAAAAAAACTTGAGAAAAAAAAAGTGTATATTCTGAAGTATTACCTGTGTCCCTTGAGAAACAAGCAATGCAGAGAAATCTTTAACTACCTTGCTGAGTAAAGCATCTATGACCTGAAAAATTTCACCCAGCAGATAATCATATAAGGTTCCTTAAAACAAAAAGAATTTATTAGAAAGATATTAGTATGTTGAAATAGTGAAATTAACATGGATAAAAATAATATATGCAAATCAAAAACAAAATTGAATGGATCTTACCTACCATTGCATTCAAAGGCAATTCTTCAATCCCATTAGTCTCTCTAAGGTAAGCTTGTAGGAGTCCAAGTCCAAAGTGATCAAAAAGAAATGCTAAAGCATTAGCAGTTTTGGATTCTTCAATTGAAACCTCATTAGAAAGATGGAGAAAGTCTAGTAGTTGTTCATATTGTGATGATTCAGATTCATCAATGGATTCATCAGCACTTTCACTGCCAACTAAGGAAGATGGAGACTCCTTTGGAAATGACACAATCTTCACAAGACCTCCATATCTCCATACCCCAATTCCCCCAGCCTGCTTCCACTCGTAATATCCTTTTAGACAAAGAATGCAATCCACAACCTTACTTGATGACCCTCCCTGTGATGTATGAAAAAGTTATAAAAAAAAAAAAAAACCCAGAAATATATGTAATACTTGAATTTTACTATGTATTATTAATAATTGCTAGTGTACATAATTAACCAGTCTAGAATTGCAAACCTTCTCTAAATCAGATGCTTCAAAAGTCAAGAGCTTCATGTCTTTAACAGCCACCAAAAAGTTTCTCATGTTTTCAAAATACTGAATTGCACATTGTGCTGCTCCTTCTGTTGACTGCACTGCAGTCACTGGATTTTCTACCACCTACACAAAAATCACTCTAAAATTCAGATACTGAAAATAAAAAAAAAAAAAAAATTTGAAAAGTTCAGAGGACGATGAAGACAATTAATACAGAATACAATAATATGGAGAGTTGGTAGCTAGGAGGCAATTGCAGCACCTTGAGGACAGCACCAGGATTGACTTTGTTGAGGACATTGCAGAGAATAAGACCATTTCTAAGAGCAAGGCAAAACTCTTCCTCAGATGGTTCTTTGGGTAGAGTAGCTGATGCACCTTTGTCCATTTGCCTTAGCCATTCTGCTGCTTGGTATCTCCTTGAAGCTAACTCACATATATAATTATAAAGTATTTATACATTTGAAAAAATTGATAACAAATATAAAATGTACATGTAATAAATAAATTTTTTAAAAAAATTTAGACTAAATGCAGATAATTTTAGAAAAAAATATATATAATATTCAGATAAAAATAAAATTTTAGAAAATTTAAGGTTGTCAAGGCCTATATTTTTTTTAAAAAATACATAAAATTTATGAGGAGAAAATGAAATTATCGGTTTTTCTTTTGGTCTTGTTTTATCATTTTTCATATACTTGTGAAAGAGTGTTTATATTTGTTTGGTATTGAGAATGAAACCTTTTTTTATTAAAATAATATTTTAGATATTGTTGAGAAATATTATTTTGTAATGTTACTTATATTATCTCAAAATTTCATAATTAAAATATGTGAAATTAATTTTTTGAGTGTTTACATCTCCCTTCTTTACTTATATATATATATATTTAAATATTTTTTAAAAAAATAAATTTAATTATAATTAAAACTCGATATGATCTTTTAATTTTAAAAACAATTCTACTAATTTATAAATATTATTGCTATTTAATTTTTAAAAATATTAAATTTTTCAAAGATTTGACATTTATATTTATTACATAAAGTAAAATTTACTGTTTGACCTACCAACATCATTATAGATTTACATTTCAGGTGCATTTGAAATTTATGTTAACTTTAAAAAAGTACTTTTAAATTTTTTTATTTAATTGATTGATTTATATTTTTTTATAAACTATTTTTTCAAATATGTTTTTAGAATAAATATTAATTTATTTGCTTCTACTTAAAAATAATTTTAAAAAATTATAAAAAATTTTGTTAAAAAACATTTTTGTAAGACTCAATCCTAAACAATCTTTTCATACTTCACTAACAAAAATACATATGCCAAAGTGTGGTGTGGTTGGTGAAAAATGGAATCTGAATCAATATGTATATGCCATGGGAGGGCTTTTCAGTTTTTTTTATTACAAGTTTTAATAATATAATATAATAATGCTATATTATTATGAACATAAAATTTAAAAAATAAAAAAATTCCTTTAATAATTCATCATCATCATTATAATCTTCTGGAATCATAACTTTGGATAGCAAAAGAATTCAAATGAAACGTGTAATTATAGGGCCTGCCTCTTTTGTCTCAATGGGAGTCATCATTTATTTCTTAATTATGAAAAATATTTAAGATTTTTATTATTTTATAAACAGAAAAAAAATTATCCTAATACTATAAAAATTAAAAAAAAATATATTTGGTCTCTATTTCATGAATCCATTTTTCCATTTAATATAATAAACAGAACTTGAACTTTAAAACTATATATAAATAAATGATACTAAATCAATTCATGTGTCAATTTATAATTATAATATATAAATACTAAAACTATTCATAAATCATCCATCCAAAACTTTTTGAAAAATAAAAAATTAATTAGATTAGGAATAATTATTATAAAGGTAAGTGTATATCCATATTTTTTTAAATAATAAAGTTTTAATTGAATTTAAATTTATAATTTAATTTATACTCTAAAAATATATTTGATAGACTATAAAAAAATATAATATAATATATTTTTAATATGATATTATAATAAATAATATCATATTAAAAATATATTATATTATATTTTATTATGATTTATTAAATATATTTTAAAAATAATACTGTATAGTTGGTATAGGGTTAATTAAAAGATAAAAGATAAAAAAATTATATTTAGAGAGGGAGAGAGAACTGCTTTCGGCTAAAAAGAAATAGGAAACAAGGGTTAATTCAATTGGGCCCACATCTCTAAAGGGGGAGCCCACATCAACATAGTTGATAAAGGTTCACCCGCAGTCTGCGCAGCATCATGGTCGTTCAACAATCTTTAATATACTATTTATTTATATTTTTTTTCCTCAAGTAAAATAATTACACTGCCACTCTAATTAAAAACAGTTTTAATTAAAAAAATAAAAAAATAAGTTTAATAAATGTTGTTGGATCCTATGCCAAGCTAAGAGATATTGGTGGAAGAGCCTTTATAGAAATTAATTAATATACTTATATTATTATAAACTAAAAAATAATTTAGTTTATAATAACATGAGTATACTAATTAATTTATATTCAAATTTAAATTTTTTTTTTTAAATTGCAAAGGGAAAGAACTAATGATAGCTATCACTAAATTAATAATTAAGTAGTTGAATGTCTGTCTCATTTTGCAGAAATTAAGCGTTTAAATTCTGATAATTTTTATTTTTATTTTTAAATTTTTCAATATCTCAAAAAAAAAATGATAATTTAATGATATAAATCTTTTTTTTTTCCAAAAATTTAATGATATAAATCGAGTATTTAGAAGTGTAGTTAGGTCATAGGACAGTGATATATTATTTAACTTATAAAACAAAAATTCAAAATTCAAATTTTAAAAATGTCAGATAATCCAAGAAAAAATAAATGGATATATTGAATAAGTATTACCTGCTTCTTCAGCTTTCCTTTGAGCTAATTCGTGGTCATTGATTGTCTCTTCATTATAAGAAGAAGCCTCATTATTAGAAACCGAAGTCTTTAATCCTCTCAAGTTCTTGCAAGGAGAGATAAAAATTGAACTGCAGTTGGTTTCTTGAGGCATTTTTTAATTATCTCTGCAAAAACATACATAAGAATTTCAAAAAAGAAAATGAAAAAAATGGAAAAAGAAAGAAAATTGGAATAAGCTGCACTGAATGCAGATGAACTTATGTATATATATAAACAAATGTAGTATTAGTTAGTAATTACCTTTCTTTAATGGTTCTTGAAAATTTTCAGCCAAAATGGAAAGATAATAAAAAGAAAATGGAGCGTAGATATAGAGATTTTAGTGAAGAAAGAGCAGATCCAATCCAACCCAGAAATGGCAGATGGTGAAGAAAACAAGTTTCTCGTGTGTAGCGAATGAGTTGATGACTATCAGAAGAAAGAAACAAGTGGTAGCCTTGATTATTGACTGCCCTTCGGCTAGCTACATGGATAGAGAAAGAGAGAGAGAGAGAGAGAGAAAGAAGAGAATAAAAGACACTTCAAACTTGAAACGTTTAGTTTTTCAGTAACTTGGCCTTATGGCTTCTTTGTAAAAGATTACCATTACTATGTCTTACCATTAACGGTGTTAATAATAAATTTCTATTAGGAGAAATTACTTAGTGGTGTTCTGTAAAATTAAATATTAATGAGATAAGTGATATGATTTTTTAATTATACAAATATGTTTTTAAAAAAATGTTTTAAGGCTCTGTATTTTGCTTTTTTTTTTTTTTTTTTTTTTTTTTTCTATATCATTATATTTTTATAAGTTTTAATTAAAATTTATGCAAACTAATATGTATAATATCTTTTATTATTTTTCAGTTGACTTATATATTTTCAAGTTAATATTTAAATTTATCAAAATGTAATAATAATAATAATAATAATAATAATAATAATAATAGTGCATGTTAAAATATTTTAAGAAAAAATAAGTTATATAAAAAAATCAATCCGGAAAGAAAATCATGGGCTAACGATTATTTTTAAAATAAATAAAACCAAATAAATATTTTAAGAATATATCAATATATAAAAATAATCTCTATATATAGATATAAATATGTCTAATTTGATCCAATTTAATTATTTCAACTTTATATCCTGAAAATCAAACTGAAACAATCAACATTTATAAAATTCAAAATAAAAATGAAAAGGATTTGAGCATTTGGTTTAATAATAATATGAAAAGTGCTGTGCTCAACCCTACATTGTATTAAAAAAAAAATTATTTTCACCAGGTGGGTCTTATTTTGACTTTGAAATGTTTTTCCAAATAGCAAGCAATGAGGACCAAATTGGGAGATGACAAGTGTGGACTATTGTGGGTCCCTATGATTGCTGGACTGGACGGCAGGATTTGGCCAAAATGATGATGGCGTTGCCCATGGCTTTTCCTTTATAAAGGTTTGGGCTATGATTTTGTAGTGCGCCTTTTTTTCTTCTAACGGTGTCTCTCCCTAGTGGCTGTTATGATTTTGTATTGCTCTTCATTTGATGATTGATAATGCTGAGTTAATCCAGACCGTTTGATGTGTTCATTGATTGATGTTGGAAATTATTGTTCTTGTCTATTAACTAAGCATATTCCAATTGTGTTCTTTATGGTCCTTAATTTATTGATTTTGATGACTAAAGATGGATCACTTGTGCGTTTCTTTACTGTAATTTGCATTGTGTTTTGGGGGAAAAAAAAAGGGTAAAAGAAGACAAAGTATATAGGAGTGAGGAAAGAATGAAAATGAAGGAGGTTAAAATCATTAAGAAAGGTAAAATAGTTTAATTAAAAATTTACAGATTTTTCTAATTAGTTTTTTTAAATCACTAATTAAAATGATAAATATTGAGATAAAATTAAATAATTGTTAACTTGCATTTTAATTTATAATTTTCAAAGAGTTGTGTTTACAATAACTTCATTTATATAATTTTAGGAAATTTTTTGTTACATCAAATGCACAATTTTATTTTACTCACGAGATTCATCGGGCACTTACGATATTTTCAATACCTAACAATAGTCTACATAGTTCATTGATGGTCCAAAACCATTTAACATTATACGGACATAATGTAAACAGAGGGGTATAAAGGAATTTTTTCCTATTTTAAAATTATATACCTTGACTTCCGTAAATTAAGAGTTTATTTGTAATGAATATTTTAATTAATATGATATTTTTGTTCATTTCTTTTAACGAAAAGGCACTAATATATTTTTTTTAACTCTATAAATTTTTATCTCATTAGATTTGTATACGTACTAGATAATTATTTTCTTAATCAATAACTTAAAAGAGCTCGTTAAAAGAACTCAATAATTTTTATTTTTATTAATTAGAAACTTATAATAAAAGAATTGCTCAAATTTTAAATTAAAAAATATATAAAATTTAACAAGATAACTAATCATTATTATTTTTTTTATTCCAATTCTTTAAAATCCTATTTCACCTCTCAAGGATAATCTCGTCCTTTTTTTTTGCTTTTAATGAAGAAGGAAATAAAAAACTCAAACTGTATTTTAAGATGAGAAATCCCACAAACATCATGAAGTAAAATACTTGAAATGTCATCTGGGAGTTCTTTCGATGAATGATTGCCAAAACTAAGAGCACTACCATGGTGAGCTAACCAATCTGCATAAAATTTTTCTCGCGATATATATGATAAAATTTCACATTTTAGGTCCTTTTCAAAAGCTTCTTGATCACAATAACAAGAGAATAGGACTCATTCACCTCAACAACCTCCTTTAAAACTAAAGTAGCTGCACTTGCACTACCACATTCTATGAAGAGGTTAGAGCTACTTGATTGTTTGCCTGTAAAGTCCAATCTCTTCCTACTAGAAGTCCAACTAAGATTAGGAACCTCAGCAACAATAGGAATTTGAAGTTGCTTTTATGGTTGTGTGTGTGAGCGAGAACGAATGGATAGTAATGGAAAATGGTGGGATTTTTGAGAGAGTAAAACTTTTTAGGTTGATTTTTATGTTAATATTTGTGGGTTTTTCTTGAAGACCTAGGTTGTTCACATTATTCTTGAATTTTTATTTTTAGTTATTTTAAAATAAAAATAAAAATAATTGAATATTTTAATATAAAATATTGTTTTAAAATAATTTTAAACATTGTTAAATATCTATCTGTAGAGGGACTTAATTGATCCCAAATAAGTGATTTTACAAGGTTTTTTGTTCCAAAATAAAGTTGAAGGGCTTATATCTCTTTGAGCTAAACTTGATTTTTTTTTTCATTTATTTTATTTTATTTTATTTTTTTTACTTATCCCTAAAAGTTTTCCTCAAATAAACTCTTACTCCTCTAGGTCCAAAGATGCCAACATGTAATACCAAAACTAGATTCCACAGTAGCCATCATATAAAATCAACTAGCTTTGAAGATTAGAGAGCATTTAATAAAAATAGTCTACATTAAAAAGGGAACTTGCCACTATTTAAATTAGAAGTAAAGAGCACCACACGTTCTGGGCAACAACACAATTTTGAAGAATATGACTGGTATCTTCTAAATTAATAAAATAGATAGAGCAAAATAAATTACCAGTCAAGTGTCTTCTGCCCCTTTCTACATTATAAGGAGCCTTTAATGGGATGCAAGCCAAAGGAATATATGAACCCATTGGGGACCTTGCCAACACCACATACATTTCCATTTCTTATGAGCTAAATCCCACTCATGACTACTAAGAGACTCGTAAATCGTGTTAACACTGAACTTATCCCTCTTGGAAAAATCCCAATAAGGAAGATCACTATTAGCGTCCATAAAAGGATTGTGAGTTGTTGTAATTTGATAAAGCTTTGTTGTGAAATACTTGATTTTCGTATTAGGAACGTTTTATTTTATGATTAATTAAGTAGAGAACAAGTATAAAAAGAAATTGTTATACTTCTATATGTATATTAGAGTTTATTTTAATTATAAATATGTATGTTCTTTAATATAAATGTATATATATATATATATTCGTATATTAAGTTTATTTATTTGTATATTTAATACATAATCATATGTGTATTAATGTGTGTTACTGTGTGTGCACATGTGTGTGGTGTTGTGTAGGGTTAGTAGAGGTTTAGGGTTAGTGAAACTTTATATAAGTATCAATAACTTTAGAAAGATGAGATTTTCAGCCACCAAAGAGAGCAAAAAAAATAAGAAAAAAAAAGAACGATAATGATTGAGTGTTTGAGAAACAAGAGTGCATTGTGAGTGACTGGAAAAAAAAAAAGTAAATAGGATATTTGAAGTTTCTAAAAGGTGTTTTTTAAGTTTTCTTTTGAAATTTTGATTATTTGAGGTAAGTCATTGTTTTTATCTATTTTATTAGAATTAATTTGTATGTTTGGTTTTTTATTTAATTGGGGATTGTAGGAGAACATGTTAAAGTTGGTTAATAAATTGAAATTGGGTTAGCTATATATATATTAGATGACTAGTGATTTCGAAAATTGATAATAAATTATTGGGATAAAATTTAACAGTGAAATTTTGCTATTATTTTTGATTAGATGTTATTTTTATCATATTTAAGTTTGGAGATGATCCAATGGTCAGATCGAACAAAATTAAGAATAATGTGATGACTATTTGGTAAGAAAATTTACACAGGTCAGTTTAGAAAAATAATTATTTGGATATTCAAATAATGTCCTATTGGTGTGAAAATTTAATGAAATTTAAATTGTTATGTTGACGAAATCCTGTTAAAATTTCATAAATTTTGGAGAATGTTTATATAGGTTCGTAAAATTTTTATTTTTCTGCTATTGATGTTCAGTCGGTTTTCAACAGCAGCACTTGGGGTACTTTTCTTGAGTCCCTAATTAAGTCCAAAGTAAATGATTTTCTAGTTGATAGATTTAAATATGGGTTGGCTGGTTGTATTTAAAATTTGGATTTATTTGGAATGCTTATGAGAGGTTTAGAGCAAATTAATTTACTGCTGTCCATGATCGAAACTGGAGGAAAAATATTTGGGATTAGGGTGTTGTGTTGCATAACACTTGCATCTCATGAAATCTATGATAATTAGACGCATTTGATTGATATTTACATCAAAATTTAAAGGTAATCATTGTAAAATATGTGTGTATTCAGGTGGAGAATTGGCTAATCAGCAGAACCAATAAATTTGGTGTTATCGCTTGATTAATTTGTTTCAGGTGAGAACACATGTGTTAAATTGGTAACTAACACTAAATAATTGTTTAGTAATATGATTGATGTTTGTATTGCTTGTATTAGAAGTCAGGGAATAAAATGCATGCCTTTATATGTGATGTAATTGTATGAAATAAATAATACGTGATTTATCGATATGAATTGTTATTGTATTGAGACAATATTTGTTGTATTAGGATAATACCATGACTTGGGCTTCCCATGGTGCACTGGGGATATATTTGGTTACTATATAATTTAGGCAAAATTGCCTTATATATTATATGTGCATACCAGGCTTGTTTACAGTGCCCCATTGTTAATGGTACTTAGGCTCAATGCCTTATATGTTAAATGACAAGTCTCGCAAGGTCTTTCCCATTATATGTTGTGTTTGCAAATTTCTTCAATAATAGTTGAGTTGGTGTAATTGCTATAATAAGTAATGAACTTTATGCTATTATCGAATGAATTATATGAGTTATAATGTAAACATATTATTTAAGATCTTGTTAAGTGTAAGAAACTATTTGTTGTGCAATATTTGTGATTGATCTTATTGTTATGTGAATTGTTTGATTTGTGCTTGATGACAAAATTATTTAACTTGATGAAAATAAATTGTTAGGAAATTTCTTGCCATATGTGTTTTCACTAAGCAAAGTGGTATATGCCCATTCCTCTTCAGATATTTATTTTGCAGACCCTTAATAGTTAGCAATGCTTAGCTCATGTTTTATTCTTGAAGCCATGCTAGGTCTAAAAACATCCATTTGTCATTCTGTTCTAGATGATTTTCGAGCTATTAGGACTTTCAACTTATTATTATTTTTATTCACTTATTTATATTGTCCGTGAGTAGTTTTAAGCTATTTATAAGTATTCAGATTTCTAAATATGTCATTACTTATTAATTTGTTTTCCTTTAGATTGTCATTTAAGTTGGTTATGTAATTTATAATTGCGGGATTTAATAAGTTTACGAGTCAAACTCATACTTTGAATTAAAACCATATAGTGTTATATCCTTTTTATAGTATAGTCAGGCTTGTGTGGCTAGACTTCGGTCTAATTACACGCCGGTCACAATATCTGAATTTGGGTCGTAACATTTGTACTTTGTAGAAGATGTTGGAATAGATTCCAATGTCAATTTCCATATGAATACACATACTTATTAAGCTTTATGGATGTCATATCCTCAGTGATTAGAGATATTACATAATGAATTAAAGGTTTATCGTCCTCAAGATAAAAATCTGTCTAAAAACACACCACACTCCCATTACTAATAACCCGTCCGATACCTTTTAATATATAAGTCCACACTATTGCAATTCTTTCCATAACCAAGAAGCTTGAGATACATACATCTCTGGAATTACTCTATCACCTTTATAATATTTGCTCTTGATAACTTGAACCCAAAGATCCTTAGGTTTACTAATAGTTCCTTAGACAAGCTCCATAAGGAAAGCCTCATTTGTTTCTTGCAAAACTAAAAGCCTAAGCCACCAACCTTCTTATGTTAACAAATAATGTCCCATTTAACAAGTAGAATACCCCTTTGATCAATGTTCATACCCCACACAAATTTCCTACAATGACTTTTCAATTGCACTACAAATAGAAATCGATAAGAGAATAGTTTGCATAACATAATTAGGAATTTTTACAAATATAGTTTGGGCTAAAGTGATTCTACTCGCAAGTGACAACTTTTTGGTTTCCCAACCTGATAACTTCCTTCATATTGTATCTAAGATATAGTTGTAACCTTGGTTCTTAACTCTAGAATATAAGAGAGGAACCCCCAATTACCTTCCTAGATTGTCAATTAGAGAAAACCCACAACAATGACTAACATACTTCGCAAGCAAGATAGAAACATTGTAGGAGTAAAGATAGAAACATTGCAGGAGTAAAGATAGAAACATTGCAGGAGTAATACAAGAGAGTTTATTGATTCTGACCTTTTGACCTAAAGCTAAAGAAAAAGCATTGAACCTACTTTAGATAACAATAATCTAATCTAAAAAAATATGAACAAAAAGAACTAATCAATCGCAAAGAAAAGGTGTGTTAGGGGAGGACTATTGTGGCAAACTTAGATGGACAACCATCTCTTACTAGTCACTGCTTCCTGAATTCCACGAGAAAGACACTTCATGTATAATACAAAAATATAAGGGGAAAAAGTTTCACCTTACCTCACCCTTCTAAATGGAATGAAATAATTGGTAACTTTTCCATTCCTTAGATTACTCATTGAAGCAAAAGAAATACAATTCATAGCTATAGCAACTAAGGAATTAGGCAAACCTATAAGATGAAGAGTCCCCTCAATGAATTTTTAGCTTAGCCTATCATATGCCTTTTCGAGGTCCACTTTAGTAGCTATAAAACCCTTAACACCTCTTTTTTGTCCCATTGAGTGAATAACCTCTTGAATTAGATTCATATTATCTATTATTTTTTAGCTTGGAATAAAACTTGATTGAGAAGAAACCGCCAACTTAGGCATAAAAGGATTTCAACTTATTAGCTATTATTTTAGTGATGATCTTATACACCATGTTACAAAGACTAATCAAATGAAATTACTATATACTCTTAGGTTTTCCTACTTTTGGAATTAATACAACATGGTTTCATTGAGCTCAGAATTAATCCACTTTCCAGAAAACACATCCTAAACAATATTACAAACCAAGGGACTAATAACATTCCATTGCTTTTGAAAGAAAAGAGCATTAAACCATTCATTTTAGGTGCTTTTGGTGGCTCTGTACAAAAAACTACATCCCTTACTTCCAAATCAATCACAGCAGACTCTAAATTTAGCGTTTCTTTAGAACTAATGGAAGAAAGTTATTCGCCACTATATATTAAGGATGGTGATTATCTTCTTCTAGATAGAGATCATGAAAGAACTTTATGGCCATACTCTTAAGAGTATCTTGATCATCGCACCATTGGCACTTATTATCTTTCAACATTTGAACCTCTTCTCAGTTGTGATAGAATGAAAATATAGATATCTATAATTAATCCACTCAATTCTAGCCTTTTGAAACCATAATAGATTTAACTTTTTGAAACCAGAAAATCTCTTTTTGAGATAGGATATTCTCATATTCAACTCTCAATTTGTCCTTAAGCCTCTTTAGAAAATAACTTGCTTTGTTCTCTAAAGAATTTTGAATTCCTATAAGATGAGCTAAAACTCTTCTCTTTCTTTGAGTAATATGGCTAAATACTTCTTTATTTCATGCATCTAGATTCGTTTACATAATCGATAATACTTACAAATATCACCATCAAGCTTTCCTTTCTCCTTCACCATAGCATGAAGAACCTAAGGAGCCAAAAACTAAAAATCATGATTTGGTCTAACAGAATCTAAAATACCCAACTTTAATAATAAGGCCTGTGATTAGACTAGATTCTTGGCAAATGTGTAACTAAAGCACCAATAAAGAGTATACCCAAATACCATTATAAAGACACCTATCTAAGTGCTGAAGAAAAGTTCCTCTAGCAAGTAAATTGAGGCCCATTGAACCTAAGATCCAGCATTGTATTATTATCAAACCAATCTTGGAATAAATGGCATGAACTAAAGTTATTTGAAGCCCTTCCCTTTCTTTCCTATGAATGCATAATGGCATTAAAGTCATTAGCTAGCACCCACAAATTCGTCATCATCGAATACAACTGATTAAGATGATCCTAAAGTCCTCTATGGATAAATGGATTGGGACTACCATAAATAGTAATAAAAAACCATAAATAGTAATTAAAAAAAAGTGGCTCTATTAATACTATACAGCTTGACATGAACAAGCTTTCTATTATTCTCTATAACTAAAATATATACATCAGCATTCCACATGATCTCTCTTAAGAACCCAGCAACCTCTCATATATGAGATTTAGCAAACACTAATTTTTGAATAACATCATTAGCTTGTTTCCTATTAATGTTCTTCTTAAGCAAAAGTACAACAGAAGCCTTATGTGTAACAATTAAGTCTTTCATAACCTTTTGAAACTTGACACTCATTGTCCCTTGACAGGTCTAAATAATCATTGAAAAATCCATGAAAAGAAAATAGAATTAATCCTTTAAGTAGGGATCAAACTCCTCCTCTTCAACATCATCTTTTGAACTATCATTGTTACTATTTCCATCAATCAGAGCCCATTCACCTAGCTTGTCCACCATATGTATATTTAGATTAACTAAAGAAATTGAGATTGCTTGTATTGCAGCAGTAGCTATAATTATTTTTCCCTTTTTACCTACTTATTTTTTTAATTGGACAATTAATGATGTTTGAAAGTTGATGCCCTTTACCAGCTAAGTCTGGTGGCTTTAAAGGATGAGGAACCTAAAGAGTAACAATTTCATTTGAATTGTTGTCGCACGAATCATCTTCCACATTCATGGCCAAATCAACACCACTGCAAACATTACTTTGTATAACAACTATTATATGATTCATTGCATCTAAGGTTGTACTCACTATATTGATCATAGGTGAAATAGTTAGAGGACCAATTAAGGTTGCTGAATTATTTCAAAAGTAGACTTGGCCTTGTCTAGAATTTTATCTGTAGTATTAGATCCAACATTAGCAATAACCTGGTTTTTTCTTATATGAACATCTATTCAACCTACCTCCATATCCAAAGAGCTATATGATAGTTTGCCTATAAAGTCCAACCTCTTACTACTAGATATCCAATTAAGATTAGGAAACTAAGCCACATTAGGATTTGGATGTGTTTTGGGCAAAATAACATGAACATTTAAAGGTTTAACATCATTAACCTCCACCAAAATGTCAAATTATAAGCCAATTTTGCCTTCCCCTCGAGTACTCAGTGTGAACTCCTCTTTTTTATCATTACCTTTTTTAGCATGATTCCTCATAGTTCTTGTTGGAGCATTCATCCTTTCACTAAAAATTATATTTGGATTTTCTTGAGTGTTTAACTGAACATTCCTCTATGTTGTTTTCTCTATTGCAATTAGTTGTTCATTACACATCTTAGGATAAAATAGATTATCATGTCCAAATCGGCTATAAGCAAAGTAAATCTTTGGAAGACCTTAATACTCCATCATTTGTAGTTTTCCTTCAATTTTAAACTTTAAAAAAAAAAGGTTTAATTAAATAAATTTTATTGCTACTTGTGAATCCTCAAATTTACACCCTTATGATCCGGCTGCAGCTTGACACCTACTAAGAATAGTGCGCTACACATACGGCGATCCTGTTAGCCGGTTAGCGGGCAAAGGTCAAGGGGGCAACGTCCCTTGCAGGGTGCGGGGTAGCACCCCATTGAAAAATAAATTTTCTGAATCCTTTAACTCCAGTCGACTGCTTTTTAGTTACAAACCCATAGAATCAAACCGAGCGTAAATCGAATTTGAAATAGACTAGAAACGGTAAAAAATGTGTGAAATCAGGTTAGATCAGCGGTTCCATGGCGTGCCACTGCGTTGGGAGGCACGCCCAGCGTGCTGGAGATGGGGCGGCACACCTAGAGTGTCGATGGCACGGGCGGCATGCCCAACGTGCCGCCCTGCCGGCCAGCGCGATCTGTGTGTCACTCAGCCGCCCGGTGCACTGTTGGTGCCACCGCTGAATGCCCCTTCTCTAGCTCTATAAATTGAGCTTCTTTCCAGCTCATTTAGGGAAATTCAAAGGCAGAAACTCTCCTATATTGCTGTGCTTATTGTGCTTAAGTTCTGCTTGAAATTTGATACAAAAGCTATTGTTTTAATTTCTTTTTAATTTACATTCATTATGCTATTTTGCTAACCTTTCGCTGTTTAGAGTTCAACTTCAGAGTCCTGAATCCAAAGTGGAGCTTAGATCCGGAGCTAAACTCGCCCCGTTCATCCGAAAATTAAGAAAAGCAAAGGTATAATTCCTTTTATCCATTTTCAAAATTCTAAACTCAAATATAGAATTCTCTTTAGGTCTAAAGTAGAAATGATCTAAAATTTATTAATTTAAGAATTAGAATTAAATTAATAAACAAACCAACACTTCTTTCCAAAATCCCTCTTTCGCAAGAAGGAAGAACTGCGTAGGGTTTGATTCCTATTCAATAGGATACGCAGATTGCCATTCTGAAAAGGCATCAACTCCAAAAATTTTTTATTAACATTTTTCCCTTTTACTTTAATTTATGATATTAATCCTTTATTTCTGACTCTATATTAACTTAGTTGAGGAATGTGTACTTTCCCTAGTACTCATAAGGGCTAGCGAAAAGATCCTCTTTATTTTAATCGTTTTGGCTATGTAATAATTTAGTAAGATTTATTTTTGCATTGTTTATCTATAATTGTCATTCCATCTTGTCATATATATCTGTTTCATGCATCATTTTATTTCTGTTCATACATACATGAAAATTCCTTTTTAAGATGTTGTTAGCTGTAAAATATTATTAGCTGCATAATTTTAGGACTTAAAGATTACATTAGCTGTCCATATTCCTATTTTAGGTAGACTTCTATATTAGTGCTTATTTGATAGGTATTATTACTGCAATAATTATTTTCCTACTTTAGAATTCTTGTATATATAGGCAAGGCTGTAAATCACAGTAAAATAATAAGAAAGTTTTTATTCTCTTCCGTTCTTTTCTTATTCACAACATAAGAGTTATTTTGCAATTTTAGCCAAACTGAAGAGAATCATATTTTTTCAATTGTGTAATTACCAAAACCTGATCCCCGAACCCTCTTTGGTCACTCGTGGATTAGTGCTTTTCCATTGGGATAAAAACAAAACATTTTTGGAGTCAATCAATTTGGGTTTTCTTTAATTTTCCAATTAAAATAAATAAATTAATGTGGCGACTCACTTTCACAACTTCCAAATTACATAAATTAATTTTCTGAACTCACAGTGAGTTTCAATAGTGGAGTTTCTTCCGAAAAGCATTTCGATTCCTCAGCGGATTGGACCTGTGCTCTAGCGAGGCCTCACACTACTATGCAAATTTTCCACATTCTGTTTCCTCCATATTATAATCAATTTTGACTAGCTTTTCAATCAAACTTGCAATAGCTCTCCAGACTTATTTATGATATAGGTACAACAACATTCCCGGAAAATGTATTAAAACAACTACATATGTCAAATGGTCATCCAAAGTGCTAAAGGAAGGACCCCATGGTTGCACAAAAAGGTAGTGTCCAAAAATAAGAGATAGACCATTTAGCAAAGCATCTTTATAGTCTGATTTAAGAGCAAATTAGATCAAGAATATTCATTCGCTAAATCAATCACCTTATAGTCCCCTTTAGGTTTCTAGAGTGCCTGAATACGATTACATAAAACTTTATAGCCTATCAATCTTTCAATCAATCTAACCACCAATATTGTTTACTAAGGTTTAGCAAGATAATATTTGACTTTTGATGATAAGGTAATGCTAGGTATGTCACCTGCCATTCACCGAGATATCCTCACCTCCTCAAAGAGGTTCAGTAGGACTCTTTCGAGTTTTCAAGTTATTATTTTGGTCCTCCTCCATTTGTATTTCTTTAGCCCCTAGAGGTATCTAGGCTTTCTTCCATTGCTTCTTCAAAATTTGAATCTGAATTCGAACCCCCATAATCTATTCATAGACTCATTAGTTTCAATCCCTTCCTCATCATCTTCCACGTCCATATCTGCATCAGCGCCTAAACCTTGTATTAACTTGGCCTTAAAAGTCAATTTGATATTCAGCCAATTACCCAAGTCATTTGCCAATTCATGAGTCACTTTTTAAACCATCTCGGATTTTCACTTTCTTCATCAACCTATCATCTGGTGACGTCGGAATGGCATCATTCACGAGGCTACTCTCAATCGTGGCCTTTTTTTTTTTTTGGTGCTCAGTTATTTGTATGTTATATATATATATATATATATATATATATATATATATATATATATATATATATATATATATATATATATATATATATATATATATATATTTTTTTTTGGGATAACCTCATATTTAAAAATAAATCAAATAATTTTTTTTTTGTCTTTCGCTTTTTTTTTTTTTCTAAGGGAAAAGCATGAATCTTTTGTTTTTATTGATAAAAGCATATTTTGATTTGAAAATAAAAATATAAAATTATACATAAAGAAATATTTAAATAAGAAATTGACTTGAATTTCTTCCAATAATCTCCAATAATATTGCTAGAGTATTAGAACTGATAACTCAAGAGAAACATGCTCTGCTTGATAGCTATTTTTTGCCATAAATTAAATTTTATGTCTTTGAATAACCTCGATTGCTTGAAAATTAGGGATAAATTCAAATTCAAAAATTTTAACTTTGAGGCTTTCAAATATTTAAGAATTATGAAAGTTCACGAGAGTTCATTCTCTCGTGAATGGGTTAATGAGGAGAGGACTGGGGTTTTGGCTTCCAACATAGATAGTGTAGAGTGTGTATGCATGTGGAAAATAAGAGTTAGTGTACTTTTTTAAAATTGTCATGATTTGAAGTGTATACATGTCCCTTCTCTATCTTTATCTGTGTGTATATATATATTTCAAAAAAAAAATTATATAAAAGAAAAAACTAAATATTTTTATACAAAATATTTACTAGATCACATAAAATGAATAACAAAACTAATAAAAAGAAAGAAAAATAACAAAAACAAAACAGATCCATACTTATAAAGGCATATATTAATAAATCTATAAAAATCTGTGTTTATTAAATATAAAATTAAATAAAATAAAAAAGAAATCACTCTTTATTGAATCGCTGGTGATGCAAACAATAATATTTAAAAAAAACTACAGGAAAAATTAAGTGAGAAAGCAGTTAGGCCGAATTACGATTAAACACTTATAATTAACCAAAATATGTCCATATTATATGCTCTTTAATTTATTAGATGTAAGTAATTTTTTTCCCTTCACACTGCAAGTTTTAACTATTATAATTAACTTATAAATTTGGGAATTTTATCTTTTGACATGATTAATTTGAAATAATGATATAAATACTTTAATGAATGACGATAATAGCAATAAATATTAGAAAAATAAATTAATTTATTAAAAGATTTGTTGGGTTAAAAAATACGTTTAAGCAAACTGAGATAATGTTGGATATTTGGGAAAAAAAAAAGTTGGGATAATGTTGGATTGAGTTTTCCAGATACATCATTAAACTATCAAGAGAGATTTTGTCCATATGTTTCCATTAAGATTTTTTTTAAAAAAAAAATATTGATTAATTGAACTAAACAAATATAAATTTTCCCCAAATTTAAATTTCTCTGTACAGCATCTAAGATTCTCTAGTGGATTTGATGAGGAAACAAAATAGTAGCAGGATATGGCAATAGATTCTCCATAGAAATCTCAACCAACATTGTTATTTTCTGTACCCTCATAATTAATATATATATATATATATATATATATATATATATATATATATATATAACAAATCAACTAATAGCTGTCATTTAGTTAATTTGTAGTTGTAGTAATTTGTAATTATCAATTAGAGGAATTATAGGAATTTATTGTGTTTGTATTTTATTTAGTTTCCTAAAACAAGTACCTATAATCTACATATATAGCCTTGTAACCTCTTTGAATCATATATATAGAAAAACAACTTTCTCACTTGTTATTTTATTATTTTTTATGATATCAGATCACCGACCTTGTGACTCTTCATCTATTATCACCTTTTACTTTAATCACATAATCATGGACGGAACTTCATCCACAACAACCATTGATCTTTCAGACCCATTAACTCTCCATCATTTGGATCACTTAGGACCTGTCTTGATTTCCAAACCCTTTCAAGGATACAATTATGGGCAATGGAGTTGAGCCATGCGTATTAGTTTAAGCGCAAAGAACAAACTTGGCTTCATAACAAGCACTATTAAAGCACCCAAACCCATAAACCCAATGTTTTCTATTTGGCAGCGATGCAATGATATGATGATGTCCTAGATATTAAATTTGGTTCATCCAGACATTACTGGAAGTATTATTTTTGCCAACATAGTTATAGCAGTTTGGGATGATCTTCATAAATGATTTTCCCAAGGTAATTACTCTTGCATCTATCAAATTCGATAAGAAATTACAGAACCTAGGCAGGAACAACAATCTATTTCTATTTACTACACAAAACCTAAAGCCTTGTGGGATGAATTATCATCATATCAGACCCCTCCCTTTTGCACTTGTGAAGTGTTGAAGCAATTAGTTGACAAAGAAGAGAGTTATCGTGTCATGTAATTTCTCATAGGTCTAAATGACTCATATGCAACTGTTCGAGGATCTATACTGATGATGAGACCTCTTCTTGACACTCGTAAAGCCTATGCATTGGTTCTTTAACATGAGCGACAAACCGAGGTAGCAGCACATCGAGACATACATCCAAACCATCATGCCATGCAAATCAATCATGATACAACCATACAACAAAGTTTTACTCATACTAATGTCACTCATGGGAAAATTTTTTCAAAGAAAAACCTAAAATGTAGTTATTGTAATCGTCAGGGTTATAGAGTTGAGGATTGTTTCAATATCAAAGGTTTTCCTGGAGGTCACATGTTTCATGGAAAAACCGTGAAACTAAGAGAGCCCATGGCCTACAATATCCAAGCCAATACACCAACTTCATATCCCAAATCTCAATCTGCAACCTTCACTAATGAAGAATGTAAACAACTTATGAAGGATACTGGTAACATTCAACCCATTCTGAATGCGACACGTATTATTAACACTACTTGTCATGTAACCCATTTAGATTCTTCAATAGATTTGTATTGGATAGTAGATAGTAGTGCCACACACCACATATCTCATGTGCCCAACAATTCTTCACACCTGAACATGATTTTGTGATCTTACCCAATAGAGACAGGATAGCCATTCATTAAATTGGATCCATGCAATTGACCACTAATTTAACTATTAATGGTGTCTTACATGTTCCTAATTTCAAAGTTAATTGGATTTTAATTAGTAAGCTCACTCGTGCCTTAAAATGCCTTCTCACCTTCTCACATGATTTCTATGTTGTGTAGGACATGCTTACAAAGAGGATGATTGGCCTAGGCAAGCAACATAATGGATTGTATTACCTCAAGCAAAATATCCACCTACCCAATTCCATCAAACGCTTCTCAACCCCTTGGCATCAACATTTAGGGCACCCATCTCTTGCACCTCTCCAAGCCTTGTCCAAATCTATCCCAGAAATTATATATGATAATAATGGTGTTTGTGACATTTGTCTACATGCTGAACACATTTGTCTAACTTTTCTAGTTAGTTCAATTTCTTTTAATACATGTTTTGATTTAATTTATTGTGACATTTGGAGACCTCATTGGATGCAAACTCATTTAAAAGCTCATTATTTTCTTACAATTATAGATAATTATTTATGTTTCACGTGGGTTTATTTAATGAAATTCAAATCTAAAACACAGTCTCTATTGAAATATTTCTTCTCTTAAGGTAAAAACACAATTTCGTTCCTCCATTAAGGCTTTTCATGCTAATAATGGAACTGACTTCATTTCTATGCAATCATTTTTTAATGAAAATGGAACTCAATTTCAACGTTCTTGATGGGGTAGTATAATGCAAACACCACCATCTTTTAAACACTGCCCGTGCACTTCATTTTCAAGCAAATTTACCACCCCAATTTTGGGGGGAAATTATCCAAACTACTTGTTCTCTCATCAATCGCCTTCCCACTCCCTTACTCCACCACAAAACACCTTTTGCAAAACTTCATCATCAACCTCCATTTTACAACCACCTACATACTTTTGGGTGCTTATGCTATGCCACCAATCTCAAGCCTAAACACAAATTTGACACCCACTTAGTCAAAAGGGCTATCATCTCTATGATCTTTAGACTAAATAGTTTTTCACCCACTTAGTCTAAACACCCGAGCCTATCAATGCATATTCATGGGTTACCCACTTAGTCAAAAGGGCTATCATCTCTATGATCTTTAGACTAAATAGTTTTTCAACTCTCGTGATGTCACATTCCAGGAACACCTATTTCCGTTCACCAATTCCATATCCAATCCTACCTAAGACCAACTCATTTTGCCTACACCACTCGACGACACCTCTTTGCTCACCGTGCAAACACCATATGGGCTATTGGATGATATCTATACACTAGCACCTCATAATACATGTCCCACCAATATACAAAATTCCTGAGTACTATAAGATACCATTATTGCACCTATCATACCTGCTCCACCTTACCCATGGAACATGAATAACCAACAACAATATCAGCTCTTGAATCCTCATCCATAATGCTTATTGCCTCTGACGCATTACCCATAGAGCCTACACACCATACAACTTCATATTCATTACTCGACTCCTCTATCAACCTAGTTGTGCCACGCCATTCCATTCGCCCCACTAAACTTCTAACTTGCCTTCAAGACTACAACATACATAATTCTATGATGCTTTCACATGGTGAAATCACTTATTCCATGTCTGGTACATAACATCCGTTATTAAGGTATGTCAATTTCTCCAATTTCTCCATTGATCAATGTCATTTTATTTCCTTTATTTCCCAATTGATAGAACCAGTTACCTATGAACAAGCACGCCAAGATCCCAAATAGGTTAAAGCTATGCAAGCTGAACTCCAAGACTTTTAGATAATAATACCTCTGGTTCCCCTCCCTTATAGCCATCACCCAATCGATTCCAAATGGATCTATAAAATTAGGCATTATGTCAATGGGATAGTTAAACAGTATAAAGCCCGCCTTGTGGCTCAAGGCTTCACCCAACGAGAAGGGATTAATTACAAGAAGACCTTTGCTCTTATTATTATTAATTACATGGAGACCTTTGCTCTTGTTATTAAGCTTATTACAGTGCATTGCCTTCTCATTATGGCAGCAGTCTAGAATTGGAGCCTTCATCAAATGGATGTTCAAAATGCATTTCTCCATGGCGACCTCACTGGAGAGGTTTACATGCAACCTTCACCTAAACTTGGTCGATAGGGGGGAGCATCCATTATGCCCACTAAACAAATCCTTACATGGCCTCAAACAAGCATCAAGAAGCTAATTCTATATATTCTTATCTATTTTTCAACATGTTGGTTTCAAGCAGTCAAGAGTAGGTTACTCCTTATTCACCAAGGTACAAGGTACTTCTTTTACTACCATATTATTATATGGTAATGATATGATCATCATAGGTAATAATAATCAGTGATTTCAAGAAATTCCTCAACAGTTGCTTGAAAATCAAAGCTCTTGGACCATTAAATACTTCCTAATGGTTGAAGTGGCTTGCTCTAGAACTGGAATTTCCATTTGCTAGTGAAAGTACATGTTGGACATTCTGGAAACTGCCAATTTACTTGGTGCAAAACCAACAAATTTTTCAATGGAGCAGAACTTGAAATTAACTCCCACAAATGATGAATTACTCAAAGATCAACTCACTATCGCCAGTTAGTTGGAAAATTGATTTATCTCACTATTACCATTCTAGAAATTACTTACTTAGTGTGCACTCTTAGTCAGTTCATGTAATAGCCATAGAAATCTCACTTTGATGCCGTGCATCGAGTTCTTCAATACTTAAAAAAAGCTCTAGGTCAAAGATTATTTTTTCCATCAAATAATGAGTTAAAATCGGTGGGATATTGTGATGCTGATTGGGCCGAGTTTCCCATCATAAGGCAGTCTATCACAGGATATTGTGTCTTTCTTGGAAAATCCTTAATTTCATGGAAAAGCAATAAACAAATGAAAATGTCTAGATCTTCGGTAGAGGCAGAATACAAGTCCATGGGAGCAATTACATGTGAGCTTACTTGGTTGCGATATTTGTTACATGAATTGTGCGCACCACATCAACAACCAGACATACTATTTTTGTGACAACCAGGTGGCCATGTACATTGTAGCAAACTAGGTTTATCATGAAAGAACCAAGCATATCAAATTAGACTGCCACATGGTTCATGAATGTATTCAAAAAGGGGAGATTAAGATTGCTTTTGTCTAGACTCAATAGCAAATAGCTGATATATTCACCAAGCCTTTGGGCCAAGTCATCTTCCAATCACATGTCAACAAGTTGGGCATTTTGGATCTTCATGCTCCAACTTGAAGGGGAGTATTGAAGGAAACAAATCAATTAATAGCTGTCATTTAGCTAAATTGTAGTTGTAGTGATTTGTAATTATCAGTTAGAGGAATTATAGGAGTTGATTGTGTTCACATTTTATTTAGTTTCGCAGAATATGTATCTATAATCTACATATATAGCCTTGTAATCTCTTTGAATCATATATATAGAAAAACAATTATATATATAAAAGAAGTGATTATGTTTACACATGTCCTCATTTTGCATTGTCTTTTTGGAGAAATTTTTAGATATACTTAGTCTACCACGTCATTTGTAGACCCAACCAATTGTATATTGACATTTGGTATTATTTATTAGATGTATTATTTGTTTTAGCTAGTGTTTCATCCCAATTGGTTAATAGTAATAAATAACCTAACCAATGTAAAGACTACATCTAATAAATAACGTCACATGTCAATTTGTATTTGACTTGGTCTATAAATGATGTGGTAGATTAAATCTACCTAAGAATTTTTTGTCTTTTTGTATGGTTAATAATTTAAAGAATGATTTGAATTTTATGCAATTTGTTAATTATATCATATTTTTAATACTATCAATTTAATTTACATATTATCAAATTTATTTTAATTGAATCAAAGAGGCGAGCTTACCCGTTACAGTATAAAGTGACAAATAAGATAAATATGAACATAGTAATTTTTAATTTAGGCCTCATTTGGAAGCAAATCTTAATTGTTTAATTTGCATAATGAATTTTACCTTCCAGAAAGCATGGACCTCAATTTTTCGTACTACATAACAACTAACTTATCTAAGGTGTTCTTAAAAAAAAAAAAAACCTAAGGTGTAGAGGAAATTCAACTTCCTAAGGGAAGGGAATGTAAAACTTTATAGGAAACAATTAGTTGATCCCAATAATTAACTAATTAAAGATATTGAGCATGTAATCATCACAATTGAAACGAAAACGCATACTTGAAAATTTTAATGCAATTGACATGATGCAAACCTTAAGAATAAACTGATTTCTTTTCTTTGACCTTTTTATTTACAGCGGGTTAATTAATGAATTAACTTTATTGTTGTTGGTGTGTGTGTGTTAATCCTAATGGGTAGAAAGAGGACCAATTTATAATTGTTACAACTTTATCTAATACGTTCTTTACATAACCAAATGAACAGTCAAGATTAATTACCCATTTAATTATTATTTGAACTTTATGGGATAGCCCAATATCAGGCCACATTCTAATATTCTCGGACTTGGCCTAATAATAAGATAATCATAAAATTAAGTAGTATAACTTTAAGTACATGAAAATTAATCATGTTAATTCAACATAAGTGACTTAATATGATGAAATAATAAATGTGAGTAATGGCAGTTGTACATTATTTATGTAATATTCTTCCTTCCATATAATACAACATTTATCACCCATCATACTAAGTCCATAATAATGATATAAATAAATTTCATCATGGTCCATCATTATATGTTAAAGACATTCATGTTAAAACATTAAAACATAAATGTGTACACCATTATGTAATAGGAAATTATTAATGCAATATCAGAAACACATAATTGAGCTCAGAGTGTTAATGTCATCATTTCTATCATTCAAGATTATAATCAAGACCCATTCTATGTACCTGTTCCTTAAATGTTTTTAGCTGCAAACCCTTAGTTAACGGATATGCAATCATCATATTAGTAGTAATATGTTCAATAGACACTCTTTATTTCTGAACTTCCTCATTAACAGCAAAATACTTTAATTCCATATGTTTGGAAGCTTTTGAATATTTGTCATTTTTAGAGAAAAACACTGCAACGGAATTATCACAGTAAATTTTCAGCGGCTTGATAATGGTGTTGACAATCCCAAGTCCTAAAATAAAATTCCGCAACCATAAAGCATGAACCATGACTTCAAAACATGCCACAAACTCTACTTCCATAGTGGATGAAGCAATGACAGACTACTTAGCACTTTTCCATTATATTGCTCCATTTGCTAAAAGAAATAGATAACCAAATGTGGATTTTTTGCTATCAAGACATTCAGCAAAATTTGAATCTGAGTATCCAATCACCTCTAAATGATCAGACCTCGTATACATGAGCATATAATGCAGGTTCCTCAAAACTTTCTTTGCAACTTTCCAATGAGCAATTTAGAATTGCTTTGATATCTGCCTAACATTTCGACTGCGAAACTGATATTCAGTCTTGTGCAAGTTTGTAGATATATTTTACTGCCCATAATTGAAGCATAAGAAATTAACTCCATCTCCTTTCATTCTATATCATTCTTTGGACATTGCTTGAGACCAAATTTGTCCCCTTTTTGGATAGGAAAAATTCCTGCTGAACATTTATTCATGTTAAATCTCTCTAAAATTCTTTCGATATAAACTTTCTAAGATAGTCCTAACAATCCTTTGGATCTATCATGGAAAATTTCAATTTCTTATCACATAGGATGCCTCTCCCATATCTTTCATTTCAAAATTCTTAGAGAGAAAATCTTTAGTCTCATATAGTATACCCAAATCATTAGTAGCAAGTAAAATATCATCCACATAGAGAACTAAGAAAATAAACTTACTCCCACTAATTTTTTTTAGTATTTATATTGATCAACAATGTTTTCTTCAAAACTGAAAGATATTATGGTATCATTAAACTTAAGATACCATTGTCGAGAAGCTTGTTTAAGCCCATATATTGACTTCTTAAGTTTACACACCAATTGACCTTTTATTGAGAAACCTTTAGGTTGGTCCATAAATACTTCCTCTTAAAGATCTCCATTAAGAAAGACTTTTTTCACATCCATTTGGTGTAACTCTAAATCATATTTAGCCACCAATGCCATTATAATTCTTAATGAGTCTTTCTTTGAGACAGGTGAAAAGATTTCCTTATAATCAATGCCTCCTTTCTGAGTATAATCCTTGGCAACAAGTTTGAGTTTATATCGTTTGATATTGCCATTTGAGTCATGTTTGGTTTTAAAAACCCATTCACACCCAACTCATTTAGAACCTTCTAGCAATTTGATGAGATCCCAAACTTTGTTGTCTTCCATGAATTTCAACTCTTCTTTTATGGCATCAATCCATTTTTCAAAATCAGTACATTTTATGGCTTGTGGGTAAGAAATTGGATCTTTATTCATTGCAATAACAATATCTGACTCTTGCAAATAAACCACATAATCATCCAAAATGGCTGAATTTCTTTCTCTTTGAGATATCTTCAAAGGCATTTCTTGTGATGCATATGCAACAATTGGTTGTGAGTTAGTTTCTTGCGAGTGAGTTTCTTCATTCAAATGTTATTTAGTATTTTCATTAATTACTGGAATAATATTTGGAATATTTATGAATGAAAAAGTCTTTATGGTTAAAGGAACATCTAACCTTACTTCCTTAATATCGATATTTTATTGTTCAACACTCCTACTAACTTCACCATTTTCAATAAATCTAACATTTTCATTTTCCACAATTTTAGGACTATAGCCTGGACAATAAAACATAAATCCTTTACATTTCTCTGAGTAACCAATAATTTCTTTTTATGTGGATTATAGATTCTTGCCTCTACTAGGCAACTATGAACATGCAAATATCTTCAGCTAGGTCTCCTTCTAGTCCACAATTCAAAAGGAGTTTTTGGAACTATTTTACTAGGGATTCAACAAATACATTGCAGTTTTAAAGGCATACATCCACAATGATTTAGGTAGTGAGGAGTTACTCATCATACTCCTAAGCATATCCATTAATGTCCTATCACCTTTCTACCACACCGTTTTGTTGAGGTGTGCTTGGCATAGTATACTGTGCAAATATGCCATGTTTTTCGAGGAATTTTATAAATGGACCTAAACATTATCCTGACTCATCATATGTTCTATAGTATTCACCACCTCTATCAGATATTATGATTTTCACCTTTTTGTCTAGTTGCCTTTCAACCTCAATTATGTATACCTCAATAGCATCTAATGCTTGAGATTTTTCTTTAAGTAAATAAACATAACCATAACATGAAAAATTATCAATAAATGTGACAAAATACTTTTCTCTACCAAAAGATGGAGCATCAAAAGATCCATAAATATCAGTGTGTATGATTTCAAGAAGTTGAGTGCTTCTTGTGGCTCCTTTCTTATTATGTCTAGTTTGCTTTCCCTTTATGCAACCCACAAATACACTTAGATCAGTAAAATCTAGATTCAGAAGAATCTCATTCTTTATTAATCTTTCTAACCTTTCTTTAGATACATAACTCAAATGTTTATGCCACAAGTAAGCTAAATTTTCATTCACAGCACTACGTTTAATTCCAACATTACTATGAACAACAAGTAAGGATTCAATAAACTTATCATTAAGTTTCAATTTATATAAACCATCAGTAAGAATAGCAAAACCAATACATAAAGTATTCTTAAATAAATTGAAACAACCATGTCCAAAATCTCCTTTAAACCTAATAACATCAAGTTTTGAAATAGAAACTAGGTTCTTAAAAATTGAAGATGTATAGAGAGTTTTCAAAAGATCTAGTTGATGACCAGAACTCAAAAGCAAGCGATAAGTCTCTATGCCTTCAATTGAAGCCTTCATACGGTTTCCCATAAAGAGAAAATTGTTATTTAGGTTTATGGTTCGAATCATAAGAAATCCCTGCATAATATTGGAAACATAAGTTGTAGCATCAGTACCAAGCCACCAAGAATTCAAAGGAACTTTAGATAAGTTTGATTCAAACCATATAGAAATGTAATATTTACCTTTCTTTTCGAACCAAGCTTTACGTTTTTAGCAATCTTCTTACCAATGTCCGACTTTCTTACAAAACTTGCATTTGCCTGCCTTTTGTTCCTTTTGATCCGCCTGTGAAGCATTAGCAAGCGACTTCTTTTTCTTAAATTTGTTGGCTTTCACTTTCAATCCTTTACCAGCTTCTTAATGCATTAGGTTGACAGTGTGACTCTCTTGTTTCTTCAATCTTACTTCCTCTTGAGTAAGCTTATTGGACAATTCATTAACATCTCACTTTTTCTTCATAGTGTTATAGTTAATTTGAAAAGGCCTATTCTCAGGAGGTAGGGAGTTCAAAATGAACTGTACTATAAATGAGTCATCCATTGTCATTCCTAATGTCTTTAACCTTGCTGCAATATTAGTCATTTCAATAATGTGGTCTTGCATACTTTGCGATCCAATATACTTCATGGTCGTGAGTTCTGCCATAAGGGTACCAGCAAGTAACTTGTCTGCAGAACGAAATCGTTCTTCCACAAATTTTAAGTATTGTCTTGCACTTTCAATTTGTAGAATAGTTGTCTTAATATTATTGGCAATAGTCATTTGTATGACATAAGGCTTAATCTATTAGACCGTTTCCATGCCTTATGGTATAATTTCTCTTTCTCACTGCTTTTATTCGTAAGAGTAGGAGCTTGATTCTCTGATAGTGCCAAGTTAAGATCCAAAATACCTAAGTGGAAATTAACTTGTTCACTCCATTAAGATAAATCAAACCATTGAAAACAGTAACAGACAAAGCTTGCAAATGAATAGAAACAGTTGCAAAATTATACATAAAATGCTCATATTATTACAAATTCATTATAGATTTAAAATAAATAAATACTAAAAGTATATCATAGTTTCCCTTTGGGTGGATACTATAACACACTATCATAATTTAAAATACCAATGATAATTAATTACAAGTAAATAAATATTTCAAATCAAATGCATATTTGTCATCTTTGGATGTACAAATATGTTTGACTAAATATATTAATTCACTCTCATTATGTTTAATCTTTCATACATAATTAAACTCATCTTTTGGTGAATTATATTAAACATCAATTTATCATTAACTTTATTCATAGGCATTTTATTAAACATTATGGATAATTGATCTTTCATTTATTTGTCATCATAGTTTGGCCACTTTGATGACTAACAAATAATAAATATAAAATTCATACATAAATTAAATACCTTATTTTAATAATATGCATTTATAAAAAAAAATAATGCGAAAACTTAACAAATGCAATCAAATAAAATTTCATTATTAACTTTATATACACACACAAACCTAATATTCATATTAATCAAATTCCTAATAATCCAATATCATGTATGCCATTAATTCAAATATTAAAACAACCAAAACCATGAACATTAATAAACATTAAATATTATATATTTAATAAGCATCAACAACCGAAACCATGAATGATGACCAAACTAATATATGAATTTAATAATCAAATCAAAATATCAATTGCAATTTTATATATTTAATAAACCTTAATAAAATAATTTGGCCACCGAAAACATGAATTTCACAGTTCATAATTTGGCCGATTTGATAATCAAATCAAAATATTGATTTTTAACTTTTTTTTTAATAAACATTAATGAGGTAGTTTGGCCAAAATTCAAGAGAGAATAATAATAAAATACTTTATGAACATAAATGAAGAAAGTATATGTCCAAAAACTAAGACTCTGATACACATGTAAAATTTTATGGAAAACAATTAATTGATCATAGTAATTAATTAATTAATTAAGGATCTTAAATTTATAATTCTCATAATTAAAATTAAAACACATACTTGAAATATTTAATGTGTTTGACATAATGCAAACATTAAAAACAAACTGATTTTTCTCCCTTAATCATTTTGTTTACAGCGGCTTAGTTGATGGATTAACTTTATTATTGTTGGTATGCGTGTATAAACCTTAATTATTAGAAAGATGACCAATTTATAATTGTTACAATTTAATCTGATATGTCTATCACATAACTAAATGAATGATCATGATTAATTACCCATTTAATTATTATTTAGACTTTATAGGCTAATATTAGGCCACATTCTAACAAGGAAGTGTGAATGAAGATAAAAGAATAAAATTATCCCTAATTTTATTATTTTTAGTGTAATATTGTTGACAAATAAAATTATACTTCCCAAGCAATTCTTCATAAACAAACCAAACATGTTTATAATTTCTTCGTAAATGTATTTTTTGAAAAATATACTTCTCAAATATATATATATATATATATATATATATATATATATATATATATATATATATATATATATATATATATATATATATATATATATATATATATATATATATATATATATATATATATAATTCATTTTTTATATTTATATTTTTTAAAGGATAAATTATATTGTATGAATTCATAAAAAATATATGTACAAATAAATTATACATATGTGCGAAAATAATAGTAAAAAATTATTTTTAATGAGAAAAAAGAAAAATTGAATAAAAAATAAAAATATCTGCCTTGACCCATTATTTGATCCAACTCAAAATAAAATAAATAGTATTATATTTAAACGAATCAAATTTAAATTTTATAAAATTCACCCCTAACTCAACTCATAGCGATCCTTGTTAGATTCACATAAATCTTTATTACTTTAATACCCAAAATCTATCATGCTAGAATTATTGAGGAGATTAAAATTAATACCTATATCCATTATAGCAGTCAAACTTTTGCGGAATAAATGATGAATGAATGCTTGAACAACAGGATGTCCTTCCTCAGTCAAATCCTTAAATCCTTAAGATTACTCAACTCTCTATCTATGATGGAAAAATAATAGAAAGCGGCTAAATGATTTGACGTATTGGAGACCATAACTCTAAAGTTCTTTATATACTAACCCATTAGGATCCCATTAAGCCTATTTAGATCAGGAATAGGTATCCATCCATTAACCCATACCAAATCCTGAAGTCCATGGGCTTTACATAAATGAATCACTTAAACTAAGCCCACTTATAAAATAGCCCTTTAATATAATTATTCTAATAAATATGTAAGCCCACACAATAGAGATTAAAAAATCTAACAATCTCCCACTTGGGCTACATATTGAACTTGAAACAATTATATTAAATAAATTCTTTATGTGTACATGTTTGTGCTATTTTCTTTAGACTTCACCTTAGTTTCAATCTGGTCCATTTCCTATATTAATATGAGATCATAGCGGCTTTTGTTACATATAAGCATAACTAAACCTTCCATGCTCATCATACTAATATATTCAATGCCATAAATCAAGTATGGATGAGTGGCATGGAAATTACATGGAATGTGATCTCAAACATGCCTATTTCCAACTGGTCCTACTTTATTCTTTAGGGAGATTAATCCTCAATTCACAAAAAAGTTCAGAGATATAGACAATGAAATGAATCATAAAACTTTATTATGCATAAAATAAACATGTGAAACATATCTCAATATATAGAACATCCAAAGTAAAACTCCCACTAAACAAATGTATTATAAAATATGCCTACACTCATATGAGCAGTGTGCTCATGAAAAACCTTAGGTGGCAAACTTTTTGTTAATGGATCCGCTATCATAGAGTTTGTCTCTATATGTTCTATAAAGATCTAATCACTCTAAACTCTTTCCTTAACTAATAGAAACTTGATGTCAATATGTTTTGACTTCATAGAGCTTCTGTTGTTGTTAAAATATAAAACTGCAGATTTATTGTCACATAATTTTAATGGTCTTTCAATACAATTAACTAGACGCAGCCCA
Organism: Reutealis trisperma; assembly: GCA_947687605.1. NCBI lineage: Eukaryota > Viridiplantae > Streptophyta > Magnoliopsida > Malpighiales > Euphorbiaceae > Reutealis > Reutealis trisperma. The sequence goes on from CANTUT010000672.1 coordinate 245,785, forward strand.
GTGACAAAATTACGCAGCCATGTCCCATGATTAGATGCCTCAAAGCAAGCTGTGAATTTTGCAGCCATGATTGAAAAAGCTATAAGTGTCTGTTTGGCACTCTTCTAGGATATAACTCCTCCAGCCAGTATAAAAATATAGCCCGAAGTGGATCGTTTACTGTCTTGGCATCCAGCAAAATCAAAATTAGAATACCTAATGATCTCCATACTGTTTGATTTCCTATAGGTTAGCATGAAATCCTTTGTTCTCTACAAATACCATATAACCCGTTTGGTTGCTTTCCAATGATCCAGTCTTAGGTTACTTAAATATCTGCTCAATAGTCCCACTATAAATGCTATATCAGGACGGGTACACACTTGAGCATACATCAAACTTCCTATTGCTGAGGCATAGGGAATCTTTGGCATCTCCTTTATTTCAAGGTCATTTTTGGGGCACTGATTGAGACTAAACTTGTCTCCTTTAGCTACAGGTGTATCTCCCGGTGAACATCCTTTCATACCGAATCTACTTAGCACCTTTTCAATATAACTCTTTTATGACAACACAAGGATACCTTGAGAGCGATCTCGTAGTATTTGTATGCCTAATAAAAAAAAATGCATCCCCAAGATCTTTCATCTCAAAATTTTTAGTGAGAAATTTCTTGGTTTCGTGCAATAAGTTTATATCGCTACTTGCCAGTAGAATATTATCAACATACAACACCAGAAAGACAAACTTACTTCCACTAAACTTCTAATATACACAATCATTAACCACATTTACCTCAAAATCATATGAGGTAATAACTTAATGAAATTTGTAATACCATTGACGAGAAGCTTATTTGAGACCGTAGATGAATTTCTTTAATTTACAAACCATAGACTTTGAATCTTTGGATTCAACATTTTCTGGCTAAACCATATAAATTGTTTCATCAATGTCTCTATTGAGAAACGTTGTCTTTACATCCATCTGATGTAGCTCTAAATCAAAATGATCTACAAGTGTCATTATTATTCTAAAAGAATCCTTTGATGAAACTGGAGAAAAGGGCTCTTTATAGTCAATGCCTTCCTTTTGAGTAAATCCTTTAACGACTAGATGAGCCTTATATCTTTCGATATTGCCTTTTGAATCCCTTTTGGTTTTAAATATCCATTTGCAACTAATGGGCTTTGCACCTTTAGGCAATTCGACAAGATCCCAAAAGTCATTGTCTTTGATGGATTTCATCTCATCTTGCATGGCATTGATCCAATATTCAGAATTGGAACTTTGAAGAGCTTCGCAAAGGGTGATTAGATCATCTTTTGCTAAGCCTACAGAATCTTCATGTTCCAAGAGAAAGACGATATAATCGTCTGGAATCGCACTTCTCCTTTCTCTATTGGATCTTCTTAATGGCACTTCTTGAGGCTATTGAGTTTGCTCTATAGGAAAAACTTCATTGTTGTCTTGAACCAGAGTTGCATCTTGAACAATGTTAGGAATTATTGCCTAATCATTGTCAATAGCAATATTAGGAAGAGAAATAAATTTCTTTTTTTCAGCGACAACTTTTTCATAAAAAATGATGTTCCTTAATTCTTCCCCTTCAAACTCTACATCCTCAAGAAATCTCACATTTTCTGTCTCAAAGAAGGACTGACTAGTGGGATCATAAAATTTAAATCCTCAAGAGCATTTTGCATATCCAACAAAGCAGCAGCTAACAGTCTTAGAGTCCAATTTCCTTTCATTAAACCTATAAGGCCTTGCCTCAGCTAGACATTCCTAAATGTGTAAGTGCTTTATACTAGGCTTTTTTCCAGTCCACATTTCATATGGGGTTTTAGCTACTGCTTTGCTAAGTACTATGTTAAGGGTATATACTGCAGTCTTTAATGCTTCTCCCTAAAGTGATTTAGGTAATGAAGAATGACTAATCATACTTCTTACCATATCCTTAAGCATCTTATTTCGTCTCTCAGCAACACCATTCATGCTGGGTTTGCCCGGCATAGTGTATTGTGGGACGATACCGCATTCCTTTAGGAAGTTAGCAAAGGGTCTTAGACGTTCTCCTGATCCATCATGTCTGCCATAGTATTCTCCACCATGGTCAAATTTGATAGCTTTAATTTTCTTTCCAAACTGAAGTCCAACTTCCGCTTTATAAGACTTGAAAATGTCTAGGGATTGAGATTTCTCACTTATTAAATATAAGTAGCCATATCTAGAGTAGTCGTCTATGAACATAATAAAATACTGTTGACCATTCCATGCTACTGTAGGGAATAGGCCACAAATATCTGTATGTATTAGTTCTAAGACTTCCATACATCTGTTGGCACTTAATTTCTTTATGTTTGTTTGTTTTCCCCTAATACACTCAAAACATACTTTGAAATCTATTAAATCAAGAGAATCAAGAATTCCATTTGACATAAGCCTCTGAATTCTCTATTTAGAGATGTGGCCTAAACACTTACGCCATAGGGTGGTAGAATTCTCAGTTAATTTACGTTTTGTACCTCTTGAATTAGCATACAGGATTTCATTATAGGAAGAAATAGGTTTTAGCATATAAAGACCATTAATTAAAATATTGGTACCAATAAAATTGGATTTTAAAGAGATAATAGCTTTACCATCTCCTAAATTGCAAAAATATCCACATTTGTCCAAACAAGAACTAGAAATTAAATTTTGTCTAAAAGACGGAGCTACAAATGTTTCAACCAAATCCAAATAATAACCAATCTTTAATTGTAATCTAAAATGCCCTATAGCTTCCGCAGGAACTTTATTGTCATTGCCCACATAGATGAATTTTTCATCATCAGTTAGTGGTTGACTCTATAGGCAACCCTACATAGACACACTTATATGAGTAGTAGAACCAGAATCTATTGTAATACCCAAGCTCTCCGTAGCTCATCAAAGTTATAATAATACCATAGAATATAAATTTTATGAGTATAGTATCAATGACATAGTGATAGGATGAAAGAAACTCTTGTTGGTGCTAAGTACTTGAGTGTGTATTTTTATGAGAAATGAATGTCTATTGTATGTTTTATTGAATTAATTTTAGGCAATATGGCTTAGTTTAAGTTTATTATGATATGGGAAGGTAAGATTTAAAATGCCAAGTGAAAGGGAAAGGAAAAAGTTACGAAAAATTTTTAAGTTCGGGAAACATTTTCGGATGGGCTTGTTGATGGGCTTTTGGACTCAAAGCCCAAACCCATGGAGTGGCCGGCCCTAAGACCTCTAATTGTGGTGGAGCTTGACTAAAGTATGGTTAGAATAAGTTAATTAGGGTTAAGGATGAGAAGGAATTAGATTAGCCATATTTGTTGACTTATGTCAACTTTACACCAAAGCTTCCTACTTTTCCATCACCATGATTATGTTCATTTTGGTGATGATGGAATTCATTATTTTGATGCTTAGTCACCATACACCTAAGGGCCATCTCAACCATCCATCTTGATCAATCTTAGCCCTCCATTTCAAGCAAAAATGTGACCATTGATCTTGTATGATTAAATCACCACCATTGATTTTATTTGTATATAAAATGAAAATGTGTTAAACTATTTCATTTGCAACCTACACCAAAAATTTCACCCTTAACAAAGACTAAAAACCTCCCAACTTGTTCTTCAACTTAGAGCTAAATTTGGAGCATTTCAAGGTGAGATTTATTGCTTAAGTAATTCCTTTCTTTCCTTAGCCTAAGTGTGATAAATTGTTAGCAATTATCCCTTTTCTTTTAATCTCTATGATTGGATTTTGGTGGAATGATTTAAAGAAGAGTTAGTTTGGCATGTTAAGTGATGAAATATGAGAATTGGGGTTAAGGATTTGGGGTTTAATAGGTGAGTAATAATAAGAAAAGCATGAAAAATCAATGAAGAGGAAGTTAGATAAGGGTTCGGCCAAACTAGGGTTTTTAGGGAAAGTGTCCAAAATTTTTTTTAACACTATCTAAGGTTATTTGGGATGTTGAAAAGTGGTTTAAAAATGTAAAATTTGAATTTAGAGATTTTATTCAAAAATTGAAATTCTTAAAGGCATAATGCATGATATAAGGGAAGTGTGTAATGTGAAGTGTAGTTTGATGTTTGATTGTTGTGGTAGGCTTTGCATGACATTAATTTCATCTTTGTAAGATCAATTTGAGATTTGATTGAGAAATTTTGGGTTTTCCCCAAATCATCCCAATTTGGTAAAGTTAGGGTTTATGGGAATTGAAAGAGATTAATTTCAATTGGTGAATGAATGTTGATTGTTTGAGTATTAGTTTGATAAATCCATGTTTAAATTGAAGTTTGAAAATGAATTTGATGATTTTTCCTAAATCTTGGAGTTTTGAGTCACATTGGGAATTCCAAGATTTAGACTTGAATTTTTAAGATTTATTGGTTAAACAAGTTTGTAATTGATTCAATTTGATGTTTGTGAAGTCAATTAGAAATGTGGTTAATGAAAATGATTTTTCAACTCTATTTGGAATATACCAAAGTAGAGATTTTGATTTTTGAATTTTGTTAATTTCCCAAATGTTAGAGAATTGATTGCATTGGTCTCCATTGATAAACATGGAATTTAATTAAGGAATTAGGAAGGAAAAAGGAACCTAATTATTTTAATGAAAGGATTTGGACAACATGGGATTTTGGAATAAAGTGATTAAATAATTAATGTGTTTATGTATGTTATTGTTTAATGTATTGGAATGTGTTTTGGTGATTAGTAGTAGGAAGTTAATGTTAAGTTGAGTTAGAATGGGATTAGCAAGTTAAAGGAGTAGGAATTAATGTACGATTATTTGGGGTGTATTTGTAGAATTGAAAGGCAAAGGCATTGCTCGGGATATCGAGGAACCTCGTTATAATCTGCATTAGAACTATCGGTATAGGAGCTAAGGAGTAAAAGGTGAGTACCTAATAATATTATATTTCTTGTGCTTCAAATATAAGCCTGAATGTTGGATCACTTTCCTAATTAAAATGCATTGCAATTCTTTGGCATGCATGATATGCTTTACCAATTATTGAATTAAATATCCTTATGGCACTTGGCCAAATGAGCCTTATTGCTTCATCTCATAATATGATCAATGATGAGAATTTTGATTATTTATTGATATATTATCCATTGAATCATTTCATGGATAGAGAAATAAAATGTTATAATGGTACTGTGATAAGCAGAATACCCCTCTGATGTGGGGCAATACATCAGACTTTGTGCACAATGGTAATGAACCCGTGGATAGGGTAAGGAGTATTTGAACCTTAGCTGGGAAGGGTTTAAGGTCCCCAGTACGTACGATCCGATCAGTTGTACGTGTGACAGGAAATGTGGGAGTGAGCAAGGTGTATGCCGCCACTCGATTGATTATGAGGGAAACACACCATTTCCAATAAAGGAAATATTCTGCTAAAAATGCAATATTTATTATATATGGAAAAGTATTCCATAAGAATAACTCTTAACCCTTTTTATTTTATTGCTATAAGAAATTATCATTAAACCACCTACCATTTGTTTATTTGATATAGTATTATTTTGTACTCACTGAGCTTTGTCTCACCCCATAGTTGTTATTTATTTTTAGGACCAATTGATAGATCGGCAAGGTAAATTCCAAGTTCTACGTATTCGCTTGGAAATTGCATTGCTAGTTTTGGTATCATCATGTACATATTATGTTGTATTTTGGAAGTTTCACTCTAGAGCTCCATGTTTTGTTAAATTCTGTAATAATGGTATAACTTTGAATATTATTAGTATGGTGGTTGGGTATTATCTTAGTACAGTTCAGATACATTATTAATATTCACTGGAGTTGCAATTAGAATACTGGAAAATGGAGTTCAAAAGCGATAAGTAGGAAAATGAATTTACACGTTGAATGACTTTTACATGGGTATTTAACAAGGTAATCGGTAATAAGGAATAAGGAATTATGGCTACGATCTTGGGTTAAGGATAACATAATAGTAACAGCTTATGAGTTTTAGGTTATTCTACGGGTTTAGGTGACCTTGCGTCTCCCTATGCCCTAGGACAGTCGTGGCTCAAAGATGGATCGTGACATCTATCCACCAAGTATCTATAAGTACAGAAGCTAAATTAGCTTCAGAACAAACTAAAGTGAGAAATTTACCTTTCTTTGCACGCCAAGCAACGTACTTAGAACACTCTTTCTTCATGTGTCCTCCCTTCTTGCAGAAAAAATAGGTGAATTCATCACCTTGCTTCTTCGCCTTTTTCTGCCCGGGCGTTTCACTTGCAGTATCCTTAGCCCTCTTCTTTTTCTAATTCCGAGAGGTTGATGCTAAGTGAGTACTTTCTGTCTTATCCCTCTAAATCCTTTCCTCTTTTTGCACACACTGTGAAATAAGCTCATAAGAGTCCATTTGTCTTTTTGAGTATTATAACTCACCTTAAATTGGCTGAATTGTGCAGGAAGAGAAATTAGAACTAAATGCATAATTAAATCTTCATTTATCTCTAACTTTAGTGCCTTTAGTTTTCCAGCAAGATTTGACATCTTTGTTATGTACTCCTTTATGTTTCCTGTTCCTTTGTACCTCGTAGAAATCAGAGCAGCCAAATGGTTGCTAATTTTAGATTTCTCATTTTTGGCAAAATATTATTGTATTGCCACAAGGGATTCCTTAGCATTATTACTCTCAGAAATAGAGCCCCAAAACGCTTCCGGTATGCAACGTTTCATGATCATTAGACTTATGAGGTTAGAGTGATCCCATTTCTCAATTTTAGCCTCATTTGAATTATTCTCAATTGGAATGTGTTGCTCCATCCTTAGCGTAAAGTCTAAATCCATACAGCCAAGAACAATTTCCACGTTTTTTTTCCATATCTTAAAATTCGTACCATTTAGCATAGGAATGACACTGATTTGAGCATAAACATTATTTGTAGTTGTAGAAACTAAATAGAGAATAAAAAAAAAACACACAATAAATAATCATGTGATTAAATCAAGAATTTTGACAAGAAAATCATAAAACAAGATATCTAACACAACTTGACATTTAGTGTTTGCACAGAAATATCAATTGTAAATTGTAGTCTCAACGCAACAATCAAACATTGATAATAAATCCTGTCAAATAATAATCTTTCTTTGGACCGACTATTATTCACATGGAAAATAACTTTATAATTATCAATATTTATCATCGCAAGTATGTTCATTACTTGGCCAAACATTAACCTTCCTTTGGGCGGATTAATGTCGGCATAAATAATAAACACACAACATTTTTATATTCCAAATTAAATCAATTTACACATTAGAGGCTACTTTGATAGCATATTGCTTCAATCAATTTAATTTAAGAAATAATTAATATAATTGGTGCAAATAAAATCCTTAATATTACATACAAGTACTGTTGTTAACATCTTATAAAATTAATAACTTTAAGACACAATCAAGTCATGCACTAAGATTTTATTATATATTAAATAATTAATCTTGATGCAATCCATATTTAATGAATATTGTATTAGACCGATACATACATGTATTATAGCAATCGTCAAAGCCACAGTAGGATATTTAATAATATACATAATATTGACGGTACCAATTATTGGTATCTTTAATAGCAATCTAATATATATCAAACCGAATTGGATACATAATACTGCACCACGCAAATCAATGTGGTAATATTGAATTATGTAACAAGATTATAAAGTATACGATTACTATATATGAATATATAGAGTACCGATGAAACCACAGTACCACAAATCACAGGATTTTCAAACCCTTAACAACACATATAACCACTATAGTAAAATAATTCTTTAATCCTAATAACCTAACATGATATGAGTTCTGATACCACTTATTAAATTCATATAAATCTTTATTGCTTTAATACTCAAAATCTATCATGCTAGAATTATTAAGGAGATTAAAATTAATACATATATTCATTATAGCAGTCGAAATTTTACGAAATAAACGATGAATGAATGCTTGAACAACAAATATGGCTTTCCTCAGTCAAATCTCTAATTCCTTAATATTACTCAACTCTTTATCTATGATGGGAAGAGAATAGAAAGCGGTTGAATGATTTAACGTATTGGAGACCGTAACTTTAGAGTTCTTTATATACTAACCCATTAGAATTCTATTAACGTATTGGGGACCGTAACCGATTAGTTCGGTTCGGTTCGGTTCATTTTTTATAAATATAGTTCGGTTCGGTTAATATTTTATAAAACCGAAGTGAATTTTGGTTCGGTTCGATTTTAACCATAAGAAGTTCGGTTATAACCGAAACGACCGAAATTATATTACTTTATATAAAATATTTCAAATATTATGTATAATTAGTAAAATATAAGGTAAAAAATAAGATTATTCTCTAACCCTTTCTCTTTCTCATATCCTTTAGCCGGCCCTAAAATTATTATTTGAGATATAATGATTATTAGTTCTATTAAATTCATTGTAGGAGTAGGGAGAATTTGCTCTAATGGATGAATTTATTAATAATGATTTATATTTTTATTATAATTTTTTAAATAAAATTAAAAATAATTTTATTTTCCTCTTTAAAATGATAATCTATGATAAATGGATAATTTAAATTTTCCATATCCTTAATGAAAGCTGCAAAATTAAAATTTACATTAATTTTGTCTTAAATCCATGAAAAAGCCCAACTACCAGGCCCAGCAGCCCAAACCGATGGACCGAACCGAACCAAACTAAAATTTTTCAGTTCAGTTCAATTCGATTTTTATTAAAAGTTCGGTTCGGTTCAGTTTAAGAAAAAATTAAGTTCAATAGTTCGGTTATTTCGGTTCGATTCGGTTTTGAACCGAACCGACCATTTGCGCAGTCCTAATTAAGCCTATTTAGGTCAGAAATATCCACCCATTAATTCATACTAAATACTGAAGTCTATGGATTTTACATAAATGAATCAATTAAATTAAGTCTACTTATAAAATAGCTTTTTAATATAATTGTCCTAATAAATATATAAGCCCACACAGTAAAGATTAAAAAAAATCTAATAATCCCTACTTTCATCTATGGAGAAAGTTATGTTTATATTTGTTAAAAAAAATGTGAAAATTCTTAACACTCCTTCGAAGGAGGAAGTTGTGTCCACATTAAAAAGATATGGCAAATTTTGAACGATAGAATAATCTACAACTACTACCGCTAGCTGTTTCGCTGTTAAGAATTCTAAAAATTAGTTAGAGGCTGTTTAATATTGCTATTTGAGACTAAAAATGCATTTTTTGAATTGATTTTTTTTTAATTTTTAGAATTATTTTTTTAAATATGTTTTTTTTTTTAAATATCTATTAACATGCTTTTTTCAAACAGCAATTTTCAAATTTCAAAAACTCAAAAAAAAAAAATTTTTTTGAAAAATGCTTTTCTAAATCGCAATACGAAACAGGCCTCTAAAAACTCTCATTTGAACTTTTTCATAAAAGCTAATAACATATGTTATTTTTTTAGTATGTTATTATACCAAAATTTATTAATAATTATTAAAATTATTTTTTCAAATTGATTTTATGTGATTTATATTCTTTAAAAATGAAAAATAATTAAACTAAAATTATAAGAATTAGGATTAAATTCTTAAAAGCTGGCTTCTGACTCAATACACAGAGTTGTTTTTATTATTAAAAAATTAATGTATATAAGCAAGAAATTTGATATAGAATATATAATAATGCGCATATTCATCATTTTATAATTTAAGTACAATTTTAACAATTAAATTATCAAACACTATGTAATCAATTTCAACTGCATGCTAATTATAAAATATTAGCTGTTGACTGTTACCATTACATCAAATAAACCTCTAAATTATAATTCACATTTAAAACAGTTTATAATATACTTATAATTTTATTAATAATACTTTTTATTTTATACACTATATACAAAAGTAAAAATAATTATATCCTTAGTGGTAATTTTTACATTCAACAACTACTAAATTTCTACTAAATGATTAATTTTATTAACTAATAACTATGAATCACTAGTTCGTTACTATTAACAATCACTATATGCTATTAGTTACTACAAACAACCAAATCAAATGGGTTGTCAATGTTAGTGGAATTCAAATTTCAACACTGAATTTTGAAGATATCACCTTAATATTAAGGTTTTTTTTTTTCTTTTTTTATTTATTAATTTAGATTTGATTAGAGTTTAAATTTAAATTTTAGTTTTGAAAATGATTTTATCACTTCTTTAGAGGCATATTAGTATAATTAGGATAAACTCATGATTAACTTTTATTATTATTATTTCATTCATATTTAATGTTTAGAAGATTCAAACTAGACAACTAATCAAACGTAGCAAAAATTCACATTTTGATGTTAATAAATTATTAAGTTAAAGAAAAACTAAAATAAAATAAAATAAAATAACAGTAACGTTAGATTTTTTTGAACTGAAGAAGAGGCATGGAAGAGTTTGGACCTCAAATTTGGAACGTTGGATCCCATAATTCAAATGATTGGAGGGATAAGCTTTTGATAGCTCTTTTAAAAATTTTGTACCCCATTTAGTGGACCACTTAAGAGAAGGTTCCCTCCTTTCTCTCTTTCTCTTTCTCTCAACCCAATATGCTTTACTTGCTTTTCTTGGATGAAAATCTTTGCTCCAGAGGAGACTTCTTTTCTAAGCATGTATTTAATATTTGATGGTCAAAATCGTTACAGTTAAAGCAGATTTGCATATTTGCATTGTGGTGGTTCCCACGAATCGGTAGCAGTCGCCATAAAAAATCAACATATAAAGTGATTTATATATATTTTTTTTAAAATACTATCGTTCTTTAATTTTTTTTTAAAAAAGTATATATTGCCTATTAAATTAAGAGGTTAAATTTGTAACAAATCCTTTCTTAGTCAAGTCCAAGAGTTCACTTTTTCACGTTCGGCGTATACATTTAAAAATTATTTTCTTGCATATTATCCTTAAAAATCAACTTTGATTAATAAAAAAACGAGTAGGATGGCAATGAGATAAAGAATTTTTATTCTCCGTAGGAATTTACCCCGTACGAGGCGAGAATTTTCCGATTTTTCTTTTCATGGGAATGGAGATGGAGAAAATTTTTTCTTTATTAGTAGGGACGGAGCAAGGATAGAGAGTGTATTCCCCATCCCATGGAATTCCCATCCCCATTTCCGAAGAGATCCGATAATATAATTACATAATTACCTCTTATATAATTAGTAATAATTTACATAATTACTCCATAATATAATTAATAATTATTAGAAGAAATTTATTTAAGTATTCTCATATTTATGTATGCTGAATTGTTAATATTTTACTAAAAAAATTGCAAAATATTTTTAATGTATTAAGAATTTTTACATTTTAATTTTGTTTGGTCGATATTTTGTGGGTTTGAATCTATTAATATTTTTTAAATATATTTATTTTTATTTTTTTGTTATTATTTATGAATTATATAAATATATATAAATTTATTCAAATAGGGACGGAGATCCCCGCAGAGATAGAGATTTTCATAGAGATGGAAATGGAGAATGAATTATCCCCATATGTAAGGCGGGAATGGGAACGGAGATTCCTCGCTAAGGTGAAAATGGGGATAGAGAATGGTTCCACCGCCCTTGCCCCACCTCATTGCCATCCTAGAAATAAGTAAAATTTGCTACTAATCTAGTTAATCGTACGAGTTAAAGGCCAACAATATTGACTTCATTTTATTTTTATTTATAAATGCCACCACGGTTTTTTCTTTATCAATTGATCTCGTTTTTCTTTATTTCAAACTATTATATAAAATGAAACATTTTAGGTATGGATTCTTCTATATATATGCAACAATCCTCGCACTGTTATAAATAAAATGGAGAAGAAAATGAACAAAAAATATAGAGAAGAGAATAGTTTTTCTAGTCCTTCCATTCAATAGTATTAGGCCCTTTATATAGAGTACAGAAGAGAAAAAAAAGGAAACTTTTCCAATAAAAAAATACAAGAAATAAGAAGCTTTTCCAATAAAAAAAAATACAATCAATACTAATATGGAAACTAGAATATTCATGTATATAGAAATATATCAATCAAATCTTATAATATATCATAACACTCCCCCTTGATATCTTTTACAAAGAATATGTCTCGTTAAAACCTTACTAAATAAAAATTTTGTGGGAAAAAAAAATCTTAGTGAAGGAAAAAGAGTGCATTATTCTTGTAAGAATTTGCGCCATAATACTGTCTCGTTAAAAATCTTGCCAGGAAAAACCAATGGGATAAAACCTAGGCTAAGAAAAAAAAGTGTACAGTGCACTAAAATCTCCCCCTCATGAAAATATGATTTCTATCAAATATCTCTTAGCCAACGCATACTAATTTTGTTAACTAATTTTTCAAATGTAATTGTAATGAGTGCCTTTATAAATAAATCTGTCAAGTTATCAAATCGTATACTTAATGATATTTAAGTAATATCCACATATAATAATTTATTTATAGTACTCCCTTAGGATATTACTTGCACTATAAATATACCTCGTTAAAAACCTTATTAGAAAACCTAGTGGGAAAAAACATAGCTAAAGAAAAGAGTACATTTCATATGCTATTTTGTCATTACACAAATTGTCTCATTAAAACCTTTGTCCAAAAAAACCATGTGGGACAAAAACTTAACTAAGGAAAAAGAGTACAATCATATACTAATTTGCTCCCCCCTGATAAGGACAGATTTTAACAAGATGTATACTAATCGATGAAACAATACTGTGTGAAAACCACACTAGATAAAGACTTAGTACATAAGTATATTAGGTTATCACTCGAGCGAATTTGGTGGATATCTCTTCTAGAGCTCATATATATAAGAATTTGAGTGAAGTTTATATGTCTACTTCATCAATCTTGATATACCCACCTTTAGTTTGTGCAATGCGAATTGTATTGTTTTCAAAATATAATGAGGGTATCTTTAATGAGGTACTTCAGGACCATAAAAACCTTTATAAAAGTACAGTATCACTATATGTGAATACATAGCGAGTCTAAGATCTACCATAACAGAGATGAAACAAATAATCAATATTCGCATATAGACCAATTTCAAATATGAATCAAAATATAATCATAATATTAACAGTATATTGAAGATAACTTTTTACACCACTCTAATATTTCTTTATAGGTGCAGAGTTATACCTAGTTAGGAATTTTTCTTGCAAATGCAATATCAGTCCTGATACAATTTGCAAGATACAAGAGTTCCCTATATCACTTATATATGGTACTTCAAGACCAAATAGCTCTTTATTATCTTCTTTAGGTCTAAAAGAGTCTCTCTTCACTTCTAGTGAGCAGAACACCTATTGGTGTGCTTGAGGGAGAAGATTTATCCATGCAAAAATTATTTAAATATCTTTTCCACGTAAGTATACTGGTATATTAAGACTCCTTAATAATCGATCTGCAGGCCGATACAAAATTTCATTTCCTTTAAATTTTTCATCTCAAATTACTTTTCAAATAGGTACATACTTATTTGAGTTCATTAGGAGTCACATTGATATTTAAATCAACTTATACTGCAATAATAACATATACCATTCTATGGTCTTTTATGAATACAAATGGACATAGTGTATTATTCACATATCTTTCTTTCAATAAGAATTTACTCAAATAATCATACCACATATCCATATTGCTTTAATCCGTACATAGATTTTTGCAATTTAATGAAATATATGTCACATGTTTAATGTGTATTCATTTATGATATACTTAGTCCTTCTGGGACTCTTATTGCTTTCATAAAGAGTACAATAAGCCTTTCATTAACTGCCATATTAATTAAGTATCGGAACATGATCATTTCCATAATAAAAGAATTATTTTTCTCATAGTCAATGATAGAATGAGTCTAGCTTTATTTTAATTGTCTCATTTCATGATGATCAATTATGCTTATGCTAATATTTAGTTATACGTATAGATTCTGAATCCATATTTTCTCTTGTAACAGCAAGAGCTACTGTTGAGGCAAATTCATCATCGACGATAATTAAATTTCTATCAACTATTTCTTATATCACAAAAATAATTGAGATCTCATAATTTTCATTTATATGATCATCAACTCCAGAAGCCATATTTGGAGGATTTAATTGTTTCATTGTCTCAGTTTGTATCTCATAATTGGCTATAGTTCTTTGACTGAGATCTTCCTCTTCAAGAGATTTCTCTTCAGGAGATTTTATGAGTGGCACTGCTTTTCTTTTCCGCAGATTTTTATCTTTAGTTCCAATTTACTATCCACGCTTTTGGCGTGTAGTGAGATTGATTGATTTTCTATTTGCAATTGGAATCATAACCCTTGCTAGGAGATTAGCAATTGTAATATGAGACTTTGTCACTCTTTTAACATCTATAAATGCATTTGGCAGTTAAGTTGCAATTTGTTACAACTGTATTATTTTGTGAACTTATGGTTCACTCTAACTTGTACATGGATCAAAATTATTTAAAGGGTTTTCCTTCCAATAAATTTATCGATATTCTTTAGCACTGCAGGTGCTTTTCCTTTCCCTAATGTCGAGAAATATGCCTCATCAAAATAAATTTTTAGTCTCTTTTGTGGACTCATTATCGCACATTGAGATAGTGATATTAATATATTCATGGCATAAAAAAAAAATTTACAGCTCATGTCCTTATATAAGTTTCAAGAGAGAGTATATATGATGTACACAATGGCATCCATGCCAAACTTTCAAGGTTTAATTATTGAACTATAAGTTCAATGCTTAAACTGCAAGTTCAATGCAATATATTGTGCATGATATTAGGGATAAAACAGTAATGAAATAACTCATTATAATACAGTAATGAAATAACTCATTATAATACACAACTTGTAAAATCCTTGCAAATTACTCCTTTAAAGAGTTTACATAAAATCATCAATATTGAATTGAGTTGTGTCCTCTATATGGACGGTTCCTCTTTTAGAATCTCATGATTTACCAAATGATTTATAACATTCACTTCAGAGAATACAGTTGTACTAGTGGGCATTATTTAATAATTTTTTGTTAGCAATTATTCTTTCAAATTTCTCATTATTTACCAAATGATTTATAGCATTCACTTCAGGAAATGCAGTTGTATTAATGGGCATTGTTTGATGATTTCTTATTAATAATTATTCTTTGCAACTACTAGAAAAACAATATTTGTAAATTTTTACTTTTTATACTGCTACTATAGGAACATGTAACTTTATTACCACATAATTTTAGCTGTGAAGTAATTTTAAACATGGTTGAATTATATTTTCAAATAGACTTTAAGTCTTGTAGATGTAAATTTAGCCAATCATATTGAGCTTGTGGTAGTACCACATATTTCAAGTGATTATATCTATCTTTAAAACTTTTCTAGAAAATATAAAAATCATTAATAATAAGATATTCAACTTGTAAATCCTCACTTAAATGATGTTTAAGTAGATAATAGCTTTTGCTTTTGCTAGTATCTAAATGTATTTCATTATCAACAACTCATATCAAAAATTATTCTCATTGAATTCAAAAGCATATGAAAATTATCAACTAAACTTTAATTCACTATACTTTACTTTATTTAAATGACTAAATTTGCATATATTTAAAATATATCTAAATAGACCAATCAGAAAATAAATTAATATTAATTTTAACAAACATTAAATTTATAATTTATCCTACCAAGGAAAGGTAAGCACTAATTATGGTTCTCTATACCAACATAAATCCAACAATATATACAATCCGGAAATAAATTCATCAATTCGCAAATTAACAAAACCATGTCATTTATATAATTTATATTCATCTCATCTCACATTTAAATCTCTAATTGCTTTCACATCAATACATATTGACATAAGTAAAATCAAAACATATATAATACACACAACTTTCTTGTAGGCTATTCAACTAACAAATATATATATATATATATATATATATATATATATATATATATATATATATATATATATATATATATATATATATATATATGAGACGTGTATTATCCATAAAAAAAATTTTGAGTTGAGATACTAAGATCGAAGGATATGTAATAATATATACACTAGTAGAATCGATTTCAATTTAATAAATCAAGTAAACCTATTAATATGAATGCAAGATCATCCTTTCCCCACAAAAACAAGTCAATAAACCAATAAATGAATAATTTAGGGTCGGATTTCATACCAAAAAAAAATTATAAGTCATGACTTTAAAACTATGCATAAAATGTGTTGTTATAATTGATAACCAATTAAAAGTTGCAATTTGGTTGGTTAATCAAATAGGCCATACCCATCATTCTAATACATATAAATAATAATGAAACACCCAAAACAGAAAAATCAACACAAAAGGTTTTACCTTAATATTATAGCCATACGCAGGTACTTTATTGACATCTAATTTATTCAACGCGTGCAGTTTAAATCAAATTTATTAGTTATTCAGGAACATAAAATATCAATTTTTTAGGGATGTCTATTTTATTTATTTCAATACTCGAAGGAGTGACACCAGTATAAATAATTCTTACTCGTGATGTCAAGCGCCATCAATTAACATTGTCTAATATAAAATCATAATAAAATAAGTCTTTTAAAGACTTGTAAACAATGCATTTAGTTTTTCAGGAACATTTAATGATTCTTTAATGAATTGATATTTATTTATTTTGATTAGTTCTTCAGGAACTGTAGAGAATATTAGTTCTTCAAGAACTGTAGAGAATACCAGTTCTTCAAGAACTGTAGGGAATACCAGTTTTTCAGGAACTATAATTATTATTAGTTCTTCAAGAACTCATAACTTAGTTATTTATTTAATTAGTTTTTCAGGAATTATAAATAATACTAGTTCTTCAGGAATTAGAATTTAAAATATAATACTAGTTCTTTAGGAATTCATAGTTTAGTTATTTATTTAATTAGTTCTTTATGAACTATAAATAATACTAATTCTTCAGGAATTAGTATTTAAAATATAATGCTAGTTTTTCAAGAACTAGAATTTAATTGATTAATCATTAAATAGTATATCAAATCTTTATAAATTTAAAAAAAAAAATTTGAGATAAATGATTATAAGAGAGAAGAAAAAAAATGATTTCTTCAAATTAATTAGCCCAATATGTTCAAACGATTTCTTAAAAAAAATGATTTAGTTTTTTTTCTTTAAAAAAATGTATTTGATACATAAATATTAATAATAATAGTAATTAATTAGACAAAAATTATTTACCATAAATCTTGAATTTTATTTTTTTAAATTTCTCGCCTTAGCTAGGTTGTAGTAAATCACAATCTATCCAAAATTATGAATAATATTGCAGAACGATTCGTGCTGATAACGTGTTATAAATAAAATGGAGAAGAACATGAACAAAGAATATAGAGAAGATAATAGTTTTTTTAGTCCTTCCATTCAATAGTATTAGGCACTTTATATAGAGTACAGAAGAGAAAAAAAAAGGAAATTTTTCCAATAAGGAAAATACAATCAATACTAATATGAAAATTAGAATATTCATGTATATAGAAATATATTAATCAAATCTTATAATATATTATAACACACACATTTTTTTTTTCTTACTAAAATAAGTAATGATACGAAAGGGATATAAAGCATGAAAAGAAATAAACTATTGGGACTCACAAAAGAAAAAAATAATTAAAATATTTTGCTTATTTATTAAAAAATTTTAAATTTATGGAATTTGGTGTTATTTAAAAGATATTTTTGATCTTTAATAATTAGTATTTAGTGGTTAATACTTTTCATTAAAAGATTTTAATGGACAATATAGTCATTTCATTATACAAAAAAAAAAATAAAATGGAGTGTATTTAATCTCCCTAATTATTTTATATTTTATTAATTGTTTATATAAATAAATAAAGATAGTAAATAGCTCAAGTCAAATCATTTTGAGTTGTGGGCATTGGGCAAGTCGGATTATGCATCAAGTTGATTTTTAAAATAAAAAATTTTACGTAAAATTTAGGTAAATTTTTACAAGTTGGATAGTGTTGTATTTTTTTATTAATTATTCAAATAATTTTGATATTTTTTAAAAAATACATTTTTATTAAATTATTGTGAATAAAATGAATCACATTTGGAATCATATCACATATCTGCTGAATCAATATGAATTATAAATTATGATTTTTTTTCCAAAGAAGAGATATATTATACTAGCATTAAAGAGGATATTAAGCACGAAGAGCTATATGAGTACAAAGGGAGCCAATTAGGATATAACATAAAGGACCTATAGTCGAAATATAATATATCCATAAAAAATTTTTTTGAACTAGGCTTCAAACCAAAAGAACCACAAACATAGAATCTAGGAAGTACCTGGCCCAAAGGCCTAGCAAAAGTATTGAATTCTTAAAATGCCTCCAGTTCTTATCCCTTCTAGAACCCTCCATCTCGTCCGCCTTTGCCACTACTAAAGACAGAAAAAAGAGAATACTAAAGTGAGCATGGTAAATGCATATGGACTAGCCCCAAAGTCCCTGCACCATTAAGCTTCCACTCTATAGCTCGCCACTGCTGCAGAGATTAAGGAGCAGTGGTAACTTGACAAAGAGTAAAGATCTTGTATTGAAACAACTAAAGCCTTAGGAGAGTCTTTTTTCTATCAAGAGTTATGGATCTCCTTCAAAGATGTAGATCAGCTATTAAAATTTTCAAATATAGGAGACTAATGCTTGTGCTAGCAGAATCTTTACCCATGTGCCATTATCCCTCCAAAACTAACTCTATTTAATGATGAAGTCGGTGAACAGGTTGGACAAAAAAAAAACCACAAACATAGAATATGGGAAGTACTTCGCCCAAAGGCCTAGCAAAAGTGTTGAATTCATGAAATGCCTCTGGCTCTTATCCCTTTCAGAATCCTCCATCTCGTTTGCGGTCATCATTGCTAAAGACAAAAGAAAGAGAATGCTAGAGTGAGCATAGTAAAGGCATGTGGACCAGCCCCAAAGTCTTTACACCTACTCTAATCTGCCATTGCTATAAAGATTGAGGAGCAGTGGTAAGTTGATAGGGAGTAAAGATCCTTTGTTGAAACAACTAAGGCCTTGGGGGAGTCTTTTTCTATCAAGACTTATGGATATCCTCCAAAGATGTAAATCAGCTATTGAAATTTTCAGATCTAGGAGATCCATCCACCATAATCCCTCCAAAACTAGCTTTGTTTAATTATAAAGTCGATGAATAGGTTCGAGCAAAAGAACCATAAACATAGAACAAAGGCTTAGCAAAAGTGTTGAATTCTTGAAGCCTCTGGCTCTTATCCCTTCCAGAACCCTTCACTCATCCACCGTCGCCACTGCTAAAGAAAGAAGAAAGAGAACACTAGAGTGAGTATGGTAAATACATATGAACTAGCCCCTAGAGTCCTTACACCATTGAGCTTCCACTCTAGCCCACCACTGCTATAGAAATTCATGAGCAGTGGTAACTTAACAGGAAGTAAAAATCCTCTGTCAAAATAACTAAAGCCTTAGGATAGTCTTTTTACTATCACAAGTTATATATCTCCTCCAAAGATATAGATTAGCTATTAAAATTTCCAAATCTAGGAGACTAATACTTGTGCTAGAAAAATCTTTATCCATCCACCACCATTCCTCCAAAACTAGCTTTGTTTAATTATGAAGTCAGTGAATAGGTTGGATACAGCATAGAGACACTCATGGCATCATCGTTGTTACAAGCCCAGCTCCAAAACACAAAAGGCCCGATGAGAATGAGAGACAAAAGATGCTAACAGAAACTAATTATTAATATATATAAACAAATAAACAAAGAAAGGTATTAAAAGGAAATAGAGATTGTGTGCCCCTTTGATTGCTAGAGCAGCAAAACTTGAGTCAAAAAGCAAGAAGCTTTAGGGAGAGGAATGGTGTAAAGGCTTAAAAATTGTGAACTGAGCAGATTTCACTGTACATTAAAATATTTTCACAAAATACGAGTAATTTTTATGATGAGATTTTTTTCAAGTAAAAGAAATCTACATAAACTAGCTCTAAGTCTTCCGATTTAAATAGTAAGTAATTGACATGTAAAATTAGAATTGAATATAAAGAGGGATTTTTGAGTGGCACTTGATCTCCAAACTAAAAATTCCTTATTAGAAAAATCCTTTATTTACTATTAGATATTCGAACTAAATCAATATTGTGATTTTTAAGCAATTTCTAATCGACCCATACTAAATTATATCTTTCCAAAACACCAAAACCATCCTAAAAAATTACACATATAGTGGTGGAATAAGATTTTTTTTTATGGATTAAAAAGATTAAAAACAAGCACATAAAAAGAAACTAAAGCAAAATACTACTACGAGACTACGAAATTATTAATTTTTGCTGCTAAAAGTTGGGCCTTCTCTTGCATTGGAGAGGAAAGATGTCTTGTACTCACAGGAAGCTCAAGAGCATGTTTACCTAAAAAGTATGCATAATTGTTCATCAATCCCCCTAGTATGGGATATTCTAACTTCCCATGCACCATTTACCAACTGCATTCACTAACAAAGCTACTAAAAAGAGAAGGGGAGCAATTAATTTTGGATTTTTTATAATAAAGTATGCATAATATGATTAAAAGTCAAAATTGCTCCCTTAAAAATTTAGATTTGCCCCTTTATTATTAGTTTAAGAAAAATTTTAAGAACACATTTCCTTTATAAACCACCTAACACCATCTAAGACCAATGAAATGTTAGCATTTGTATTCCCATAAAAATTAAACTTACAAAATACCATTTCAAATAGCAATTGCCATCCACTTTCTTTCTTATTCCCCTTTGTTAAAAATTCTAAGCAAACAAAATAAGTAAAGAAAAAGAAACAACTCATGAATTAAAAAGAAGAAGGATAAATTAAGCTAAGTAGGTAACTAGTCAAAGATTTAAGCTTATTATAGGCTATAACATATATATAGAAATTATTGGGTTGTATGTTAATTATGTTGAGTTATTGTTGAGTTTTACTAGTTGTAATTCTCAACTATTCTAGCGAAATTGGTGGAATTTGGTCTTTAATTCTAAATGTATAAGAAATAGATTTAATTAACTGTATAAGGTAATGAATCAAGTTTTTGGGAGTTAAAAATTTTAGTAAAATTATTTCAATGGAGGGAGAGAGATATTCAGCTAGTTGAAGAGAATTTTAGAAAAATTAGTTCATTTAATTCTTTAATTTAATTAAGTAGGCAATAAATCTAATTAGAGAATTTGGTGATTTAATTGAAAAATTGGGAATTGATTATTTAGTACATATTGTGCCATTTAAAGAAAAATTAAAGGATATGTGATTAATTTTATTCTTGGGTTAATTAAAAGTTCATTTTTGAGTGCTAATTTGCCTGCAAAGATTAATAGTCAATAGACAATTTAATTTGATGAATTTGTTTATTCATTTACTAGTTATAAATAAGTTGGCCATATGATGAGACCAACAAACCAAGCTATATTAAAATTAATTTTTTATTGTTTCTAATATATTTGTATTTTTTTTATTCAAGTTGCGGAGAGATACTTTAAAAGAAAAGTAGTGTTTGAATCATCATTACTTATTCCTTAATATAAAGATCATGAAAAAGAGTGCCATAATTCAAAAAAGAAGTTGTGGAGATTTTGATTTAACAAGTCTTCCATCAAATCTTGGATTACATAAGCCAATTATAAATTATCATCCTAACATTCGGGATGAGATTCGAAGAGCTTATTTGCAAAAGGGATCTTGTCAACCTCATTCCCATAATTTTAAACAAACTATACAAGGTAAAATATTGAAATGATTTAATCCATCTTGGTTTGATGAACATCTTACTTGGTTAGAATATAGCATAGAGAAAGAAACAGTTTATTATTTATATTGTTATCTTTTTAAATTAGATAGCAAGGACCATAAGGGTAGTTGTGATGCTTTTGTTGTACATAGAGGGGTTCAATAATTGGGAGAAAAAAGAAAAATTACAAGCACATGTTAGAGGTCCTAATAGCAAACACAATCGAGCTTGGAATAAATGTCAAGTATTGATGGATCAACAACAACACCTTGTGAAAACTCGCCAGAGCACTGGTCTGGTCCGCTAAAAGAAATTGAAATACTTTTTGGGAGAAACATTATGATTAGAACCCGCGATGAGTTCAGAAAATTGCATTTTGCAAATTATTATTTAGAAAAGAAGTCGCCACTTTAATTTTGTTTATTTTAGTTGGAAAAATTAAAGGAAAAACCCAATTTGATTTACTATAAAATTATACCATTTATTCCAATGAAACGCACTAGTTCTCGAATAACCAAAGAAGGCTTGGTGACTAGGTTTTGGTCAAAATAATTCAAGAAATTAGTGTAAGCCAAACACAAAATAGCTTTTGTTAAAAAAAAAAAAAAAGAAGAAGAAGAAGTTTTTATGTATATGTGAACAGATATAACATCATCTATGAAACATATATTTTCAATGCAATGCATGTTAAATATTAAGCAGTAATAAAGCAAAATAAAAGAAATCTACTTAAAATTATTACAAATAAAAATGTCAAAATCAAGAGATCTTTCCTTTAACCCTTATGGATTTAGGAAAAGTACACATTTCTCAAATCTAATCTAAATAACTAAAGTAAGAAAAAGTAATAAAAAAATTGTAATAAAAAAAATGATAGAAAAGAGAACCAAAGTTTTGATTTTTTTTTATTTAAGAAAAATGATTTTACCTTAAACTATATGAAGAAGGTAATAGAGAAGAAAAGTTATTAGTTTTAGTGGAGTTGATACCTTAGAGCAGCACACCTGTGTATCCCTTTGAATGGAAATCAAACTTCACGCAATTCTTCCTTCTTGTGAAGGAGGGGTTTTATGTTTCAATCTTGTTTATAATGTTTTAGTTGATTTTAAGATTAAAGATTTGTTAATTAATTCAGATTTTAATTAATAGAATAGTAAATCTTGTTAGGTTTAAATCCTAAAGAAAGATAGAAGAGAGAAATTACTATATCAGATTTTAGAATCTCAAAAGGAAAGAGAAGAAGGAATTATACCTTTGATCTTCTTTTCCCTTGCATGAATGAGATTAGCTTCACCAGATATGAGGATGAGAGTCTCCCAAGATTGAACCTTATACAAAAAAGGCTAAAGAAGAAAATAACAGAAAGTAATAATTGAAAAATTAAGATAAATTTGAAATTATTTCTGAAAGAACTTTAGTAAAGAAAAAGGGAAGATTTTATGAAAAGGAATCTTAATTTTCAAGAAAAATGGAGTTTTAACTTGAAAATTGAGAGAAATTGGGAATTTTGGGTCTAAAAAACTGTGTCAAATGACTGAGGATGGACCCATATTTATAAGGAAAGTTTCTGGAGGTAAAAAAAAAAAAAATCAGAATGAACAGCGGCAAGGGCTACCCACCGGCTGCATTGAAGGCGTATCAGTGGCATGCCAACTTGGCGGCATGCAACCTAGAGGCATCATTGCATGCCTCCTGGTTGAGTTTTCTACTAGTTCGACCTGTTTGACCTATTTCGGCCTATTTCTGATCCAATTTGAATGATTCAAATTTCGTTATGCTTGTCATCCAGTCATGGATGATTTAGGAGTGTATCCAAAGTTAAATGAGCAAGTCTTGAGTCTTGAAGCTCTGATTATCAGCTTTTCAATTTTCAGCCTATTTCACTATTTTAGCCCATTCTCCTCCATTTCTCTTCTGATTTGAGCTCGATTTAATTCTACGGGTCCTTAATTAAATGCTAAACATCTAGAGGTGTAAATTTGAGGGTTCACACACCTTCAAACAATTGTGAATAAGCAAACAAAATAAGCTTAAAGTAGCTATCAAGTTCGTTTAAATGCTTCTATTAACTGTATACAATTTCTTTTGAGACAAGGTTTAGTTTTTCATGGTAATGATGAATCTAATGGTTTAGTTAATTGGAAAACTTTTTAGAAATTTTAAAATTTCTTAGTGATCACAATGAAGATATTATAAGAGTTACTTTTAGATAATTGTCCTAGAAATCTTAAAGTGACATCTTCAAATGTTCAAAAGATATTGTGAGTGCTTGTGCAACTGAAACTACCAACATTACCATTCTAGATATTGGTAATGCTTTATTTTCAATCTTAGTAGATGACGCTTGTGATGCTAACTTAAAGAATAGATGTCAATTGTTACTTGTTATGTGAACAAGTTTGGTCAAGTGATTCAGTGGTTTTTAGGCATTATGCATGTCACAAATGCTAGTGCTTTATCATTGAAGGCAACAATCAAAACATTATTTCTGAAGCATAATTTAAGCATATCAAGACTTCAAGGTCAAAGCTATGATGGAGCAAGAAATATGCAAGGTGAGTTTAATGGTCTCAAATCTTTAATCCTAAAGAGAATGAATGTGCTTTTTATGTTCATTACTTTGCACATCAACTTCAATTGTCACATGTATAAGTTGCAAAAAATCATGTGTCTGTTGCTTCATTGTTTACTTTGGTTTCAAGTGATATGAATATTGCTGGAAGCTCTTGTAAGCATCATGATATGTTTTTAGAGTTTCATACTAATAAAATTTTAAAAGCACTTGAAAGTAGAGAACTTGAAAGTGGACAAAGAAAAAATGAAGAGTCTACTCTTCAAAGAGCCTGAGATATAAGATGGGGTTAACATTATAATACTTTGACTAGTTTGATTAAAATGTTTTCTTTTGTTATTGATGTTCTTGAATTTGTCATGGAAAATCATAATAAAGAGTTAAAGCTTGCATTTTGTTAGATTCACTGCAATCTTTTAAATTTGCATTTTGCTTGCATTTGATGAAAAGAGTATTAAGAATCACCAATGAATTATCACAAGAATTACAAAGAAAGGATCAAGATATTGTGAATCCAATGACCTTAATTTAAATAGCTAAGTAACAATTATAACATGTGAGATAATGGTTAGGATTCTTTGTTTCATAAGGTCTCCTTCTTTTGTAATGAGCATAATATAAAAGTGCTTAACATGAATGCTATGGATGTTATTCGGGGATGATCTAAATGAAATATTGAGAGAGTGACAAACATGCATCATTACAAAGTTGAATTAGTTTGTACAGTTATAGATTTACAACTTCAAGAGCTAATAATTGGTTTAATGAAGTAATACATAATTACATTTATATGCTTCATGTTTGACTCCAATTTACTCCTTCTAAGCTTTGACAAGGAAAAGTTACTTCACAATTTTATCTTGTAAAGTTCTTACAAATCCAACTCTTTGCTCTTGACAATTAGTTAGAGACATATATTACTGATATGAAATCCAATTATGAGTTCCTAAATATTTAAGGAATTGGTCATCTTTCTGAAAAAATGGTGAAGACAAAAAAATATATTTTTATCATTTGTTTATCGACTCATAATTTGGGTGATTGTTGTACCAGTTGCCACTACCACAGTTGAGAGAGCATCTTCTACCATGAAGATTGTGAAGAATTGAATGCATAGTAAAATGGAAGATTAATGGATGTATAATTATTTAATCATATATATTGAGAAAGATATATTTAATTTAATTAAGAATGAAGCTATTATGTATCATTATCAATCTATAAAAAGTCACAAACAACAATTGTAATTTTTTATAAGTAAAAGGATGTTAGTTATTAAAAATTGTTTAAGTTTATAATTTATTTAAATTATATGTATTATGTAAAAAAAATAGTAGAAAATTTCATGTTATTTTGGCCCCCTTAATTATTAATTCTAACTTTGCTCGTGGCTACATTATTCTATGAATCAATAATCCATATGGAGTAACTAATCCAGCATTTCGCTCTTGTTCTACTATAGTCAAGGAGTTCATTTCCACCATGATTTTTAAATAACCAAGATTCTAAACCATCAGCAAACTAATTATCGTTCCCCACAACTCTGCTTGCTCTACATCACGAAGGCTAATGCTCTGAATAAAACTTGTACAACCTTGGTCATTTTGAAGAAGACCACTTGCTCTACTAATCTCTAATCTTATACAAGATGAATAAGATCCATCAATATTCAATTTCATCCATCCTACAAAGGAGGACTCCGTTTATAATCCAAAACAAAAGGTTGCACTTACTATTGGAATCAACTACCATATGATCTTCACCAAATATTAGCTGGTTTCTCTAGCTCCAAATGTTTGAATCTGTAATGCCAAAAATTAAATTCCACTCCATATCCTACATTCTTCCCCATTTCTCTGCCATTAGATTTCTATGAATTTAGTCTTATAAATCCAAAAAGAAAAAAAAATATTCCTAATGCACAGGGTTTAATAATTGCTTTCATTTTACTTGGACAAAATCATAGTCCCTTAAAGCGTGTACTGTGGTCTACAACTCTCCATGATATTTTGGGCACCTTCCATCAAAAATCATCTATCTTTTATAACAAAGCTCATTGGTTGGAAGCCTATTATGTATAGCAATCCATAAAAAAGTTCTTATCCTTTGAGGTCCTCATTGGCAAAACTAACTCAAAAGGTGTCTTAGTAGAGAACTTACCTGATTTTAAGAAATTCTAAATGACTTAATTAGACCCATAAATACCAATGGGGGGTTAAACTTTCTGTGATCTCCAAATAGGCATTCACAGGTACTAAATGCTTAAATTCTATCCAATTCCACTATCCATTAGTTGTAACATAGGAATTAACTTTTCTATCATAGTTGTCTAAAGGAATGTACCCTAAAGGAACATCTTCCAAAGAGCCAACTTCTTCAATCCAATTATCTATCCAAAATCAGATGCATTGCTCATGATCACCAGACCATGATACCCTATTCAACCTATATTGCCAAATCAATGTAACACCCCACTAAGTCGACGAGCTCCAGTTACTCAATTGATCTAAACAAAGACATTACCTTAAGTTTCACATATTTATCTATAAGCACTTGTACCTAAAGTGCTTCTAGGTAGAATAAAAATTTCAAGTCCAGTAAAAGAAAATTAGCTTGATTAGTGAAATTAAAAATACAATAAATTTCCAAAAAATAATTTTTAAATTAGATTAATAAACATAATAACAACTTTCGATATAATTCACTAATCATATTTCATGTATTACATATGAAAAAAAAAACTTGTATAACATAAGTTGCTTTTTAGTATATAGGTAACTTTTAAAATTTAAAGAAAAATGCAAAATTAATTTTTTAATGAGTTCAATAATAAAAATTTATAGTAAATTATGTGAGATATTTTCATATCAATTTATTTAAGTGGGATTAATGTTGTAGTCAAATATATAAATTTTAAAAAAATTTACATGAATTTATAAATTCTTTTAGTATTTTAGTGGATCAATTAACCTCACTAAAATATTAAATATATGTAATTTCGCCCTTGTGCTCCTATATATGTATTTCTTGTGTTATATATTCTTATCTCATTAGATTGATGTATGCACGTAGTTTGAGTAAAAAATTTCTAATTATAAATTAAGCTCTTAAAATTTATAATAATTTTAATGATAAATAATTAAATATAATAGAATATTAATTATATATATTATATTATGCTATAAATTTTGCAATAATAAATCATATATATAAAATGCATTTTTAAATTAAAAGATCTTAAGCATTATGCTATATAAAAATGGGATTTCTACATAAATGACTAAAAAGAGGATCACGCTTACAAATATACCATCACTTTCTTATTCTTACTTTTATACGCTCCACACTCTTTTTATCATTTTTAGATGCTTCACCTACATAAAACCCAAAAATCTCCCAAATCTCGTAAAAAAACAATATCTTTTGAATATTCGACTCGAAAAATCTTTAGGCAATATTCTGAGCAGTAATCGAACCAAAAAAGATAAAAAAAAATAAAAAATCAACAGTTTTAGGTAAAGCAAAGATCTGGGAATTGACTGGCCTTTGATGGAATTAGCCCATCTACTCATCTCTCACATATGTTTTAGCAATCATATGCCGATTAAGAGAAAGTTCCTTGAGAATGAAATGGCCTTCAAGATTGTTCCTATGCTTGTCCTCTCTCTTCTCTTTACCAGTTACTCCGCTTTCTTACTTCTGTCTCTCCTTGTTTTAATTTAATAGATGATAAAGAGAGAGCATGTGATGAATTCTTTGGGAATGTAAATAGAAAGAGTTTAGTGAAGAGGAGGATTGGTTTTGGCTTTGGACATTAATTGGGTTTGGTTGATTAGGCAAGTGGAATTCAAGGAAGTAGCTTTTGAGTAAATTAAAACATTTGCAATACTTGATCTAACAAGTGAAAGGTGGAGATTCTCCCATCAATTGATGATGTTTGGACTCATTTGGGTCTCACTACAACTTGCTTTACCATATCACATCACATCACTTTGTGGTGTATAATTCTGTCACTTTCTATAAGTTTTTCACTGTTATGTGCTATGCTTTAATCTATATTAATTATAGCCTAACATAAAAAATCTATATTAATTATTAATATTATCATCTCCTACTTTAATATATATTATAATTTTGAACTATTTTTTCTTTAATTATACCAAAAATCAACTTATAAACAAGTAACAATCAACCTAATCAACCTCTGATCAACCAAAAAACAACTTAATTCTCAAGCTATTCCATAATCTCTCTGAAATTACAGTATTTTAGAAATACTAATGCTAAAATACGTAAAAACCAACAATCAACCATAAAATATCAATAATCAACTTGTAATTAACAAAAAAAAAATTAGTATTTTAGCAATACTAATGTTAAAATACGCAACAACTAACAATCAATTTGTAATGAACTAACAATCAACTTGTAATCAATCAACATATAATCAACTACAAATCAACTTCTGATCAACTAAAAGACAACCTATTCAAGCTATTCCATCATGTCTCTCAAATTATAATATTTTAGTAATACTAATGTTGATTATTAGTAAGCAAATGAAAAAAAAAAAAACTAAAAACACATACAAAAAATTCAAAAAGGTAAGAAAAACCAACAAAAACATAAAATTTATTAAATGAAGATAATCCATCTCATATATGAACAAATGATTTTCATAGTAAACAGTATATCTTAAGTATATAACGAGTGTATTTTAAGTATATAACTAATATATTTTAGATATATTTTAAATATATATTAGAAGTATATGCTTACGTATTCTTTAGAGATTTAGCACTCTCAACCTTTTTCTTTGAAAAAGCATCATTAATATGTAAATCATCATCAAGTATAGATAACAATATTAATTTGAAATATATGAATATTTTTAAAGAATTTGAGAGTTAAATTAAATGCTTAACCTATTCTTTATAAATTAAATGCTTAACCTATTCTTTATTTCCTATTTTTAGAAAGAAAAAAGAAAATATGAAATGTGTAGGTGAAAGGAAAAAAAGTGACATGTGTAGGTAAAAGAAAAAAAAAAGTGACATGTGTAAGCAAAAGAAAAAAAAATGTGACATGTGTAGGTGAAATAAAAAGAAAATATGACATATGTAGGTGAAAGAAAAAAGAAAATATGACATGTGTAAGTGAAAGAAAAAGAAAATGTGACATGTGTAAGTGAAAGAAAAAAGAAAATATGAAAATGTGACATGTGCAAGTGACTAAAAAAAAATTAAAAATAATTTTTAGTATTAACAGTAAACAATATATTTTAGATATATTTTAAGTATATAACGAGCATATATTAAGTATATTTCAGGTATATCATAAGTATATTTTAGAAATAAATTCTTTCATCTTTTTTAGAGATTTAACACTTTCAACCTTCTTTTTTATTTAGTACAGGAAATTTCAGCTTGGAACAAAGATTTTCTTCAAAAAATTTATAATTATTTAATATATTAGCATATTAAATATTACTTTAAATTAAAAAATTAATTTCTTATTTTATCATGCAAACCCCATGAATTATTAATTATTCTTCTCTAAATCAACAAAACTCTTCTCTTTTGCTCTCCTATGTTTTTCGAGGCAAAACAGAGAAGCCTAAATTGATCCATAAAACAACTACAACAACAACAAAATGACAATAGTATAATTGGAGTGACACTAGTAAATAGTGTTTTATATAAAATGGGAAGAAGTGATTGGAGAGAAAATTATCAGAAGAATCAGAAAGTTGGATTTTGGTTTTGATTTTTTAAAAAGGTGTTGCCTTTGTTTTTTTTTTTTTTTACTTTTTTTTTTTAAAGTCAAAATCCATAAAGGCTAGTGACATGCAATTATAATTGATTACCTATATTAAAAAAAAAAATTGACGAAAACAAAACTTGAATGCAAGGAAAATAGGAAATGTTCAAAACTTTTGAAAATCGAAAATGGCAAAGAAAAATAATCTAAACTTAAATATTGATAACACTATTTTTTTTTCTTGAGAATATAAAAAACTGAAATGTTTAAAAACAAAAAGTCAAAATATAATCTGTTTGTAATTATTTTTTAGAACTTTTGATTTATATGTAAGAAGCAGTTAAGGGAAGGATGAATAGTGCCTCAAGCTACCAAGAACATTTTCAAACACAGCAAAAAGAAAGAGTAAAGAAAAACACAAAAACGTATAAAAGTGAAAAAAAAAAAAAAAAAAAAAAAAAAAGGGATTTAGCACAAAAGTTTAAAAAAATAATGGAGGATATAAATGTAAAATTTTTAAAAATTATGTAAATGGTATAATTTCCTCTATAAAAATCGAACTAAAAAAAACAAAAATTGTAATAGGTTGAATGAGAAATCTGTCGACTTTCTGTGAAATTGAAACCCACCCCGTACGGTACAATACTGGATTGGGCTTTTGAGTTTATCTTTTACTGTAACATGGGCTTCACTTTTTTTTTTTTTTGTCTTTTTAAATATTTTGGATTGAGTATAGGCTCGTATAAATTGGTTGTTGGAACTGAATTTTTCCTAAAGTTTCTATCATAATGGTATGAAATATTTTTTTATAAGGGGAATAGATCAAGTTCCTTAATTTTAAGTACCCAATATTTAAGTTCCAGACGGAGATCTTTTATCTATCAATTTATTAGAATTGTACATAACCATGATCATTTATACTTTGATTAATTTTCTTTTCCATTTAAAAATGCGAGAAGTAAGAAATTTTAGATTTAAACTAGAAACTAACTTGCGCGTCGCTGCAGAATTATTCATTTTGTTGATCATAAATTCATATATGGAAATAGTAAGTGAAAGTATAATTTCAAGTTGCTATATATTTAAATTAAAAATATATCAGACAATTGTATAATAAAACTAAATTATATCATTCCATTATATGCAGTTATATATGAAATATTAAATAAATTTTTTTACCGATAATGAGGAATCTAAATTAAAAAATTACTTGGGGAAAAAGAAATATATCTGGGGATAAAAAAACTCTTCACATTGTCCAGAATTATAATAAGATAAAGGGTTTTCTTTTATGAGACTTAGGTCAACTTATAATTAGAATAAATATTCTAAGTCTATGAACAGAGAAGATCACATTATTTTCTTGCTTATGTACAATTAAATATAAAAAATAATATATTCAAATAAATCTCGGATATTATAAAATTATAGGAATATGATTAGGATTATAACTTAATTAAGTTCAACAACATCACTTAAAAGCGAAATATGTATTTAGAATCACTTGGTACCTTATCCATTGCTGCAAGAACCTTTTCTTTTGCTTCTTTCTCTCTTTCAAAAAATTTAGAATTTTCATCATTAACCCAACTTCTCAAATCTCTAGATAATATAAAAAACAAACAAAAATATCCGAGAACTTTTTTTTTTTTTCTCATTTTGCACTAACCAAATGGAAAAAAAAAAAAAAAAAAGATATTGATTTGTAAAATGATGGATTTTCAAATTCTTGCTTACCCAATATTAATAGCTTTTTGTGAGGTGTTGAACAGATCATAAACTTTATTACCTTTACCAAAACAATCACAAAGGAATTCCATTGATATGAATTTGTACTTAGAGACACATTTTTCAGGTGCTTTTAATGAAGAATTTTGATCCTTTATTGGATATAGAGTTTGACACTTGAAGAATTAAAAACATAGATTATCATTATACAAACCCATAAAAGAAAAAGCGGTTGAGAACAATGTACCAATTTTCAATAAGTAATTGAAAGTTTTTTTTTTTTATCATGAGGCTCTGATCTATTTGCAATAAACCAGAAAAAGAACAAGTCAATAAACAAAGAAGATGATATTATTTTCTAATTTAAATATAATCAAGTGTGAAAAAAGTACATTCTTAATTGTACTTTCTAGATTAACTTGTGAAATGCTTGTTTGAAAACTACATTTTTTGTAATTATGTACAGGTCTTTTAACTTTTAAGCAAACAAATTAAGAAAGAGAGGAGGGTACTAAGCTGTCCAATTTAATTCAATTCCTTGTGTTTTCAAGCCGTCCTAAAATAATTATTTGCAGAATAGAATATATTTTAGAGTTCTAAAGGATTCGGGTTGGTGATAATATGTTATAGAGTAGTGTGCAAAACTGATTTAGTATATACTAATAGATTTGTCAAATAACAGAAATTATTATCAATATAATAAGAATTATTAAAAAATTGAGAGGATATCCTTATCATGTAGCCCGTTATGCCTAACTCACTCAAACTCACAATGAGTAATTTAAATTTCTATATTGTCAAAATCCGTTTATAAATACTCGCCTTTTGTAATTGGATCTAATATAATGATTTGGTATTTGAAACCAAATATGTTGCCATCTATGGGTGCGTTCAATGAGTATTAGGTGTTGCATGGTGGCTTTTTAAGTATTCTGACCTTTTTTCTTTTTTTTTTTTTACAAATACATATATCATTTATCATTTTTAAATCGATTGTATTTTTTAGATGGAGGAGACAATTTTTATTTATAGAAATAAATAAATTATATAATTAATAATAAATAAAATATAAAATTTAATAAATTATAAATCATATTCTCTAGATTCCAAAATAAAAATAATGGCAACTTCAAATTCTATTTTGTCAAAAAAATTTCTACGATCCTAAAATAAAAATACTTATAACCACATGCTATTTTGTTGTATATTATTCTTAAAAAAATTGGACTTCCTCTTTCCCAAAAAATATCAAAAGGATTTTAGGTAAGCCTTTCTTAAAATGTAAAGACTCTTATACCTTGCATTTTTCAGAAAATAATTTTCCATTTCGATAAGTCTTTTGTTTGCTTACTTTTCTCTCCTTGGCCTCTCTTTCAAGCACTCCCAAAATGGCTTATAAGGGCCCTATTTATAGGCCCTTGAAGACATAGTGGTTAACATGTGAAGAAATCATTTTTTTAGTAGGTGTCAAACGTCTTCGTGGGTGGTGTACGTGTAAGATTGATCTATTAAGGTATTATGATTAAGATTAATATAAACACAATTTAATTATTAATAGTGTAAAAACATTTTCACATTAATACGATACGAAAATTAAATAAATTAAACAAATACAATGCGTATTTAATTTGATCGTATATAGCTCATGAATTATACACCACCCATTTAACTTGTATGACATTTATAACCTGAAAATGTAATATAATTATTATAGAAATCAACTATAATATTGTAAATCACATCATGATTAAAATTATTAATTCATTAAAAAGTTCATACTCCATATGTTCATATTCCACACAAATCCTTCACTCTTTTTCTTTTTAGTAATAAAGACAGCATATTATCACGCTCCACTTTTTAAGATGCGACGGTCCTAAAGCATGGGTAACCATAAAAGTACCGACAATCTGTAAAACTCATATGTATATGACTTAAGTCAACATAATATCAATAACAAATACATTAGCTCAAGATCACAACTTGCAACCCAATCATAACTTCCATACTAAATTCACATCATTCATTCTCATACTTATGGTCAGTCTTAATTTACCATTCAACTTACACATTAATACAACACTTGTCAAATACTTCTAATCACATCAAATACAATAATGCCATCTTACACACATGGAGCACCTAAGAATTTTTAAATATTTATTTAAATACAATAATTATCAAATAATTAATTATTACTTTAACTTAGTAATCCTCAAGGAAGAAATGATTGCTTAAGGAGTCAACTTGTCACTATCCACTAAACTCTTAAAAACATTCAATCCTCACCTGTCACATCCCACTTTTAAGGATGCGATGGTCCTAGGGCATGAGTAACCATAAAAGCACTGACAACACGTAGAACCCATACATATGACGAAAGTCAATATAATATCAAATATCAATATATTAGTTAGCTTATTAATATCAATATAATAATATAATAAATATCAATATCAATTTCAATATTCAAATATAAATTCATAAATATCTATAACTTTTGAATGTCAATATAATTATTATCAGGAAAAATATTTCCATATAAAATTATTATCTAAAACATTTAAATTCAAAGTATTTGAATATTTGAAAAATATTCATTTTTAACTTAGGCAAGTATTACGACACTAATCGGATATCTCCACATATACTTTTGTATATACGTTTTATATCGGGTTGGAATATTATATTCTTCCCTCTTTTAAGAAATTCGTCCTCAAATTTCAAAATACTTCATATAGGAAGTTATGATAACATTAGCAAGTACTATCACTCCAAATACCTTATTGTTATACCTGGAAACTATTCATTTCGATTTATTCTTTATAACCATACACTGATATCACATTTGTTGTGCACAAATCCTTATATATATAAACATTCATTTATACGAATTAATCTTATGTCGATATCATGAACTTTTCATTTGTACAAGCACATCACATTCACTTCTAATCTTACATACTAGTAACCCATATTTTCATATAAACTCATCATAACCTTATAAATCATCTATAAATCTCTTACTTAGGACAATTCTTAATAAAATGACCTAGTTTTCCATATCCTAAACATACTCTTGTTGCAAATCTACATCTTTTTTCATGCTTCTTTTAACAAGTAGAACATATGGGATACATATAACATTGATGTATTGGTGTAGGTGTACTCACATCTCTTGAAGCATCACTCACTGAAGTATTTCGGGTTTGACCTACTTTTTAATTTGAATTGATGCCACACACCCAGATGTTCTCCTTTGCAAACTACTTCCTTCCATTTGACTATTACTCTTTTGAGCTCTAGTTTTACTTTTCAATTCTTTATCTCCTTCCACCTTTTCTTCTTCATATCTTGCTTCTATTAATTCTTGCTGCCTTTGTAGGGACAATTTCCTTTGCAAACTTAGACAACCTACTAAATTCCCTAGCATACTCTACCACAGTCATACCCTTTTGTCTCAAATTTTGAAATTCAACTCTTCTATTCTCTTTTTCACCCTCAGCTAAAAATTCATCCATTAACTCCTGCTTAAGCATTTCCCACGTAGGAGGATTGTCTCATTATATTCTATCTTCCACATTTCTTTGAAACCAATTCCAAGCATCTTTCTTTAATTGAAGTCCTACTAGTTCTATCACCTTTGCATCAGAATAGGATAGTCTTTAAATTAACTTATCTATTTCCTCAAGAAATTCATGTGGTACTGTACCTTCTTCACTCATAAATTCTGGGGGTCTTAACCTTCTAAAATCATGAGTAGACATTCCCTCTTCATTTAGCATTCTCATTGCCACACGTCTAGCTGCAGGTACAGGCAAAGGAGAAACTTGTTATCTTTCTCTTGCTATTTGTTCTTTAAGAAGTTGATTTTCTTCACGTAATTGTAATATCTCTTGTCTTGTAGCGTCCATATTTTTCGAAGTACATGTTCATTTCCTTTTTGCATTCAACATCGAGCTTTAGGCAGTATCTATATAAGGAAGCATGTAAATCAGAGAATCTAATAGATGAGAATAATGTTGATTTAACATAAAGGATAACTTCAATTGACGTAAAGGATAATCCTATGCTCCATGGTGTTCATATATCCTATGACTCATATAAGTCCATTCTAGACTTAAATATAAACCAGGCTTTAATACCACTTCAGTCACACCCCACTTTTAAGGATGCGACGGTCCTAGAGCATGGGTAACCAT
This sequence comes from Reutealis trisperma, assembly GCA_947687605.1. Lineage (NCBI taxonomy): Eukaryota > Viridiplantae > Streptophyta > Magnoliopsida > Malpighiales > Euphorbiaceae > Reutealis > Reutealis trisperma. The sequence goes on from CANTUT010000672.1 coordinate 281,989, forward strand.
AAAGGCACCGACAACCCGTATAACTCATACATATGACGAAAGTCAATATAGTATTAAATATCAATATATTAGTTAGCTTATCAATATTAATATAATAGTATAATAAATATTAATATCAATTTCAATATTCAAATATAAATTCATAAATATCTATGACTTTTGAATGTCAATATAATTATAATCAAGAAAAATATTTTCATATAAAATTATCATCTAAAACATTTAAATTCAAAGTATTTGAATATTTGAAAATATTCATTTTTAACTTAGGCACGTATTACGATACTAATTGGATATCTCCATATATACTTCTGTACATACGTCCTATATCGGGTTGGGATATTACACATATGAATAAAGATGAATAGAAGAAGAAAAGGAGAGTGAATAAGATTGCAATGCTTTTCTTAGAAAAAGAATAGAAAGTGTTAGGGTTTTCTTTGTTGAATTAAATCAACCTTAAGTTGGTTGGCTTTTACATTTTAATCCTTTCTAATTCTTTTTTTATTTTTTGTTATCTTTAATCTTTTTGTCATTTTTTTCCCATTTTATTTGTGTCTTCCAATACAATCAAAATAACTATTTTAATCCTTAATATTACTCAAAAAAAAAACTTCATAATAAAACACAACATGTAAACTTAAATGGGTTGTTACAGATTAGTGGGGCAACTTGTTACATAACTCATTTTAAGTAGTGTCATAAGTAGATTGACCTGTTTACTGATATGGACATGCTAAGACTCAATATTAACTCGAAATTTTTTCATATTTAACAAATCAAATTAATGTATTTTGACTCTTTTTATAGCCCTAAATTTTTATTTTGTTAATTCCAATTTTAAATTTCAAACAAAATTAAACTCATCTTCTCTTATCTCATCCCATTGAACAATAACAATCTTTTTCTTCAATCAATATTTAAATCAATAGGCATTTGAGGAACTTGATCATGCAAAGGGTTCCACGATTGTCCCTTAAATGCCTACAAGTCATGGCTGAAAAGCCCACGACTGTGGATGGTGGAAGCTTCCATTAAGGATAGGCGGCCTTCTATCCAACCAAGGATGGGAACTCTAGAAAGGCTGAAATGCCTAGCCCATTGCGATTTTACAACAAACAGGAAAAAGAAGCTTGCAAGGAAAAGTATAAAAAAAAGTAATAATAATAATATTTCAGGAAAAAAAAAAAACCTGTTTCATCTTATATAATTGATAGTATATACAACACTTTTGTAGGTTATCATCATCGAATTCATTTTAATCGAATTCATTTTAAGAGAATTCAAAAGTTAGTGCTTATAAGCGCCTTAAAATTCTAAAAATATTTAATCATAAAAATAAAATGGATAGAATAAACATAGGAGTCATAACTTCTAACTTAACCTAAAAAATTACGAAAATGTTACAAAAATTTTGGTAAAAACTCCCATTAAAAAGCGAAAAATAAAACAAGCAATGCACTTTGCTGTTAGGATAACAACTCCCAAGGACAAAAATTAAATACATATAATTGCATAACTTGGGCCTTCAACTTTCAATTGGTAATCCTATCCTTGGTCGCAACCCATTACCCAAGTATTTTAGATTAACATGATTTTAATATGTATAATTGTTCTCTCGTCGTTTATGTGTATATATATATATATATATATATATATATATATATATATATATATATATATATATATATATATATATATATATATATATATATATATATATATATATGTGTGTGTATTGCATGTGTGGTATGTGTGTCTTTCATTTACGGAGTCCAATCCCATAAATGAGCTAACAGTGAGCGGGTTGAGAGACTCTGGCTTCTCATATTGGTAGCATAGTGTGTGTAAGATATAAAAATTAATGTGCCTCTTCAAAATTGTCATAATTTTAAAGTATATATGTATCATTTTCTTATTTTTATGTGTATTTATAAATTTCTAAAAAAGTTAATTTAAATTTAAATCTTTTCAGCAATAACTAATTAAACTAGTGTTTTAAAATCAGACAAGACTAATCGGTTGAATCGAAAATCATTTGCCAGTCCAATTGGGTTTACTGAAAAATCAAAACTTTGGTTGGTTTTGAGCAATCTCTAATCGATTTTGAGCAATTTTGCCATTTTAAGGGCTCAAACGAAGGAATTTGGCCGAAAAACGACGTCGCTCTTGCCTAAGGCAATGACTTTGAACTAGTGGCCCGTTTCCTTTTGAATCGCATATTTATAAGGCCCCAAATCCCAGTTGGCCCGAGCTAGTATATTTTGTATTTGGGCTGCAGCTTGTCCCAACGGCTCAGGAATCTCTCTGAAATAGCCTCCACGTCAGTCTCCTCCACTTGGCAAAAACTCGTCCTCGAGTTGGACTCTGGATCAGGGTACAGTGGTTCTTCAGAGGAATGGTAGGGTAACAGATCAGCTACATTGAAAGTATTCGAAATAGCCATGCTTTTGGGAAGATCAATGACATAGGCATTGTCATTTATCTTCTTGCTGACAGTGTAAGGGCCATATTTCCTTGGCTGAAGCTTGCTATAAGTACCCACTGGAAAGCGTTCACGCCGAAGGAACACCATTACTGGATCTCCTACAGAAAAAACTTGCTTCCTCCTATGCTTGTCAGCAGCTTCTTTGTACTTTTGGTTGGCAGCTTCTAATTTCTGTTTGACCTCCTGATGCACTTCTACCACTTGTTGAGCCATATGAGCTGCTGCAACACTCTTCTCTGCATCTTTAGGAAGATGAATTAAGTCCAGAGTATGTTGTGGCGCCTTAGTGTAGACAACAGAGAAAGGAGACCTGCCAATGGCACTGTGAACAACATTATTATAGGCAAATTCAGCTTGAGGCAATGCTACATCCCACTGCTTTAGTTTGTCCCCACAAATACGGCGAATCAAATTTCCCAAAGTACGATTGACTGCTTCTGTTTGTCCATCCGTTTGAGCATGAGTAGTGCTGCTGAAATTCAAGGCCGAGTCAAACAGCCTCCGTAAAGTTCGCCATAAGTGCCCAAGAAATTTGCTGTCTCTATCTGAAGTGATGGTCTTTGGCACACCATGCAAACGGACTATTTCTTTGAAGAACAGTCTGGCTATGCTGACAGCATCAGAAGTCTTTCAGCAAGGGATGAAATGTGCCATCTTGGAAAACCTGTCAACAACAACAAAAACAGAATCTGCACCTCTTTGAGTGCGAGGTAAGCCAAAGACAAAATCCATAGACAAATATTCCCAGATGTTCTCAGGAACTGGTAAAGGCATATATAACCCAGTGTTTTTGGATTGTCCCTTGGCAGTCTGACACACATAGCACCTCTGAACATACTTGGTTACATCCTTTAGGATTTGTGGCCAATAGAAACGTTCGCGGACTGCTGCAACTGTTTTATCTCGCCCCAAATGAGCTGCTAACCCTCCACCATGTAAATCACGAATTACCTTCTCCCGTAGTGAAGTGCGAGGAAGACAGAGTTGGTTGCCATGCATTAAATACTCATTCTGGATGTAAAAATCAGACACAGGTTGCCCACCAGAACAAGTCTCCCAAATTTGTCCAAAATCCTCATCATTAGCATAGCACTCTTTCAGCTGCTCAAATCCCAGTATCTCTTGGCTCAACATAACTAATAGACCAGCTCTTCGACTCAATGCATCTGCAACAATATTATGAACCCCTAACTTGTGATGTAGCCTAAAGGGAAACTTCTGTAAAAATTGACACCACCGGGCATGTATGTCTTTGCTGATCCGCTTCTGGCTGTTCAAGTACTTTAGCGCTTCATGATCTGAATAGAGCACAAACTCCTTACCAACTAAGTAGTGCTCCCAAGTTTTAAGAGCTCGTACAACAGAGTAAAATTCTTTGTCATAGGTGCTCCACTTCTGCCTTACATCACTGAGCTTCTCACTAAAATAGCATATGGGCCTGCGCTCCTGGGACAGTACTGCTCCTATACCCACTCCGCTAGCATCACAGTCAACTTCAAACAGCTTGTCAAAATCTGGTAAAGCCAAGACTGGAGTTGCGCATAGTTTTTCTTTCAAAATGGCAAAATTGTTCACTGCTTTCTCCCCCCAATGGTACTTGCCCTTCTTCATACACTCAGTGATTGGTGCTGAAATTCTTGATAAAGCGCCTGTAGAAAGTGGCCAGCCCATGGAAACTCTGAACCTCTAAGATAGTTTTGGGAGTTGGCCAGTCCCTGATTGCTTTCACCTTGGCTTTATCAACCTGGATACCTTCAACACTAACAATATACCCTAAGAATAGCAGTTTATTTATAAGGAAACTGCACTTCTTAAGGTTTATAAATAATTTGTTCTCCTGCAAGGCTATTAGTACTTCCTTTAACTGCACTAAATGCTCCTCTTCGGTCTTGCTATAAATCAGAATATCATCAAAGTAAACCACAACAAATTTACCAATAAAAGGCCTCAATACCTAATTCATAAGCCGCATAAATGTACTTGGGGCGTTTGAAAGATCAAAAGGCATCACCAGCCACTCATATAAGCCTTCCTTTCTTTTAAAAGCAGTTTTCCACTCATCTCCAGGCCTAATTCGTATTTGATGATAGTCATTCTTCAAATCCAGCTTTGTAAACCACTTAGCCCCATGCAACCGGTCCAGCATATCATCTAATCGCTGGATGGGAAACTTATAACCCACAGTTATCTTGTTGATTGCTCTACTATCTACACACATCCTCCAACTGCCATCCTTCTTTGGAGTCAATAAGGTAGGCACAGCACAGGGACTCATGCTCTCACGAATATGCCCCTTCCTTAGCAATTCTTCAACCTTCTCTTTTAGGATCTCACTCTCATTCGGGCTCATTCTATAATGCGGCAAGTTAGGTAGGCTGGCACCAGGCATCAAGTTTATATGGTGTTGAATGTCCCGCATGGGTGGCAAACCATCTGGAACCTCATTTGGCATTAAATCTTGAAATTCCAAAAGTAAAGGCTTCACAGCTTCAGGAAAGCTCCTCCACTAGCAACTCAGGCTCCTCCTCATAGACTTGTTTGACTATCAAGGCATGAATCATCTTGGTCTCTTTGACTTCAGCCTCAAAATTCCCAGTAAGGGTCAAGAAATTCTTTACTGGTGGCCCCTCTGTTTTGTTCTTCAGCGGCAGTAGTGTATACTTCACTCCGTCCTTCACCATACTATACTGATTACTCCTCCCCGAATGTTGAGCATCGACATCATACTGCCAGGGCCTCCCAAACAGCATGTGGCACACATCCATTTCCACAACATCACAATAAATTTCATCTTTATATTTCCCAATTAAAAAAGGGATTTTGCACCTCTCAATCACTTCAATACTTTCAGCCCCTGATTTAATCCAGCCTAAAGTATAAGGGCTTGGATACTTCTCTACAGGCACCCCTAACTTTTTAACTGTCTCTTTCCCTATGATATTCTCCATGCTACCACTATCAATAACAACAACAAATATCTTACTAAAGATAGTGCACTGAGTACGAAATAATTGGTGGCGCTGGGACTCCCTCCCCTGTTTTGGTGCGAGCATCATTCTTTGCACTACATAGGTGGCCCCTTCTAGTTCCTAGTCCTCAAAATCATCCTCATCACCATCTGGCTCACAGCTATACTTCTCCTCCTCATCTTCTCTAGCTGCCAAGTTGATAGTTTTTCGTTGAGGACACTCATTAGACCTATGGCCTGGTTGATTGCATCTGAAACACTTCCCTGCAGTTGGCCTGGCGTAAGGGTTTACTACTTTCTGCACTTCCTTGTCTTTCCCTTCATTCACTGCTCGCTTGCCTACAGCCTTATCCCCCTGGTTTCGCTCATTGTTATAGCGATTGTTACTATAACGCTCAGTACGCCCAACAACATCGTGGTCTATTCTAGTAGCCTTCTCAGGGACACCAGTAGGCTTGTAACTATCAAAGTTCCTCCTACTCCGCTCTTGCTGCATCAATTCTGCTTTCATAGCCATGTTCTTGGCCTCAGTTAGGGTTCGCACAAACTATACACCAATTCTGTCTCTTATCACTGGCCTTAAGCCATCCAAGTATCTAGCAACCTGCTGCCCTTCTGACTCGGTTAGGTTATTTCTTTCAGACAGCCTCATGAACTTTGTGGGGTATTCATGGACTGAACGATTGCCTTGCTGACAACGTTGATATTGTTGAAACAGGACTGCTCATAATCTGGAGGCAAAAACTCCCGCATCAACAAGCTTTTCATCCTGTACCAAGTGCGAACTCATCCTTTGCCTTCACGGAATCTTTTATTCTGGGTCCTCTCCCACCAGGCGGAAGCTCCGCCCTTTAATCGACAGGCCACTAATCTCACCCGCTTCTCAATAGGCGTTTCCATATAGTCAAAGAACCTATCAATCTTTGCTATCCAATCTAAAAAATCTTCAATGCCCAGACCCCCATTGAAACTAGGGATGTCAACTTTCAAACGAAAATCCCTATCTTCTCTATCATCCCTACGTCGTCTATAATCATCCTCTTGACCCCGATCTCCATTCCCACCATATCTATCATACCGACCTCCTACAAACTCTTCTTCATCTTCAGATTCAGAATCATTCTCAATATCTGGCCACCTATGGACAGGGACAAGTCTCTCGACAGGGTTACTACTAGCAGCTTCGACTCTTGGCCTTCTGTCATTATTCCGATCCCGGTTCATGTCGATACCCATAGCATCTAAATGATCTACGATTGCATCAAAGCGTTCCTCAAAACGCCGAAATCTGCGATCAATCTGCTGCTCTATATGTGTTTCTAAACGCTGCTCCAATCGTTGCAGCGCGTCGTCCCCAAGGATTGGGGCTCCAGTCTCCTGAACACCGTCACGAAGACCACCGCCAGTCGCCATAGGCTCTTATACCACCCGACGCAGCGTAAGCAAAAAGGATAAATCCAATTTTAGGGTTTTCAAAATATGACTGAATTATTGATTCCTCAAACAGGCTAAAACGAGAGTATAAATAGGGGGCCCGAAACCCTAGGTACAAAACTGCCATAAATGGCGAGATTACAATGTTACCATAAATAAAAATAGGAAACTAAACAAGATGAACGTCACAAACGGCGCCGAAAACAGAATTAAATATCAAAAGTTATGACAGAAATAAAAAATTTCCATAAATGGATTAATTGCCATTTTAAGGGCCTAAACGAAGGAATTTGGCCGAAAAACGACGTCGCTCATTGCCAAAGGCAATGACTTTGAACCGGTGGCCCGTTTCCTTTTGAATCGTATATTTATAAGGCCTCAAATCCCAGCTGGCCTGAGCTAGTATTTTTTGTACTTGGGCTGCAGCTTGTCCCAACGGCTCAGGAATCTCTATGAAATAGCCTCAACGTCATTTTTAACTGATTTTATCTGTCAAACTTTTATTAATGGGAATCTTTTATAAAAAGATAAAAATAAAAAAATTGTCCAACTAGTCGGACCATTGATTCCACTAATCTGACCATTAAACCGTGAATCAATGACCTGGCTGATTGGTGCAATTTTTAAAATATTGAATTAAACTAATATAATGATATTTTTACAAATCATCATTAATAATTAATTACAAGAAAAATAATAAACATTAATAAAAAAAATTAACAATTTCTTAACAAAAGAATCAATCTATCAACGTAATTGAATCATTTTATGAGGTTTCGAATATTTTAAAAAATTATTTAATGAAAAATAAATTTTGATGAATAAAAAATTAAGTTATTTTTAAGAAAAATAACTTTCTCTTTTTAAAAGAGTAGTTATTTTCTCAATTTTGATAAATGAATTATAATGAAAAAAATAAATATAAATTTATTAATCCGTTCATCACTGATACTCACTATTAAAGATCACTGACGATCATTGCTAATTTTCATTGACCATCGATAATCACTATTAGTCGCTGACGATCATCAAATTTAATATTTTTATATATTTTTCCTAATATTTATAATAAAATTTTAAAAATATGAAATTTTTATAAGTTTAAATATATTTATAGTCTTATAAATTAAAATTTTAATATTTTTAATTAATTTTTAATAGTATAATCAAACAATATAAAGTCAGTTATTTGAATTTTTTTTTTTAAGGAAAACATTTGCAAAATAAATTATTTTTTATGAAACAAACGAAACTCTAAATTCAAATTAATTCTTATATTATGTAAGTAACATTTACTTTATGTTTGAAAGTAATTTATAATGAGAAAAGAAATTGAGAAGAGTGAAAGTAAGATTAAAAGTTAGAGGATAGAAAATATTTTTTTTAATTTTTATTTAAGAGAATATAAAAAAAAAAGAGGAAAGAAAATATATGAAATATTATTTTATATACTAAAATTACAAATATATCATTATTTTTACTTTTAAAAATATGGTAGCAGAAAAAATTTGTAATTTTTCATTGTTTCCATCTATTTTCTCTCTAAATTTAGAAGAAAATGTTTTTAGTGAATTCCATATATTTTTTCCACCAATTTTCATTCGTCCATATTTTAATTTTTTTTTCAAAACCATAAAAAATTTAATTTAATTTCTATTTTCTTTTCTCTCTCTTTCTATCTTTTCATTTTCCACCATCTCAAATAAATAATTAAATTCCAAGTAAGTCAAAATAGAGAGCTGTCATAAAAAAAGAAGGTACGTTTTAATTCAAATTACTGAATAAATTAGTCGTTAATATAAAAAAGTTAATATTTTTGAATGTTGATTAATTTGAATATAAATATAAATTAGAGAAATATTAAATATTTTTATTTTTTTATTTTCTCTAATTATTTTTTCATTCTCATGATTATATATAAATTATATTAAATTTTATAAATATATATTATTCATATATTTAATTTATATATCATAAAAAATAATAAAAAAATAAAAAAAAATATTTAATACTTCTCCATAAATCATTACTTGGCACCGACTGACACGACATAGTCAGTCTAGATAAACAAAAAGTATGAAATGACATTTTTAGTTAATTAGAAAAAAAAAATTAAAAACTTTTTAATTATTTAGAGGATGGTGGAATTTTCACATTTTTGTTATTATTTTTTTATTAATTTAATACCATATCGTCAGTTGGCGTTGGCATTGGGTGAATGTACGGGTTACCTGTAGATTAGATTGAGAGAACACGTCAGCACCGAATCGGATGTGGGTCCATCATTTTCACGATGTCGAGGGGAAGGTGAGTGGGTAAATCTATGGTGTGTTTGTTAGTACCATTTGGAAGTTGTACCTAGTAATGACATTCAAGCAAATGCCAAATCAATATCATTTTCTTTTTTGTTAGAGTTATTATATACTATATCAATTTTTATTTTTTTTTATAAAATGAAGATATAGTAATTTTATAAATTAATCATTTTATAGTAAATATTAATTTTCAAATAATTATTTAAAAAAAATCTAAGAATGAAAAAATAAATGCTTTTTTTTGAAATTATAAATTTTTAAAAGTAAATTATTAATTAGTCCTTAAATTTTTAGCTAATAAATCAACTCGTTCTTATTTTTCGAGAAAAACTAATTAATTAATCGCTTAATTTTGATTTCTTCATATTATTTAGTCGTTTCATCTAATTTTTATATTTTTTTTAATTTATAAAAATGAATAAAATACCTTTATATATATATATAACAAATATAAATATAATTTTATTATTTAAAAATAAGAAATAAAAAATTCAAATTAATAAAATTACATAATAATTATATAATTAGATAACAATCATTTAATTATATAATAATTATATAATTATAATAAATAATTTTATAATTTTATGATATTAAATGTAATTATTACATAATTATGCAAATATTATTTATTTTTATTAATTTAAATTCTTATTTTAAATAATAAAAATAAAATTACATTTATTGTATTTATATATAGAACGGTAGTTTAGTCAATTTTTTTTAAAATTTAATAAAAAATTATAAAAAATAGATGAAATAATTAAATAGTTTGACGAAACAAAAATTAAAAAATTAATTAATTAGTTTATTATAAATCAAAAATATTTTAATTAATTAGATTAAATTTTAAAGACTAAATAATAATTTATTTATTTTTAAATATCATCATAAATAAAATAAAAAATAACTGTAAAAATTTATGAAGCTCATTTACGCATATATATATATATATATATATATATATATATATAATATTTTATTATAAATAAATTAATATTATATGGATACATTTAGTAAAAAATCAATGAATCAACTTTTTCCTAGTTAGATTATTAAAATAATATTGATTAATTTTTTTTTTTTGTTTAAAAGTCAATATAGAATGAAGAGGAGATCCAAATTTATTCCATCCCGCTATAAGCAAAAGGGGCAGAATTTTCCATTGAATTCAAGATAGGCACGGAATTCCCATTAGGACAAATCTATGATTCCGATTTTACGATCTCGAAATGCCAAATGCTCTTATTGTCATGGCTGGCTCCTTTGTAATTTTATTCAATCTCTAAGGTAAATTTCCTAACAAGGACTTTCGGTGTTCAGTCTCCCTCGCTTACTGCACTATAAATATCCAAATCAATTTGCAATTTAGCTCTCCTCTCTCTCTATTATTATTATTATCTCTCTAATTATTGCTAGTTAATCATTTTTATTTTATTTTTCAAAAAAAAAAATAAAAATAGTACAATAAAATAAAAATTAAAAAAAAAATTAAATATCTGCGCGCACACACAAACATACACACATAAATCTCTGTCTCCTTCTCCACAGCTCTCTGATCCGAGTTTTACAGCAGAGGTATATTCAATAATCTCCAATTTTCTTTTTTGAATTATTTATATTTTTAATTTTTTTTGAAAAAAAATTTCAGTTATTATTTTCGGATCATTGTATTCACTGTTTATTGAATCTGAAATCTACTGTTTTTCCTTTTTACTAAAAATGTGATTTGCTCTGTTTAATTGATTGCTTTTTGTTTATTATGAACTGATCTCTCTATTATTGCTTTGATTAATTTTTGTTATTGGTTTTTGGTTTTAAGAACATGGGCTGAGTTGTTTTTATTTAGATATGTGCGTATGTGTGTTTCTGGATATAATGTGATAGATTCTGGAATCCAAAACTATTTTTTTTTTTAATATTTGGATATGGTTTTTTTTGGAGCTTAATGTAATCTGGGATAGTGATGTTTTTGTGATACAATGATTGGGGAGTGATTGGAATTATGATAATGATACTACGACAATGTTTGTTTTTATATATTGATTGAGGTTTGGCTTCTCTTTGATTAGCACGGAACTGAACTGCGTTTTTTCATTGTTGAGTAAAAGAAAGAAAATACTATGTTTGATTGCTTTTTTGTTTGATTTGTTTACATTATTGAAAACATGAGGGATATTATGTTTTATAAATGAAATGGAATTCTTTTGTGTCGTAATATGGGAAGGGGAATGTTAGGAAGAGGTGAGCTAATTTCATTGAGCATGATATGTGATGCACCTCCATTTTTATTTGTTGGTTTGGATTTATTTATTTATGGTTTTTGTAGGTTTCTTCTTATGGATTCTAAATCAGTTGTGGATATGATAGAAGCCTCCTCAGGGGTCCATTTTTCTGGGTTTCATATGGATGGTTTGGAGTCGAGAAATACAGAGATGGGACAACCAACAACCTCTGCAACTGAAAAGATGTATAAACAACCATTTGTCATTGGTGAGTTTTCTTGTTGAGTATTAAAATTAGCCTGAAGAAGCAAGTAATAAGAGTCTGAGATAAGTTGCTTAATTAATTCTGAGTGATCAGCATGTGATTTGAAATGCTTTACTGTCTTCTTCTTTTTTAGTAGATCAATGATTACTCTTGCATGTTGTAGCTATTGTTTTGGAGTGATTGAGTTGAGCTGTTAACATAAATTGAGTGCTTGAAAAATCTGAATTTTACCTGTTTATATGCTTTGATTTCTCCATGACGGCTTGGCCATTAATCTAAAGATGGGAATAAATAATGAAGGTTAAAAATAGGAGAGCTTGTGAAACACTGCATTCATCTACTATTAGCTAAGTGCTTTGAATGGCATACTGGCAAGGTGCTTGCTTGTTCTTGCTCGTTGCTCTCTGTGTGTTTGATAGCTCCTTTGTTGTTGTCTGAGTGTTCTTATACATTGGTGAATATTAGTTTAAGTATTTTGGTTGCTTGCAAAATCCACATTTCACCATTTTCACTTGTTACATAGCTTGTTTATTTTTTGGGGAGAGAGAGAGAGAGAGAGAGAGAGAGGGAGGGAGGGTGGGGGGTGGGGTAGGTAAGAGATATTTTGACCTTTTTAACTGTTACCTCCCACTTTGAAGTAGCTGGACAGCAGCATAAATCTATGTGGCTATAGGAATTGTAGTTATCTAAATCATAGTAGGGTTGAACAACAATGCTTAGAGAATGGATCAATTCTGTGTCTCCCTTGTGGCAAAGAGGTGTGTTGAAGTTGGTTAAAGATTAAGGTGTTAAGGTTTGGAGTTGAGCACTGGCTGGGAAAATAAAAAATAAAAAATAAAAAAAAGACTGGAAAGGAAAGATTGTTGCTAGCTTAGATTTTGATGAATGGGAAAGTGTCAAAATGGAATGGAACTAGATATACTTGTTTTCTGGTGTATTTTACCCTTCTAATTTTGTCGTGAGTCCAACTTAATTTGCATTTAGTAATTTGAGTTCCCAGTTTGAGATATGCATGTTTATCATTTTGTGATACAGGGGTTGCTGGGGGGGCAGCTTCTGGAAAGACAACAGTTTGTGATATGATTATTCAGCAACTTCATGATCAGCGTGTAGTACTTGTTAACCAGGTAAAATTGGGGGCCATGTGGAAACTTTATATTAACAAAATGCATAATCTTTGAGGATTATAGCAGACAAATGATTGAGGAGTGAAGGAATTGATAAACATGAAGTGCCACTGTCTATCCTTCTTCCTCTATTAGCCTTCTCTGCTTGCTGGATTTTATCCGATTTTCTTTTAATGCTTCTAGGATGGATATATGGAGAAATATGATATCACAGTCGGACTTTTTATTCTTTGTTCTCTCTTATATTTATCATTCTGTGGCACTGCTTCACACAAGTTTCATGCTATCCTCATGGTCTTAGACATCAGCTGAACTAATTTCCTTTACTAGTAAATATTTTAACACAAATGACATGGCAGGATTCCTTTTATCACAATCTGACTGAAGATGAACTCACACGAGTTCATGAATACAATTTTGACCATCCTGGTGAGTAGATTTTTCATAAATCATTTTCCAAATTTTGGGCATGCTCCAATAAATGTATTAGTGAAGGCACTTGAGTAAGCATCAGCAAAAAATGCATGCTAATTTTATGAGTTGGTGGTAGTAATTTTTTTTGTCTGTAGATGCTATATTTTTCGCATCTTCAATACAATATTTCATTTTATTGTCAGATGCTTTTGACACTGAACAACTGTTATGTTCCATGGAGAAGTTGAGGCATGGGCAAGCAGTAGATATTCCAAACTATGACTTCAAGAGTTACAAAAATGATGTTTTTCCTGCAAGAAGGGTACAGTTTTTGTATGGCCTACTTTTAATGCAATGCCTAGTTATTTGTTATAAAAAAAGGCAGTGTGTAATTGTCCTTTACTTATCCTAAATATATACTGGTGCAGATGCCTTAAGATTAGAAATTGAGTATAGAAGATAGTTGGTTTTGTACTATCTTCTACAAGTGTCTTTTGAAATTTACATTTGCTTGGTTATGTTTTGTATTTCTCAAAGACTTTATTCTCCAAATGAATACTCAATCTGTCTGTTCAATGTTCAAATTCCACTTCATAAGATTCACTGTATTATGTGGTCCAGTATGGTTACTAGAAAAATATGGAATTTGTCATTCCAGTTACACACCACTTGGGGCTGGGCTGGGAGGGTTTTGTTCCTATGAATAAGGATCCTTCTCTCCTCCCTGTTTCTTTCCTAGTTGTAAAAAAAAAAAAATAAAAAATAAAATAAAAAATAAAAAAAAAGGAAATAAAATCAGTCAAAACATTTTTGGGTACATATATCGAAAATTCAAATCAAATAAATTTTTATTATTAGTATCATGAGAAAAGGCATATGACAATCACTCTTTCAACCTAAATGATTGTGGCCTCTATTGTTAGTGTCGTAATATCCTGGACATGGTGTACAGATGTGATGTTGGCACTTGTTTTCATTATAATCATCAGTGGACAAGTTTGTCTGGAAGATGGTATATTACACTTAGTTGACTTCTTTACAGTGTCAATTTCTTTTTCTTAAGACATCTAATACATCTGCTATCTTCATATGATACTGTCATCATCTCCTTTTCTCTCTAATTTAGAGGCCAAATGTATTAATTTTCTATCATGTTTTATTGTTCCATATTAATTGTTGTAAACTTTAATTGCTGTAAACATTCTTCAGGTCAATCCTTCAGATGTTATAATATTGGAAGGCATACTTGTTTTCCATGATCCTTGTGTTCGCGATTTGATGAACATGAAGATATTTGTTGATACAGGTTATTAATTTCTTCCTTTGTAATGTTTTTTTCCTTTATAATTTTTAAATTAGTTCTAGAAGTACTGATTAACTTATGTAGACCTGAATTTTTTTTTTTTTTGAATGCTTAATTGCAAAGGGAATTGTGACTTTGACATTATGTTCTTGAGTGCATGTTTTCCACCCATGTTAAATTGGTAATGGCATTTTATTTTTCAGGCATCTGATGCATGGGGATGGGGTGGGAAAGGGAGGTGTAAGAAACATTTTAGTAACATCAACCTAGCTGAATTGATTATTCTACCTACACCTCAGATTATCTTAATCGTTGGTGATGATTTGTTTTATAAAAAAAAATGCTGCATGTTCCTGACTCATGCGATCTCTCAATAACAAAGCCATTGCATGTTTATGTTGCTTTGTTCTACTAAATGTTTTTCTTGTCTTTTTTCTTTCAAAAACAGTTTTCAATATTCCTAGTAAAATGATTAAATATATTACTTATTTAATTTGGCACTTCATTTTGTCTCTGAGTTGAGCTATTACTTCACATCATTGAATTTTCAGTACAGATGCTGATGTACGCCTGGCAAGAAGAATTAGGCGTGATACAGTTGAGAAAGGCAGAGATATTGGTGCAGTCCTTGATCAGGTTGGCAATATTCACTATAATATGTTGTAATCTTGAAGTACTGTTTCTTTGTGATTTTCATTTTTAAATCAGCATGTGAAAAAGGGTGGTGGGAACTTTGTTTTCTTTCCATAAAACTCTGCTCTTTCCTTGTACAGTGAAAATTAAAGATGACTATCACCCTTATCTTAATGAAACCATCTTTTACATTTATATGCCAAACAAGGGGCAATATAAGAGAGAATCCTTTTTCTTTAAGTAAGGTTTCTCCTCAGGAAATGATAGGTAATAGGTTCAACTAAAGATTTGGCTACAAAAGACGCATTTGAACAGGCTCTCTCACCATTTAGCTGCTACATTTATGGTTAGACTTTAAGAACCAAGGGATGATAAGTTTTCTCCATTAAATTTATAAAATTCAATTTTGACTTGACATTATAAACCTCGCACATTTGTGGGTATATATATATATATATATATATATATATATATATATATATATATATATATATATATATATATATATTTGCTAATATAGTGCATTACCTTTTCTTTTGACAGTACTCAAAATTTGTGAAGCCGGCTTTTGATGATTTTATACTTCCGACGAAGAAGTATGCAGACATAATAATTCCCCGTGGAGGAGATAATCATGTAGCTGTTGATTTGATTGTACAGCATATTCGTACAAAGCTTGGTCAACATGATCTGTGTAAAATATACCCTAATTTGTATGTCATTCAATCGACTTTTCAGGTGTGGCTTCATCTTTATTTATTTTATCAAAAATGATAAATAGAGATAGACACACACGCACACACACACACATATATGTGTGTGTGTGTGTGTGTGTGTAGAGCTGCATATTAGTTTTAATAAAAAAAGCATATATCAGTGGTTTGTTTGGTTCAATATCCAGTAGACTTTGCTTCTTTAGATCCAATAACTGTTGTTTGTCTCATGCAGATACGCGGTATGCATACGCTTATACGTGATTCTCAAACAACAAAACATGACTTTGTTTTTTATGCTGATCGGTTGATTCGTTTGGTATATATATAATTTATTTATTTTTATTATATATATATAATTTATTTATTTTTATTTCTTTTCAACCAATTGTTGGTGTTATTTTTAATGTGATAGTGTGATGCAAAAGGTTCTTCTTTTGTTTAGTAATTTTATAAATCAACTTTCTTGTACTTTTTCCAGGTTGTTGAACATGGTCTGGGACATCTACCGTTTACAGAAAAGCAGGTGACCACTCCCACTGGTAAGCCGATGTCACTTGATGATCTCAGCTGCTTAATGCATCATATAGAATGCCCATATATTGATGCTGGTTTAACTATCCCTGAATTGTTTTTCCTCTTGTGAGATGAAAGTGTAGGGATATTTGATGTTTACAATTCTGTGCTTATCGTGTTTTCCATGAATAAAAGGTGCATTATGCTTTCGCTTTCACTTTGATAATTATTATGCGCTGTTGATGATGTTCATGTTGGCTATCTGGGTCGCTGAACTTTTGTCATTGATCTGTTTTTGTTACAAACCTACAATATGGAACTTGTCATTTGGTTGCTGAATACACTGGAAGTTGGACCAGTGTCTTTATTGATTAATATAGGGAATTGTAATTCTATTCATGGAGAAAAGTAGTATAATATTCATCTATATTCTTTTTTGTTCTGTTGCTGCTGTTTTTGGTATAATATTTACTACAGCTTGCTTTTTTATTTTGAAACTGTAATTGCTTGGAACATTTTTTTCTTTCCTACATTTCCTTTTTTGGTGTGAAATGCAGGGTCTGTATACTCTGGTGTGGATTTCTGTAAGAGGTTGTGTGGTGTCTCTGTTATTAGGAGGTACTGATATGGTCTCAAATCTTGAAATTGTGGATTATATATTCCATCTTTGTTTTAAATAAGCGTTCCCTTCGTTTAACATAATTATTTTCCTAGGTTGTTTTATTGCCTTGCATCTGCTATTACCCCTTGGCCATGATATAATATCTCTGGGCAACATGAAAGTTGCTGTCTCTTTTTCCTGCATGATTGGTCGAACTGTAGTTGTGCTGTTGTAAAGTTCATAATCAGACATTTAGACATGAACATTACTAAATTGACTTGTTACCTTAGTTAATATGAAATGGATGATGCTAAGTTCTCAAGCTGAATTTTTTAATCATACAACTAAGTAGACTTATGATTTATGGGTCATTCTATTCTAGTTTGCTTAGTTGTGGGAATTAGGAAGACTGAATTGGAATGCTAGGTGTCCCTGAATATGGCATCTTTGTTAACAATCGTCCTTTTGTTGTTTTATGTGCTATGAGATTCTTCCTGCTGTTTTCACTAATTACATGTCAAATAACTAATGAATACCTCCCCTAAACTGACTCCAGCGGTGAGAGTATGGAGAATGCTTTGCGAGCTTGTTGTAAAGGTATCAAGATTGGGAAGATTCTTATTCACAGGGAAGGTGACAATGGTCAGCAGGTATGTGGAGGTTTCCTTCTTTATATTTGAGCGAATGTATCTGCTGGCTGTTTTTTTTTTTTTTTTTGGGGGGGGGAGTGTGGTGTTGGGGGCTTGTTGTTTGTATTTCTTACAAAACCGTTTAATCCTGACCATTTTCTTGGTGCTTTAACAATTTGGCAGCTAATCTATGAAAAATTGCCACAAGACATCTCAAAGAGACATGTTTTGCTGTTGGATCCCATTCTAGGAACAGGTTGGTGTGAAACTGTTTCTTTATTTTCATCCCCTCTCCCTATCATTTTAAATAAATAGTTTTAATGTAGTGGGTGGTTTTATTTTTATTTTTATTTTTTCCAATTTTTCCATTGTAGAAAATCCATGAGCCTTGATGGTGTTGGACCAAATAATATGAATAGCTATATAAGTGGGGTTGGAATTTTATATTGCACAAAATCAATTGGCTTGTGCTAAGGCCTAATCTACTCCACATATATTTCACTCTATATTCTTGTACTTTTCTCATGTGGAATTCTATTTTCTAACACTCCCCCTCAAGTGTAACTGGGTCTGGACCAGTTATTACTTGCCAAAGATGGGTTTACTTTTGAAGGCTTATCACAAACACACCTAGGCCTACACTTGAAGGTTCTAGGTCAATAAATGGGTCTAGACTCCTCTAACTAGTCCAAACTCCAGGTCTTTTAAATACGAGCCCAAGATCATCCGGCTATTGGGCCATCTTCAGCTTTGATACCATGTAGAAAATCCATGGGCCTTGACAGTGTTGGGCCAAATAATATGAATGGCTATATAAGTGTGGTTGGAACCTCATATTGCACAAAACCAATTGGTTTGTGGTAAGGCTCAATCTACTCCACATATATTCCACTCTATATTATTGTACTTTTCCCGTGTGGGATTCTATTTTCAACATCCATGTTTTGTAGCTTTCATCTAATCTTTCTATCTTTTCACTTGCTTTGAACATATTTAGTGGTGGATTCATGCACCCTTCAAGATTATTGGATATTGTTGTATTCTGAAAATGACTTTGTTTCTTTTTGTTACTCATGACAATATTTCACTGATAAAGAACTCATGATATTGTAGCCTCTAGTTGTCATTGCAAGTTTGTACTTGAACATGGTAGAAACTTTGATTAAAAAGATAAAATTATCAATTTTGTGCTATAGTTGACTATTATAACTTTGCTTCAGGCAACTCGGCAGTTCAAGCTATATCTTTACTGATTAGTAAGGGTGTCCCAGAGTCCAACATTATATTTCTTAATCTGATATCTGTAAGTGATTCCCTTTTTTTTTTTTTTTTAATTTCTTTAACCTGCTTACTTCATAGATTTTTTTTTTTTAAACTTCTCTGTCCTTTCATGCTGCTTGTTTTGCCAGGCACCTCAGGGAGTGCATGTGGTCTGCAAAAGATTCCCAAGAATAAAGATAGTGACATCTGAGATTGAAATTGGGTTAAATGAAGATTTCCGTGTCATTCCTGGAATGGGAGAATTTGGAGATAGATATTTTGGTACAGATGATGATGACCAACCAGTGGTGGCGCCTACAAAATCGATCAATTAAGGGTTTCGGATTATCCATGAGTTGGGGTGTGGGGGATTTTTGTTAATCAACTGGACTTGCTATTATGCGCATTATGTGCTGAGTTCTGCAATTTCAGTTTTCAACAAATTTTGACTTCATTAAACCTACAATTTGAATCTCACTTTGTCACGTTGCGTTGTTTAATCATGCATCTCCTGGTTCTATATAATTAGGAGTGTGATAATCCCCCCTCTATAGATAAGGATAATCCCCCCTTTATAGATAAGACTGCCCTTTTAATGCATGTATCAAAGAAGAGGAGAAATTACAGACAGGGAAAATGTATCTGCAAATCCAGATATTTCACTCATGATAAATTTATATGGGTTTTTTTTGGTTGTACTAAATTTTGATCTAATTTTCTATGGAATTTATATTATGACTGGCTGAAAGCAGGAAATCTTGTGCGCGGATATTCCCCTTCAAGTTCTTGCTATTATAGGGTATGCATTTTTAATGAAAGAAATCAAGAAATGCCCCAATAGGAGAGGGCTGATTTTGAATTTGAAAGGGACATTGATATGGATGGTTCAAGTACTAGTGGCTGAAACTAGTAGAGACAGTAGCATCACAAAATTGCCCTTTGGCAAGGTTTTTCTTTTTGTTATGACTCGTCAGCCTTTTCCAATTCTGGAGGGAGCAAAGCAAAGTGCTAGTGGATGAGGGATGGATAGGGCCCTCCCGCACACTAGTTCTTAGGGTTTAGCTGAAGTAAGTTGGGATAAAGTGCTGATAGACTGCCACTTGGCTTAGATAGTGATCACTCGTTGCTTTATCCGAGGATGATAATCTGTGTTAGGCTAATCTGTTGACACCTGTACTTTTTTTTTGGGGGTGTTAGGATGATTCTATTGGTATATTCCATAGGATAGGAGCTCTTCTTTTATATTTCAGTGCTTGTGCTGGTTTTTTTTTTTTTGCTCATTTTCTTCCTCTATATCATTCTTTATCTAAAATCCATACCAACAGCTCTAGCCATGTCTGCCTTTATTGGAAAATATGCAGGTAATTTCTCACTTGCATACATTGGAGGAAACTATACAATAACCTGGTGCAATGCATCAACACATTCTTTTTATATATCGGAAATTCTTGTAGAGAGGGATTATGGGGTTTGAAAATCTAACCTCCTGCACAAGACAAATATTGCAAAATATATATTTGACTTAACTTGCGCTATGAAACATGCATCGGTTTACTATTATTAGATAGCTAGTTAAATAACATTGTTACAATTCAAGTTTATGAGTGAATATCTCTGTTCTCATTAATTAAGTTGCCAACTACTGTGTCTCCAGATGAGCTGATCAAGACTGCTAAGTACATTGCCACACCGGGGAAGGGAATTTTAGCAGCAGATGAGAGCACAGGCACCATTGGCAAGCGTCTCGCCAGCATAAATGTTGAGAATGTTGAGTTCAATCGCCAAGCTCTTCGCGAGCTTCTTTTTACCTCCCCCAATGCCCTTCAGTTCCTTTCCGGTGTCATCCTTTTCGAAGAAACTCTCTACCAGAAAACCTCTGATGGGAAACCCTTTGTTGAAGTCCTTCAAGAAAACAATGTCATTCCTGGAATCAAAGTTGACAAGGGCACAGTTGAATTAGCAGGAACTAATGGTGAAACCACAACACAAGGGTTCGACTCGCTTGGTGCCCGTTGTGCTCAGTACTACAAGGCAGGTGCTCGATTCGCCAAATGGCGTGCTGTACTTAAAATTGGTCGTACTGAACCCTCAGAATTAGCAATTCAGCAAAATGCGCAGGGCTTGGCTCGTTATGCCATTATTTGTCAGGAAAATGGATTGGTGCCTATAGTGGAGCCTGAGGTTTTGACGGATGGGCCTCATGACACTAAGAAGTGTGCTGCTGTGACTGAAACTGTACTTGCTGCAGTTTATAAGGCATTGAACGATCACCATGTTCTTCTTGAAGGCACTCTCCTCAAGCCTAACATGGTTACTCCTGGTTCTGATAGCCCTAAGGTATTGATGCTTCCTTAATTTATCATTAAAATGCTTAATTATTAATCTAATTTAATTTCAATATTATTAATAACAAATCAATTTTTTTGAAATTATATTAACTCAAGTTACACTACATATTACTTCTTATTAATAATCCAACTTATTATCATTAATAATCCAACTTATTATTATCAATAATCAAAGGAATTAGAACAAAAATTAGTTAAAATATACAATTCCAATAAGATATATACTCGTGTTGATTGTACAGGTAACACCAGAGGAAATTGCTGAGTACACAGTCATTGCACTACGCCGAACAGTTCCACCGGCTGTTCCAGGCATCGTATTTTTATCCGGCGGACAAAGTGAGGAGGAAGCAACATTGAACCTCAATGCAATGAATAAGCTTCCAGTGTTAAAACCATGG
This sequence comes from Reutealis trisperma, assembly GCA_947687605.1. Lineage (NCBI taxonomy): Eukaryota > Viridiplantae > Streptophyta > Magnoliopsida > Malpighiales > Euphorbiaceae > Reutealis > Reutealis trisperma. The sequence goes on from CANTUT010000672.1 coordinate 303,629, forward strand.
ACACTATCATTCTCCTTCGGCCGTGCTCTGCAACAAAGCACACTCAAAACATGGTCTGGAAAGAAAGAAAATATTGGGAAAGCTCAAGAATCATTCTTGGTGAGGTGCAAGGCAAATTCTGATGCAACTCTTGGAAAATATACTGGTGGAGGTTCTGGTGGATTAGCTTCTGAGAGCTTGTTTGTTAAAGGGTACAAGTATTAATCAGAATTTACATGTCTCTCTCTCTATCTCTCTATATATTTTATTTATAATGTATGTAAACTTTGTATTTTATTTCTCTCCTCACCATGCTAATTCCTTGTGCTACAGTTAATATTTATATATCTCCTTTACAAATTGATATTCACATTTCTGGTCTAATGTTAGTTTTATTTGTTGTTAAATAGCTTGGAAATTATTGTAACGTAATTTAATTCATTTGATTACATCACATTAAATGTAGCTTAATTAATTGATTAATGTATCTTTGAATTAATTGATTAATGTATTTTTGATACGATATAATATAATTGAATGTATTAAAATAACAATATACTAAAGTTAAGGGCTTCACATTTTGAGAATTTGTTTTTCTTCATTTGCTACCTAATTGGTAGATTAAGTGCTGGGATTGACCATAATCAAATAACTGTAATTAATAAGGCTCCAAGTGTATCATGCAGTTTTCTTGCATGTTTGATCCTATGAACTCATCATGTTTTATCTAATTGAAATCCTGAATTATGATTGCTCCACAAGTACACATTAGACCATCAAACTTTTAATGTTTTTTTATGAGAAATTCATTAACAGCAGTTTAAAAATATTACAAAAAAAAAAACATTTATTTTTCAATGGGAATTAATAGAATTATAAAAAAAAAAAAAAAAAGAAAAAGAAAAGAAAAACTCAAGTTATCTATTAAAAATTTCTAAAAAATTTTACAAGCAATGAAAATTTTTACTTTTCTTTTAAAAAACCCTCAATTTGAAAAATAAAAGTTTGAAAACGTGGGAGCAACTAAGCCTTAACTGAGGATATATATATTGGGTTATTCATAAGAAAGAATTATTTACACTAAAGGGATAAATGACAAAAAAATAAATAAATTAAATAAATACTAAATTTTTTAGTATTTTCTAATGTGATCTTTTAAAAACTAATTTCACGCAGATAAACCACTAAAATTTGATTTTATTTCCAATCAATTGTTGTGCTACAAAAATTATATTCTCTTTCAAATTCAAACGCTCCCATCCATATTTCAGAAATATAAAAAATCTCCGATTCCAAATACCATTCCTGCTTCGCATTCAAAAACTCCATTGCACCATAACAAATCTTTCAATGTGTTCTCCACCATCTAAATCCGTTGTCTCCTCACTATTCCTTAACCATTCAATTGCAAACCACGAACTTATAAGCAAATGATACAATTTTATCTCTGATCTGGTAAGGTGACTGTATATTGATATAATTTAAAAATATTGTGATGCATCTTAGACGAAAAATGGTTAGTGACCAATTTAATATATTTCCTATAGTTTAATGACTTCCTTAGCAATTTACCCTAGCACTAACCCAACGTCTGACCCACTAATCCGCAGAACCTCACCGATGACCAGAGAAACCCATAAATGAGATAATCCAAAGCCAACCTAAAAATGGACATCAAGACATAGAAAGAAAGAAAACCCTGATGAGAGAGAGAGAGAGAAAGAAAGAAGGAAAGATAAAATTGGTAAGTAAATAAACAAATAGTAAATTTCACATTTTGATGGTTTTGATTGTGAGCTGTTATTTGCTAGTAGAAAACTTCAAAACCCATATCTGAGTTCTGTGTTTTGGGTCTTATCTTTTCATTTTTTAATTTTAATGTTTTGAATATTTTTTCTAATTAGTTAAAATTTTGATTTTTTTTTAATTTAATACTCAAGTTGATATGTCCAGCTTAATTAGCTTTTACAGGTAATATGGAATGTCATCCAAATTTTTAGTGAGTTTTTCAATGCAATTAGTTTAATGACTTGCTTATGAAAAAAAAAAATTAAAATTTAGATATCAAATCGTAAGAAATTAAAATTTGGTGACCAAATTAGAAAATTGTGAAAAATTTAGTGATTTTAGATGCAATATACCTTGAAAGCTTATGTTAGTAATCCATCTAATGTGTCATCATAAGTAGCAGCATGTTCAGATGATGTGAATTATCACACCATCTTTCAGGTGATTTTTTCATCAGAATTAGCTTAGAAACTTGCAGGTGAAAAAAAAAAATTAAATATCCATATGAGTGTCATCTTAAGTGGCTTGCTTATTCAATATGCTCAAATAACATAGACTGTCACATTATCTTACAAGTAATTTTTTCATCTGAATTGGTTTAGTGTCATATTGGTGAGAGAAAAATTAAAGGTTAATTGTAAGAAATTAAATTTAATGACTAAAATAGAAAATTAACTAAAGGTTAGAAACTTCCAATATATTTTACCTCCCCAGCAACTAGTAGCCTACGTATATGATGCTTTTAGGAGAGCCCGCTAACCAAGTGCGTTGAAATGCAGAGAAGCAACTTGAGGAGCACAAGAGCGATTGAACCTACTTGAACATGATTATTGTGCTATACGAGTTGTGGAATTTGGCGTTTGTGAGGATTGTTAATGTAGTGTTGGGGTTGTGTTTCAAGGAGGAGCTTGGGGGTGCCATTGAGGTTGTGGATAATTGGATACAATTTGTTGTGTATGATATCTTCAAGTATAGGAGGTAGTTTGATGGAAGAATATGGGATTGGTAGCAATAGCAAACGGTAGTTGGGGAAATATATCGAGATCACTAAAGCCATCAATAATGGCTGATATATATATATATATATATATATATATATATATATATATATATATATATATATATATATATATATATATATATATATATATATATATATATACTGATGGCTGAATAAACAAAAAAAAAAAATTATGAATAACAGTTGAAAGAATATTAATGATCGGCTTATAAGAATATCTATAACGCAAGGCAAACATGATTAATATAAAATTCAATCAATAATTTGTGCTTACGAACAAAAAAAATTTACAAAGAAATGAATTTTGTAAAGATTTCAATAATGTTGTGAATACATTTAAAAAAAAATCTTATATAAATAATATAAAAAATAATATACCAATAATTTATACTAATGAAATAAAAATTTAAAAAGAGTAAAATAATAGTCTTTTGAACAATAAATTCATAATTTATATCAATGAGATAAAAAAATTTAAAAATTTAATAATAATAATTTTTTGTATTAATTTGCTTAATAACGCCTGTATCAGATAATTTAGTACCAATTCAAGAATAATTCTCATTAAAACATATGTAATGTAACACTCACATAACGTATCAAATCTGTAAAAAATCTATACAAAACAATTAATATATAACGTATCAATCGTTATTTAAAACAGTGATATGAAGTAATTAAAGCAACAAATCTAATCTTAATATAAAAACCCCCATAATGTTACTCCACTATGTGTTACCCTCTATTAATCTCAAAACAAATGTACCTTGATATTTTAAATTTAAATTTTATTAATATAATGATTTTTATATATAACCATTAAATTTAAAAATCAAGAATTTTTTCATCAATGTCAATAAGAAGAGAACATAAATAATAATAATAAATTCAAATTTTTTATCAATAATCAGTTTATATTTGAACTTAAATACTAGCTAATATAATATTGGGATAAATGATAAAACAAAATTAAAACTGAAATTATTATTCTACTATTTGTATGTTTTGATTTCTTAATATAATTCTCTATCTTCATTAGTAACTTAGGAATGTATTGAAGAATACTTTTTTTAGTTTTTTTTTTTTGATTTGACAAAAAAAAAAATCATAAAAGGAATTTTCAATGCTGAAGTTGACTGTATGTTCTTTCAATCTTTTTTTTTTTTTTTTTTTTTTTTTTTTTTTTTTTTTTTTTCTATTGTACCCAATTAACACTATAGAGATTCTCTATATGTTTCATCGATGTTTTTATTTTTAATTTTTTAATAATGTTTTTGTACAAAATATAAAGGTATTGGGAAAATTCCATACTTAGACGTGGCAGACTTGTCAAATAAGCTTGTAAGAAATTATCCGAGATGACTTGCCCTGTTAAAGAAGCTGGATCACTTATTGGTGACAATGTTTTAAATAACGGTACAGTGTATTTGTATCGAAATTAATGTAATAAAATTAGATTAAATTATACTGAATCAAATTAAATCAGTCACTATTATTATAAATTTTTAAAAAATAATTAGCAAATTGATTCAAATAAATAAGAAATAGACTATACATCCAAAATGTAATATATATAAATAAATACTTACATAAGTATAGTCTAGGATATAAAAGCTCAAATTATATAACATACTTAAGAATAATAAATGATAACAATAATTAAATTACATAAATTCATAATATTTAATACTGACTTGACTTATAAAATATATTTTTTTTTTCATAAATCAATCTTATTTTATTAATTTATGAGAGAAAAAATTACGTTATTCAAGATGAATAAGGTAATAAATTATCCCTCCTTATTCTAAGCAAATAAGGTAATATTAAAAATAAATAGGCCACAAAATTAGTTAATTACTACAAAAAAGAGTGTTATGGAGGATCTTGATTGCTATCAAACATCGTCATAATGTAAAATTTAATTAATAATTTAGGTATAAAGACAAAAAATTTTTACAAAAAAATGAATTTTGTAAATACTATAAATAATGATCTAAACAAATTAAAAAAGAAAAAACTTATACAAATAATGTAAAAAATAATATACCAATAATTTACACTAATAAAATAGAAAAAATTTAAAAAATATAAAATGATAGTCTTTTGAATAATATATTACATTAATGAAATAAAAAATTTTAAAAATATAATAATAATAACTTTTTTATACTAATAAGTTACGATTGTATCACTTGATAACGGTTATATCAATGTATATCAAGTGATTTAATACCGATTTAAGACTAATTTACATTAACATATGTGTGACACCCAAATAATGTATGGGACTGCTAAAAAATCTATATGAAATGACCGATACATTATGTATCAACCATTATTTAAAACCTTGATTGACAGTTAAAGAAGCCAAATAATCATCTCTAATACGGTCTCTATCTCTGACTCACTCGTATAAAGATAAAAAGAACAAAGTGTAATTTGCTATGGTATTAACAAAATTTACTCTAGTAAAATAATCAACGAGGATGATTTGGATTGGATCTCTCTTGTTGGGCTTGGGTTTCTTGAGCCTACAAGATGACAATACAGTCAGAAGGACTAGACCTTATGCTTGGCAAAAATCGATCAATGCTCAAATAAGTGGACGAGCTAGTTTTCTAGTGGCCCAAGAGAAGAAACATTTGTTCTCTTGCTCTGAATGTTTGTAGTGAGAGAAAGGAGATAAAAAAGTATAGAGTTCAATTTGCCTTTCAATATTGCATTATGTTGCCTTATATATGACTGCATGGATGCATGGCTTTGGTGAAAATTTTGAGATTGAGGTGGCTCTTCTGCCATGGATGGAACATGTTCTATGATTTTGGCAGTCTTTGACCAGAGTAGGTCATAGATGTAGATGTGTAGGGGGTTGATAAGCAATGAGTAGAGAGAAATTTTGAGAGTGGGCAAGGTACCATTGAGTAGGCCTCTTCTAACAATATCTAGTTCACATGTGTGATGTATGAATGGGGCTATAATACTCAAGCTTGTGGAACTAGTTTCCCTAGGTTGAGCTTAGTACTTTGGTCGGAGGATATAGGTGATGAGCTTGTCATGTTAAGCTCGATAGGGAAATTAGGTAGGCTGCGCTAGCCTTGACTGATTTGCTCATTGGGCCTTGACTTGTTTAAGGCCAATTAGACCTACTTCAATTTTGTCCCTCGCCAGGAAGAATTTTCAACATTTAGAGAATTAAACATATTCATAAACTTCTAAAATTCTCATCCATAATGAGAAAATAAATATGAGAGATTTTTTGTGAGTAAAATGGAGAAAATGTTGGAATATTAGAGAATTTAGAGAGTTTGAGAAGATAAGAAAAAATGGAGTATGAGTGTGTGGAAATGGATAACATTTGACCATTATTCAAAAACTAAATTTTATGAATTAAAAAACAAAATGGTGAAAAGAATATAAAATAAAACATTTCAATTTTACTATTGGGAAGTTTAATATTTATAGCCATTGCAAAATTTTGAAAAAGAAAAAAACATTAAACTTAGCATAGAAAAAGGGAGCAGGGATATCTGAGATGTGTGTCACGACTAAGCCACCTTGGCAAGCGACCTCTATTCTCATATGCTCTCTCTCTCTCTCTCTCTCTCTCTCTCTCTATTTGACCATTATCCCTATAATATATATCATATGTGTAATATCTATTATACTCTCATATTGAGGAGAGTGCAATAGTGTAAGATAATGTGACTCATTACATTATCTCATTATCCCATTATAGATGCCTTATTTGTAATATCTATTATATTCTCATAGTAGAAAAATGTAATGGAGTAGGGGTGACTCATTACACTTTCCGTTATCCCATTGTGGGATGACCTAGTATTTGTGACACGTTGAATTTAAGCATCCCTTTATCTTTTTTATTCTGAACTAAAGTGTCATGACCCATCTTTGAGCCGCGACTGTCCTAGGGCATAGGGAGACGTAAGGTCACCTAAACTCGTAGAACAACCTATAACCCATAAGCTATTACCATTACGTTACCCTTAATCCAAGATCGTAGTCATAATTCCCATGCAATAGTCATTCAACATCTAAATTCATTTTCATACTTATCGCTTTTGAACTCCATTTTCTAGTATTCTAATTGCGACTTAAGTAAATATTAATTAAATATCTGAACTGTATTAAGATAATACCCAATCACACATACTAGTAATACTCTAAGTTATATCATTATTACAGACTTTTCAAAAAAAAAAAACATGGAGCTCTAGAGTGAAACCTCCAAAATTATAACAAAATATGTACATGATGATACCCAAAATCAGCAACGCAATTTCCAAGCGGAGATGTAGACTTGGAATTTACCTTGCCAAACCGTCAACTAATCCTGAAAATAAATAACAACTATGGGGTGAGACAAAGCTCAGTGAGTATAAAATAATACTGTATAAAATAAGCAAGTGAAAGGTGGTTTAGTGATAATTTCTTATAGCAATGAAGTGAGACGGATCAAGAATCATTCTTATGGAATAGTTTCCATATACAGTAATTATTACATTTTTAGCAGAATATTTCCTTTATTAGAAACGGTGTGTTTCCCACATTATCATTCGAGTGGCGGCTTACGCCTTGCTCACTCCCATTTCAGTCACACGTACAACTGATCAGGTCGTACGTACTGGGGGCCATAAACCCTTCCCAGCTAGGGTTCAGATACTCTTTACCCTATCCGTGGGTTCATTACCATTGTGCACAATGCTGATGTATTGCCCCACATCAGAGGGGTATTCTGCTTATCATAGTATTATAAAAACATTTTTCCTTTCCATCCATGAAATAATTCAATGGATAATATATCAATAAATAATCAAAATTCCCATCATTGATCATCTTAGGAAATGAAGCAATAAGGCTCATGTGGCCAAGTGCCATAAGGGATATTTAATTCAATAATTGGTAAAGCATATCATGCATGCCAAAGAATTGCAATGCATTTTAATTAGGAAAGTGATCCGATATTTAGGCTTATATTTAAAGCACAAGAAATATAATATTATTAGGTACTCACCTTTTGCTCCTTAGCTCCTATACCGATAGTTTTAGTGCAGATTATAACGAGACTCCTCGGTATCCCGAGCAATGCCTTTGCCTTTCGATTCTACAAATACACCCCAAATAATCGTATATTAATTCCTACTCCTCTAACTTGCTAATCTCATTCTAACTCAACTTAATATTAATTTCCTACTACTAATCACCAAAACACATTCCAATACATCAAACAATAACATACATAAACACATTAATTATTTAATCACTTAATTCCAAAATCCCATGTTGTCCAAATCCTTTCATTAAAACAATTAGGTTCCTTTTCCTTCCTAATTCCTTAATTAAATTTTATGTTTATCAAACTAATGCTTAAACAATCAACATTCATTCACCCATTGAAACTAATCTCTTCCAATTCTCATAAACCCTAATTTTACCAAATTGGGATGATTTGGGAAAAACCCAAAATTTCTCAATCAAATCTCAAATTGATCTTGCGAAAATAAAATTAATGTTATGCAAAGTCTACCATAACAATCAAACATCAAACTACACTTCACATTACACACTTTCCTTATATCATGCATTATGCCTTCAAGAATTTCAATTTTTGAATAAAATCTCTAAATTCAAATTTTACATTTTTAAACCACTTTTCAACATCCCAAATAACCTTAAATATTGTTAAAAAAAATTTTGGACACTTCTCCTAAAATCCCTAGTTTGGCCGAACCTCATGTAACTTCCTCTTTATTGATTTTTCATGCTTCCTTTGTTATTATTTACCTATTAAACCCCAAATCCTTAACCCCAATTCTCATATTTCATCACTTAACATGCCAAACTAACTCTTCTTCAAATCATTCCACCAAAATCCAATTATAGAAATCAAAAGAAAAGGAATAATTACTAACAATTTATCATACTTAGGCTAAGGAAAGAAAGGAATCACTTAAGCAATAAATCTCACCTTGAAATGCTCCAAATTTAGCTCTAAGTTGAAGAACAAGTTGGGAGGTTTTTAGTCTTTGGTGAGGGTGAAATTTTTGGTGTAGGTTACAAATGAAATGGTTTAACACAATTTCATTTTATATACAAATAAAATCAATGGTGGTGATTTAATCACACAAAATCAATGGTCACATTTTTACTTGAAATGGAGGGCTAAGATTGATCAAGATGGATGGTTGAGATGGCCCTTAGGTGTATGGTGACTAAGCATCAAAATAATGAACACCATCATCACCAAAGTGAACATAATCATGGTGATGGAAAAATAGAAGGCTTAGGTGTAAAGTTGACATAAGTCAACAAATATGGCTAACCTAATTCGTTTCTCATCCTAACCCCTAATTAACTTGTTCTAACCATTCTTTAGTCAAACTCCACCAAAATTTGAGGCCTTAGGGCCGGCCACTCCATGGGCTTGGGCTTTGAGTCCAAAAGCCCATTAACAAGCCCACCCGAAAACGTTTCCCGAACTTAAAATTTTTTTGTAACTTTTTCCTTTCCCTTTCACTTGGTATTTTAAATCTTACCTTCCCATATCATAATAAGCCTAAACTAAGCCATATTGCCTAAAATTAATTCAATAAAATATACAATAAATATTCCTATCTCATAAATGTACACACTCAAGCACTTAGCACCAACAAGAGTTTTTATCATCCTATCACTATGTCATTGATACTATACCCATAAAATTTATATTTTATGGTATTATTATAACTCTGATGAGCTATGGAGACCTTGGGTATTACATAAAGAATCTTCAAACTTATGGGTTATGTTCAAGGTACTTTTTTCCATCAAATAATAGTTATAATTTTAAAATTGAGAATAATACTATTGTTGTAAGATGCAAACCAGCCCAGCCGGTCAAACAAAAAAAATCAGGGACCAGAGGCTAGTTTGGTCTAGAGCATGGCTAAAACCCAGGTAACCGGTGACTTGGTCGACTTGACTGATTTTTTGCAGGTGAGTAAGTCGACAAGTGTAAAAATAATTTTTTTTTTTGCTGCCAAATTAAAAAAAATAAATCCAAAAATGGCAAATTATAAAATTCAATTCAAAAAATTAAATTTTTTCTACCAAATAAAAAAAAAATAAATTCAAAACTAAGCAGCATTAGGCCAACCTATTTTTGTGTGGCATTCGTGTAAGCAAGTCGCATGCTCACACATTGAACATGTGGTCCGGACCATGGATTTGCACCACCCCACATGCGAGAAAGAGAGATTTCTTGGCTACTTTCTTATCATTGAAAGGAGAACCCTTTCAATATATACCCTATTTCAATTTTGTATTTTTTCAATGTAGGATAGCTCAATTTTCTCTTCACTTTCCTTAACATAAAGCTTCTTTTAATTTTCAAGTTATCATTCACTCATTCACCATTTTGATTAAATAAATATTAGAATTTATATTTTTTACATAACAGAATGCAAATCCGTGTAGACCTCCTACTACTAAGTAGTGAGGCTCATCCAAATTTGGATTTCAAAAAAGTTACTAAATAGTTTTTTTTTTAATCACTTAATATGTTAATTTGTCATAATTTTCTCTATTTAATGATCTCAAATTCATATTTCTTATAAGTAATGTTCATTAATTTCTTAGATAACGTTATTGGTTAATTTTAATTTTATATATATTATATTTATTTTTTACAGATAAATAATAAATAATAAATATTATTTAAAATTTCAGTTTAACTTTGGTTCGGTCCTGGTTTATCCTCTGATCCGTGATCTTCTGCCTTCATCGATTTTAAGACCAGGCCGGATTTAAAAACATTGAATAATATTGCAAATAAATAATCCCATTTTACTCAAAATTCGATTTGATAAAACATCATTTAAACAACTAATTTGCTAAGTCAAAACTTGAATTTATAAATCTTTAATTTGATAAACTTAATTAGTTTAAATTAATGAATCTTAAATTGTATATAACTTTAATAGTAATTTGATTTTAAATTTATATACTTCCATTATTGTGTGTATATATATATATATATATATATATATATATATATATATATATATATATATATATATATATATATATATATATATATATATATATATATATATATATATATATTAAAAATTTTCATTTCAATTTAGTAATATACAACCACAATATTATCTATAATAACACATTAAAAAATTTATATTATTAAAAATTTTAAAGTTTTCAAATTAAAATTTTTAAAATTTTTAAAAGCTACATGAATAATTCTATCAGTAACTTACAATTATATAAAAATTATTAACTCAATTTAGCTGATCTAAGCTTATAAAACTGAATTATTGCCGATTTAATTGATTGAAGTTTTTAGGGTATTTTAGTGTTTTTAGGGTTTTAGGATTTTTTAAAGATTGTTTAGGTTTTTAATTGTTTTTTAACATTATTTAGTATTTTTAGGGTTTTTAAGTGTTGCTTAGTCTAATATATTAAATTAATAAATAATTAAATAAGGATAGTCTACAGCATAAAAGCTCAAATTACATAACATATTTATGAATAATGCATAATATCAATAATTAAGTTACATAAATGCATATAGACCATGAGATTGACTAATTACCATAAAAACAGTACCGTAGAGGATCTTGATTGCTAATCAAACAGGCCATAATATAAAGTTCAATCAATAAGACAAAGATCAAGACAAAAAACTTTACAAAGAAATAAATTTTATAAAGACTATCAATAATTATCTAAATACATTAAAAAAGAAAAAAATCTTATATAAATGATGTAAAAAATAATATACTAATATTTTACACTAATAAAATAGACAAATTAAAAAGTATAAAATAATAGTCTTTTTAAATAATATATTCATAATTTACATTAATGAAACAAAAAATTTTAACAATTTAATAATAATATCTTTTTGTATTGATACATCATGGTTATATCGCTTGATAATGGATGTATCGACTTGTATCGGATGATTCGGTACTGATTCAAGACTAATTTTTATTAGCATATGTGTAACTTCTAAATAACATATCAAACCCCTTAAAAAACTTGCATGAAATGGATGATACATTAAAACCCTAATTGGCGAGACAAGGTATTATTGGTGTGAGTTGCTTACTGTTTGAATGATTATTAAGATGAGGTGTGAAGTGGCTTGTTCATAAGACCTTGGGTCTGATTACTGATATTTGTTTGGACTTAATTGTCTGGATGGCGTAAGGCCTATTGTCTAGAGCATTTGATCCTATCTTAAATTTAATTGGAATTGCGTATATTTGATGGGGTAATTTTTAGTATCATTAGCACTGTTTTAATTATTAACATTATCTTTTTTTGAAAATAAATATAAACTTTCATTATTGAAGGTCAAAATGTAAGGCATTACAAAGAAAAGGAAGGGGAATAAATCCCCACAGCTAGACACCAGACTCATAACTTATTGCACGGGCTAGCAAATGTGTGGCAAAGTTTGCTAATCTCAGAAAATAACTAAAGACACAATATGAAATGGAATTAAAAAACCATCTACAATCATATAGGATTGAACCCATATATGAAGCATCCATAGCACATGAATTAAATTGTTGGATAAGTGACAGAGCATTTTATTTTACCACCACTTTAGAAAGTGAATGAGACTTTAACCAGCTAAAAGCCTCCCTTAAACTCAGAGCTTCTGCAAATCTAGGATCCATTAGTCCATCAAATGACCCATTGGCTGCTGTTGTCATTATGCTATCATGGTCCCTTACAATCTAACCTACACCAAGTTTGTTCTCATTCGAAAGCACGGCTCCATCTATATTATACTTTACCTAGCCGTAGTTCATTTTTGTCAAATGAAGAAAACCTTCTTTTGCATGAGGGATAAGGTCACCATTTGGAATTACCTGTGCACTTTGCCATTAGTGCAAATAGGAGCCAATTAAATTAATTACTTGGTTACACTCTGCATTTTATTGTTCCAAAGGATTTCATTTCTATTCCTCTAGAGGCACCAAATAATCATACAAGACAGGGCAACACTGTCCAAATTTTTTTATTGGAGAAAAGATAGGAAAGCCACTCCATAAAATCTGTGAACATGCCTCTCATTGTATCCACTACAGATAATCTCTAACACATATTGCGAAGAAGCATTGAATGAGAACATGGTGAATAGTCTCTGGAACATGGTTACAGACTAGGCATATTAAATCCACTTCTATATGTCTCAAACATAGCAGATCCTTAGTTGGAAGGCATTAGTTGCAAGCTCTCCAAACCAAGTTTTTAACCTTCGGAGGGACTTTGAGAGACCAAAGCTTCCTCTATAACTCAATAGAGGAGAATGGATTCAACATTGCTAACTGGTTGGTGAGATATCTATAAGTGCTTTTTATTGTATATGCACCATCTCTGTCATGCTGCCAATACATCTGATATGCTAAGTTCATTAAATAGATCATTTATTACATCCCTATCCCATGAACATTCACCCACCTTCATAAGGCTATTGACTGTTGCATTAGTAAGTTCTAATACGCGCGGGGTTTAAGTCCATGCATTTTCTGAACTAGGGAGTCATGGCTCATACCATACGTTAATATTTTGTCCATTTCCCACTCTCCAGCGAAGTCCAATACGGATAAGAGATTGGGCTACAAGTAAGCTATGCCATATGAAGCTAGGGTTATGTCTCAGTTTGGCACTCACAAAAGTGGTATTTGGGTAGTACTGGGCTTTATATACATGAGCAACCAGCAACGCAGGAGTTGTTAACAATTTCCAACCATTTTTGGCAAGCATAGCCAAGTTGAACTCATGAATTTTGCGAAAGCCAAGACCCCCCTGATTCTTTCTCACACACAACCTGTCCCATCTCATCTAATGTTTGATTTGCCTCCTCCACTTCCCTACCAAAAGGAGTTCATTATCCTCTCAAGCTCAGCACATAACTCAAGAAGGATAAGAAAAACACTCATGGTAAAGGTTGGTAAGATTGGGCCACTATTTTCACTAATACTTCTTTCCCTTCCTGCGATAACAATTTATATTTCCACCCGTGTAACCGAGACCACAACTTATCTTTGAGGAAAAAGAAAATATGTTTTTTTCTTCGGCTATCAAAGATGGCAAGCCAAGATACTTCCCATGGTTATCGGTCTTCACCACATTCAACAAGTTACAGATGGTGTCTTGAATGTTGGGGTTAATGTTGCTGCTAAAAGCAATAGACGACTTCTGAAAGCTAATCTGCTGACCTGATGCCTTTTTATACAAAGAAAGACAATCCTTGATATGTTGTATTATTATTATTATTAGAAGAGAAGGAATTATATTTTTGTATTACACAATAAAATAACACCTATTTATGTACACAAAAGTGTGAAAGAAAAAGGAAAAAGGAAAATAATAGCCTAATTAGGAACCCATAATTAAGCCTAAATAGGATCCTAAAATATATACAAATATATTAACAAGTCTAATTAGGAAACTAAAATCAAATCTTAATTAGGAACCTAACATTATGTTAACACCACCCCTCAAACTCAAGGTGGTATAGTAGAAGCCAGCTTGAGTTTGCTTAGTGAATCTTAGAAGCGTACGGGAAGATGAGTTTTGGAAAAGATATCAGCTGCTTGATTTACCGAGTAGATAGGAAGTAGACTTATAGATAGAGATAAAATCTAGAAAAATAGAGTGCAAAAATGGATTCAGAAGACCAAAAACCTTCAGGAACCAATTTGAAGTGCTAAAAAACTAATTGGAAAAGGCCTGAACCGGTCGATAGGCCTGAACCAATTGGCCAAAGTTTGTTGAACCTAGTCAGTCAACAGGAAATTGGGCCCACAGATTGGGAGTATAGAGCGTGGATCAGATCACATACTAGATAGTGAATTGGAGCGGGCAGAGAGAAAATCAGGTTGGTTAACAGGAAACTAGGCTCTGATAACTCTATATTTTTAGAGTTATTTTATTTGTTTAAACTTAAATTTTAGCTCAGTTCTCGAAAATGCAATAATATTATTACATATTTTTAGAAATAAATAGTTCTAAAATTTATAAATAAATTATAATATATTTTAAGTATTTTTTTTTTTTTGCATATCAAAATGATGTCACAATGATGCAATAAAATAAATGATGTAGACGGTGATGTCATAAAAATAATGATGCAAGCAATGATTCAAGTTTTCAATCCATGAGAAATAAATTCAATGGTTGGTGGCCAAAATTCAATGGTTGGTAGCCAACCTAACTATTTTTAAATATTGATGAAGGAATCAATGGTTGGAGGCCAACCTAACCATCAATATTGAATTTTTGATGTAAGCATTTTAATAGAACTTGAATTCTTCCACCAAACATGTCTATAAATACCATGCTTGGCAAAGGGAAATAGCATCAAAGAAAATCCATAAAAAAAAAAAATATGTAGAGAGATTTTCATATGCTTTCTTAAAGTAAATTTCTTTTATTGTTATTTTGATCAAGAATAGGAGTTTTTAGAGCTCGAGTTCATCAAAGATTGTATCTCAAAACAAGTTCTTCCTAAACTTTATTCTTGAATTTAATTATAAGTTGTTATTATGTTTGTTATTTTGATTGTTAATTTAATTATTTCTTGTTATTATATTTGTTATTTTGATTGTTAATTTAATTATTTCTTATTGTTATTATGTTTGTTATTTTGATTGTTAATTTAATTATTTCTTCATTCTCAATTATGAATAGCTAAATTTATTTTTCTAGGATTTAGATGTAATCTTTTGATTTGCATATAATTATTTATATTTAATTGATTAGGTTGATTGTTGGGATTAATCTTTTATCTTAGAACTTAATGCTTGTAATTAACTGGCCATTAATTGCATGATTTAAGATATTGTGTGAAGTAGCGAGAGTGTAAACACAATATTATTTCATTAGGATAATTAACTTAGGGAATGTATTGCTTAGAGATAAGAATACTCCTTTGTAATTGTTAAAGGATTTCCATAAAACTTAATGGGTTTGTGTTAATTACTTATGATCACGAGAGTAGATATAAGGTTAATATGAGCACATATGTTGTATCTTGAGAGAGAACATCATATAATTTAGAGAAATCTAATCATTAATTCCAGCAAAAATAATCCAATCTAAAAAATATAAAGTAATCATAGGTAATCAATTGATGAATTCTAAATCATAGGCCTTTAATCTTATTTCATATTTTCATCATTTATTTACTTAAATTTTACTTTAGTTTAAAATACGAATTCTCATAATTGATTTTCTAAATAATAGAGTAATCATAAAATTAGTACTTGTTAACCCTTCCCTGTGGATTCGACACTCTATTCACACACTATTACTTAGCACAACCTGTACACTTGCAGAAATCGCGCATTAAGTTTTTGGCGCCGTTGCCAGGGAAGGCAATTTTTGACAATATTAATATAATTGATATATTCTATTACTTTAGACACCTTGATTTATTTTTAAAACTGAATTTTTATTTTTTTTACAGCTTGTATAGGTGTTTATGAGAGACGATCCTAAAGCAATTTTAGAGGAATTGGATCCTGAAATCGAGCGAAGGTGTAAGGCTTTAACCAAAGCCAAAAAGGAGAGACTTAGGAAAGAGAAAGCAGACAAGGCCAACGAGTAGGAGGCTTTGGAAGGAGGAGCAGAATTTGAGCAAGAAACTTTTGAGGAAAGACTTGAAGGAGCAGAGAAAGAAATGGCGGACAACGGAGCTAATAGGGCACTGCGCGAATTTATTATGCCAAACTCAGTTATGCGATCAGCATAGAAAGACCCACTGTTGCAGCTAACAATTTTGAAATCAAACCTTCACTCATTCAGATGGTTCAACAGTCCCAGTTTGGAGGAGGAGTCATGGAAGATGCCAATGCTCATTTAGCAAATTTCTTAGAAATATGTGATACAATCAAGATGAATGGCGTTACTGATGATGCCATTAGACTGAGGCTTTTCCCATTTTCTATTAGGGATAAGCAAAAACTTGGCTGATATCTCAAGCCCCAGGGTCAATCACTACATGGGATCAACTCACAAGTGCTTTTCTAGCAAAATATTTCCCTCCTGGAAAGACTGCTAAGCTAAGGAATGATATTACTAGTTTCATTCAATTTGATGGAGAGACACTATATGAAGCATGGGAAAGGTTCAAAGATTTGCAAAGAAAGAGTCCTCATCATGATATCCCAGACTGGATGATAGTGCAAACTTTTTACAATGGTCTTTCAAATCAAATAAGGAGCACGATGGACGCAGCAGCCGGAGGAGCTCTTATGAACAAAAGTACTATCGAGGCTCATAATCTTCTTGAGCAAATGGTGACTAACAACAACCATTGGTCCAATGAAAGGAATATAACAAGGAGGGTTGCAAGTGTTCAACAAGATGATGGGTATTCTCTTTTTGCAGCAAAAGTTGATGCAATTGCCAAGTCATTAGAGAGGATAAATATTAATGCTTCATCAAGTAGTCATCCAATTGTTTGTGACTCATGTGGGGGTAATCATCATAATTTTGAATGCCATGGAGTAGAGCAAGTCCAATTTGTCTCTAACCCAAATAGACAACAAAATAATCCATACTTGAACACTTACAATCCAGGATGGAGGAACCACCCCAACTTAGCATGGGGAAATCAAGGAAATCAAGGAAGCAATCTAAGGCCACCATACCAATCCAACTTTCAAGGGAGAAATCAAATTCCATCCCAAACACTACAAGAAATCAAGCCTTCCTATGAAACCGCTTTGGAGAAATTCATTGGAGATACTTTTGAAAGGTTTGACAAATTGGAGAAACAATATGACAAGTTGGAGATGAAAGTCGATCAAATTGCTAGCCAAAATAGAAATTTGGAGTTTCAAATGGGGCAAATGGCTAACTCTTTTAATGCAAGACCTCAAGGTACATTGCCTAGCAAAACTGAAATTAATCCTAGAGAACAATGCAACGCAATTACTTTGAGAAGTGGCAAGCAACTTGAAGAAATTGTATCGAAGAAAACAAATGAATATAGTGGTGAAGTTTCAAAAGAAGATATCCCAATGAATCAAGCTGAAGAAGAAAAAGGAGAGGAGGTATCTAAACCTTCACAAGTCAAGCCTTATGCACCACCCATTCCTTATCCTCAAAGATTGAAGCAGCAGAAGTAAGACAAACAATATGAGAAGTTTCTAGAAATTTTTAAGCAACTTCACATAAACATACTGTTTGCTGAAGCCTTGGCACAAATGCCATCCTATGTAAAGTTCCTTAAAGATTTACTATCTAACAAGAGGAAGATTGAGGAGCATGCTGTGGTAGCACTTACTGAGGAGTGCAGTGCAATTATTCAGAACAAACTTCCATAAAAGCTCAAAGATTCAGGTAACTTTTCTATCCCTTGTCTAATTGGTACCACTGAATTTAAAAAGGCTTTATGTGATTTAGGAGCTAGTGTTAGTCTTATGCCTTTATTTGTTTGTAAGACATTAGGGTTGGGTGAGCTAACCCCAACCACAATGACCTTGCAATTAGCTGACCGTTCTGTTAAGTATCCAATAGGTATCATTGAAAATGTCTTGTTAAAAATTGGTAAGTTTTATATACCTGTGGACTTTGTAGTATTGGACATGGATGAGGATGTTGAGATCCCGTTGATTCTTGGAAGACCATTTTTAGCAACAGCAGGAGCCTTAATTGATGTAAAATATGGCAAATTGACTTTGAGGGTAGGTAATGAGGAGATTGAGTTTGACATTGCTAAAGCAGAAAAATAACCTGCCATCATGGATTGTTGCTTTCAAATTGATGTCATTGATGAGGAAGTTCAAAAAGTCTTGGAGGAAAAGCATTTTGCGGACCCCCTAGAAACATGCTTGGTTAATAGAGCAACTAGCAAGAATGAAAATCATGAGGTTGCCACAATTGCTAGTCTTTTTGAGGGGAGTTCACCTATGTCTTTCTATAGGAGACAACAATTTGAAGAATTGGAAAAAGGTAAGTCACTTCCTCCACCATCAATTGAGCAAGCACCAGTTCTTGAGTTGAAACCACTTCCTGCACATCTCAGGTATGCATTTCTTGGTCCCAATGATACTTTACCTGTGATTGTGAATGCAAACTTGAATGATGTTCAACTTGAGAAAACATTAAGAATTTTGAGGGAAATTAAATCAGCAGTAGGTTGGAATATTTATGACATTAAAGGGATTAGTCCAACTATTTGCATGCATAGAATTTTGATGGAGGATAACCACAAACCTGTAATTGAAGGTTGAATCCAAACATGAAAGAAGTAGTTAAGGCTGAGATTACTAAATTATTAGATGCAGGAATAATTTATCCCATTTCTGATAGCTCTTGGGTTAGTCCTGTGCATGTAGTGCCTAAAAAAGGTGGGATGACTGTTTTGAAAAATGATAATAATGAATTGATTCCCACTAAGACTGTAACAGGTTGGAGAATGTGCATTGACTATAGGAAACTAAATAATGCTACCAGAAAGGATCACTTTCCTTTACCTTTTATTGATCAAATGTTAGAAAGGCTTGTAGGTAATGCATATTTTTGCTTTCTAGATGTTATTCAGGGTATTTTCAAATTTCTATTGCTCCTGAAGATCAGGAAAATACCACTTTTACATGTCCCTATGGTACTTTTGCTTATAGAAGAATGCCTTTTGGTTTGTGTAATGCCCCTGCTACTTTTCAACGTTGCATGTTGTCTATTTTCTCTGATTTTGTTGAGAAGTCCATGGAGGTCTTCATGGATGATTTTACTGTGTATGGTTCTTCATTTGATGCATGCTTAGAAAACTTAAGAAAAGTTTTGCAAAGTTGTGTTGAGTGTAATTTAGAGCTAAATTGGGAGAAGTGCCATTTTATGGTACAAGAGGGAATCGTTTTAAGGTATAAAATTTCTCAAGTAGGAATTGAGGTAGATAGGGCAAAGGTAGAGACTATTGAAAAATTGCCTCCACCTACCAATGTAAAAGGGATAAGAAGTTTTCTTGGCCATGCCGGTTTTTATCATCGGTTTATCAAAGATTTTTCTAAAATTGCTAAGCCTCTCTGTGATTTGCTTAATAAATATGCTACTTTTGATTTTAACCAAAAGTGCTTGAGTGCTTTTGACAGGTTAAAGAAAGCTTTGATTTCAGCTCCCATTATTGCATCGCCCGATTGGAGTTTGCCATTTGAAATCATGTGCGATGCAAGTGACTTTGCAATTGGAGCTGTCTTAGGCCAAAGAAAGAACAAAAAGGTACATGTGATATACTACACCAGCAAGATCTTAAATGATGCACAGAAAAATTACGCAACTACTAAAAAGGAGATGTTGGCAATGATAGTGGCGATAGAAAAATTTCGCTGCTACTTGGTTGGGTCAAACGTTATAGTCTTCACAGACCATGTAGCAATTAGGTACCTAATGTCCAAGAAAGATGCCAAACCCAGATTGATCAGATGGGTACTTTTGCTTTAAGAGTTTGACTTAGAAATCAAGGACAAGAAAGGAGTGGAGAATGTGGTTGTAGACCATTTGTATAGATTGGAACAAGAGCGAACAGCTGAAGATGATGAGCCAGTCAATGATTATTTTCCAGAGGAGCAGTTATAGGTAGTGAAGGGATCAACTCCATGGTTTGTTGATTTTGTCAATTACTTGGTGAGTGAAATCATTCCTAGTGATTTTTCTTATCATCAGAAAAAGAAATTTCTTGCAAGATGTCAAGTATTATTTCTAGGATGAACCATTACTTTTCAAGTATTGTGGAGATGGGATGATCAGAAGATGCGTGCCAGAGGAGGAAATTCCAAGCATTTTGGAGCATTGTCACTCTAAGGAAAGTGGAGGGCATGCAAGCACAGATAAGACAGTTGCAAAGGTATGGCAATGTGGTTTTTATTGGCCTTCTATGTATAAGGATGCTAGAAACTTTGTGATGTCTTGTGATCATTGCTAAAAAATAGGGAACATAACTAGAAAGCAAGATATGCCGCTTAATGGGATTTTAGAGGTTGAAATATTCGATGTTTGGGGGATTGATTTCATGGGGCCATTCCCTTCATCCCTAAACAATTGATATATTTTGGTAGCGGTCGACTATGTGTCAAGTGGGTTGAAACAATTGCAAGTGCTACCAATGATTATAGAGTTGTGCTGAGGTTTATTAAGAAGAATATTTTTTCTTGATTTGGTGTTCCGAGAGCCATTATCAGTGATGGACGCTCCCATTTTTGTAACTGGACTTTTGACGCTTTGTTAAAGAAAAGTGGAGTCAACCATAGAGTAGCCACTCCATATCATCCTTAGACGAGTGGTCAGGTGGAAATTTCAAATAGAGAATTGAAAAATATTTTAGAAAAGACAGTGAATAACTCTAGGAAGGATTGGACACTCAAATTGGATGATGCTCTGTGGGCATATAGGACTGCTTTTAAGACCCTAATTGGTATGTCTCCATACCGACTTGTCTTTGGTAAAGCCTGTCACTTACCTGTGGAGCTCGAACATAAAGCTTACTGGGAAATAAGAAAGTTGAATATGGATGTGGAAGCTGCTGGTCGCAAGAGGTTGCTTCAATTGAGTGAGCTTGAAGAGATACGACTGGAAGCTTATGAAAATGCCAAGATTTATAAATAGCGCACCAAACGTTGGCATGACAAACAAATCCGTAAGAGACATTTCGAGGAAGGCTAACAGGTATTGCTTTTTAACTCACGTTTGAAACTTTTTCCAGGGAAGTTGAAATCCAAATGGTCAGGACCGTTTCAAGTATTGAAGATACATCATCATGGAGCTGTGGAGCTATAAAAAAATGCGGGAGAAACATTCAAAGTAAATGGACAACGCCTTAAACCTTATTTCAGTGGAGATTTGGTGGAACAAGGGATGGTTTACTCCTTAAAAGAGGCCACGTGATCAAAATTCTGAGAAAATCTAACTAAAGACTATAAATTAAGCGCTTTTGGGAGGCAACCCAAATTTCTAACTTCTTTATTTATTTATTTATTTTTCAAAATAAAAAAATTAAAGAAATATATATATACAAAAAAAAAAATTGTGATTAATTTCTCATACTTGCTTTTAGTTGTTTCATGATGTTTTATAGGAAACAAAGAGATGGAATGCACACCCTGCTTACAATTTGAAATCCAATTTTCTACAAGAGGGAGTATTTCTTCTTTTGATTTATTTCTTTGACATTGAGGACAATGTCAATTGCAAGTTTGGGGGAGGTTTAGTTTGTTTTTTATTTTCAG
The DNA here is from genome assembly GCA_947687605.1 of Reutealis trisperma. Classification (NCBI taxonomy): domain Eukaryota; kingdom Viridiplantae; phylum Streptophyta; class Magnoliopsida; order Malpighiales; family Euphorbiaceae; genus Reutealis; species Reutealis trisperma. The sequence goes on from CANTUT010000672.1 coordinate 325,685, forward strand.
TCATTTCTTTTGTGTTTTGATGAATAAATTTAATTTTTTTTTGATAAAATATGCTTATATAAAATAATTTGATGAAAGGCCAATGATTGATTATAATTGATATTTATAGACAATTTATTAAAGTATTTCAAGTCAAACAATTATTTTGGTGTAAGAAATTAACTTTTATTAATATTATGTTTTGTTTTGCTTTGCATTATATTGATTGGATTGAATTTGTGTATCCTTACTTAGAGAGGGCTTCTACATATTTTTTATCTTCATTTGTCTCACCTATCTTAGAACATGTTTTTGCAAACTTTTAAGGCGAAATTTTGAATTCATTTTGAAAGAGAGATATGATTTAGGCATTGTTTGTTTAGCCTATTACTTATATCCACCCTTATTTTAATTTTTTTCCCTAGTTTACTCATTTGTGCCTTGTTAATTTTAGCCTTATTTTCTTTATTTATTAACCTTAATTGTTATCCTTCACCCTATTTGTGAGATAATTTTGTCAAGTTTACATTCTAATGAAGAAAAGGGAATTATTGAAGTTTTTTTAAAAAAAAAAATAAGGATCTCTAATAACTGAGAGTATTATTCATTTTAAAAGACCACTTTCTGCTTAAAATAAGTTTGAGGGAAAGCAAGAAAATTTAATAAAATAAAAGTTAGTAATTCTTACTTACCCTTAAAATGGTGTTGTTGAAAAAAAAAAAGAGGAGAAAAAAAAAAGAAGAAGAAGAAGGGGGCTTAAAAGAAGAAAACATTGAAGAAGAATAATACTTAAGATAAAAGGGATCCTTCATTAATATAATTCCTTTATTTGAAGCTTTAGATTTTGTAAACTTGGCATAATTATTTTATTTTTGTTCATTTAACCTGTTCTTTGTTTAGCCAAAATACCTTATGTTAGCCTCATTACAAGTCTAGTCAAGACCTATTGATCTCTCTTGATTTGTGAATTCCATTAGTGGAGATTGTTTGCTTTAATATGCTTATGAGATTTGTACATCTATTTTATATCTTTTGATAGAGGCATTTAAAGATATTAGTGTGTATATCCTATCTGAAGTGCAACAATTTCTTTGCGATTGATTTAATGCATGGTTATTCAGGGTATAATTAAGATGAGGATTATTTTGAACCTGAGATAGAAGCTTGACTTGTAATACTATTGATATGTTGTTTGTGAATATTAATTTCTTGAGACCTTTGAAAAATTATTCAAACTAAGCATAAGAAGATTAAATTTCCTTTTTGAAATAAATATTTGAAGGTTTAGAGTTTTATAGGTGTTTGTGAGTATCACCACTAGAAGCCCTCATGAGACTATAACTCGTCCTCTATGGGACACCTAAGGATTTAAAGACTTGTTGCATATGTTAAATGCAATCGTAATTTCCTACAAAAGTGGACTAGTTTAGGTTTTGAATTTTCTTTTGCTTGAGGACAAGCAAAAACTTAAGTTTGGAGGTGTGATAACTCTATATTTTTAGAGTTATTTTATTTATTTAAACTTAAATTTTAGCTCAGTTCTCGAAAATGCAATAATATTATTACATATTTTTAGAAATAAATAGTTCTACAATTTATAAATAAATTATAATATATTTTAAGTATTTTTTTTTTGCAGATCAAAATGATGTCACAATGATACAATAAAATAAATGATGCAGATGGTGATATCATAAAAATAATGATGCAAGCAATAATTCAAGTTTTCAATCCATGAGAAATAAATTCAATGGTTGGTGGCCAAAATTCAATGGTTGGTAGCCAACTTAACTATTTTTGAATATTGATGAAGGAATTCAATGGTTGGTGGCCAACCTAACCATTAATGTTGAATTTTTGATGTAAGAATTTTAATAAAACTTGAATTCTTCCACCAAACATGTATACAAATACCATGCTTGGCAAAGGGAAATAGCATCAAAGAAAATCCATAAAAAAAAAATATGTAGAGAGATTTTCATATGCTTTCTTAGAGTAGATTTCTTTTATTGTTATTTTGATCAAGAATAGGAGTTTTTGGAGCTCGAGTTCATCAAAGATTGTATCTCAAAACAAGTTCTTCCTAAACTTTATTCTTGAATTTAATTATAAGTTGTTATTATGTTTGTTATTTTGATTGTTAATTTAATTATTTCTTGTTGTTATTATATTTGTTATTTTGATTGTTAATTTAATTATTTCTTATTGTTATTATGTTTGTTATTTTGATTGTTAATTTAATTATTTCTTCATTCTCAATTATGAATAGCTAAATTTATTTTTCTAGAATTTAGATGTAATCTTTTGATTTGCATATAATTATTTATAGTTAATTGATTAGGTTAATTGTTGGAATTAATTTTTTATCTTAGAACTTAATGCTTGTAATTAACTGGCCATTAATTGTATGATTTAAGATATTGTGTGAAGTAGCGAGAGTGGAAACACAATATTATTTCATTAGGATAATTGACCAAGGGAATGTATTGCTTAGAGATAAGAATACTCCTTTGTGATTGTTAAAGGATTTTCATAAAACTTAATGGGTTTGTGTTAATTACTTATAATCACGAGAGTAGATATAAAGTTAATATGAGCACAAATGTTGTATCTTGAGAGAGAACATCATATAATTTAGGGAAATCTAATCATTAATTCCAGCAAAAATAATCCAATATAAAAAATATAAAGTAATCATAGGTAATCAATTGATGAATTCTAAATCCTAGGCCTTTAATCTTATTTCATATTTTCATCATTTATTTACTTGAATTTTACTTTAGTTTAAAATACGAATTCTCATAATTAATTTTCTAAATAATAGAGTAATCATAAAATTAGTACTTGTCAACCATTCCTTGTAGATTTGATACTCTATTCATACACTATTACTTAGCATGACCTGTACACTTGCAAAAATCGCACAACAGGCTCACAGATGGGGAGCACAGAGCGCGGATTAGGTCGCATATTGGATATGAAAGAATGCTAATGTGAGCACCAGAGGACAGGCAGCTTTCGACGGCCTGTGCGGATTTTGATGGAGGTCTAACAAGTTGTTCTGAGGTCGCCGAAAGGAGAAGAACTGATTGGTATATCAAATACCCAGATTTGGCACCAAAAAATTAATGAAAAGAGGAGCAGAAAATATTGAAGAACACATGAAGAATGACAGACTAAAAAAAAACATAATAATTTAGAAAACAGGAAAGGGAGAAAAAAAATCTCAGAAGGGCTCTAATACTATATTAGAAGAGAAAGAATTGTATTTCTATATCTTATTACATAATAAAATAATACCTATTTATATATACAAAAGTGTGAAAGAAAAAGGAAAAAGGAAAATAATAGCCTAATTAGGAACCTATAATTAAGCCTAAATAGAATCCTAAAATATATACAAAAATATTAACAAGTCTAACTAGAAATCTAAAATTAAATTTTAATTAGGAACCTAACATTATGTTAATAATTATGATGAAAATTATTGATAGAAATGTAGTTTTTTTCGCAATGTGTAATTGGTTTCCACAGTAAATATTATTTTATAATTTTTTGTTGCTTAAAGTGTATATTCACATTAATTTCAAATGTTTGTATGGTTAATGACAATATATACAACATCATATGATTTTTTTTTAATTTTAATATTTTTAATTATTTTCTTAAAATCTAATTCAATGAATTTATTAGTTGTATAACATCCAAAATATTTTAAAATAATATTAGTTAAATGAAAGTGTTGTATTTTAACAAATTTATAATAATAATCATTTTGCAATGCATGAGTTCACTCCTTCATGAATTTGCTATTTATATAAGAATGAGCTGAAGCTCGTCTTTTACTAAAGTATTAAATTAATTTACAAAAATTTTAATAAATAATTATTTTATTGGTAGTGTTGGACTTGAATCAACTTAATTTTTATTTATTTTGTAGATGTAAAAGAAAGCTGAATAATTAATTTATAAATATTTAATTTTTGTATTTACTTAGACTTGAAATTTCTGCCTCAACCGTTATTTTTATCAATCAAATTAATTACATAAATGTTTAATTAACTTATATTTTTCCTATCAAATTTATTTTATTATATATTTATAATTTTGTTTTCACATGTTATATACCATAAAATATCATTGACGAATCTATAAGCCATATATAGTAGTACTGATGGGTGGGGATCAAACATTTAATATTTACTAGATTTTTTTTTAACGCACTTCGTGCGTTGATTTCTATTATGACTCATTACAACTCGTTTCAAATATAAATAATTATTATAGGCTTTTATTTTTTTTCATTAAAGAATTAACGACTAGTTTTTTATTACTTAACTACAAAATTATATATTTTTATATTAAATGAAGTTTTCAATTAAAATGACATAAAATTTCTCAAATAAACACTATAAGATCGAAATCTTATTAGTCAACTTTTAAAATTATCATAAAGCATTATTTATATAACTTGATTATTAAATTCACTTTAATTGTTAATTTCAAGTTAAGTTAAATCTTCTGTGAAAATCTAAAAATTTAACGAAAATGTAATTATATATAATAAATATTATTATCTAAGTTGTAGTATATTCGTGTATGTATAATATAATTAAACTGATAACACAAAATAATTTTAGATTCTATATAAATATATGAATATTTTAGAAGGCAATACATATATAATATTGAAAAAACATAAGCGTTTCTTATAATTTTAAATAATATTTTTATGTTCAAAAATATATTAAAAAAAGAAAATAAATGAATTAATAGATACATTTTATTATAATTTTCTACTTTATTTTGTTTTAGTCAAATATCATGCATTTCATAATTTCATACATAAAATATTTTAGGAAATTTGCATGCATACATAAAATATTTTTACATAAAATACTCTCCTCTTGTTAATTTTCAAGAATAATAAATACATTTGATTAATCAATTAAAATTTTTAAAATTAGTCTCTTATGACTCGCTAAAATTCGTTAATGAAATAAATACTTATTCTAAACTTTTATTTTTTCTTTATTAAAGATTTAATAATTAATTTTTTATTACTTAAGTATAAAATTATATACTTTTATTTTAAGTGAAGTTTTCAATTAAAATGATATAAAACTTCTTAAATAAACACGATGAGGCCAAAATTGTATCGGTCAACTTTTAAGATTATCATGAAGAAATATTTATAAAATTTGATTATTAAATTCACTTTAGTTGTTGAATTCAAGTTAAGTTAAATTTCATATAAAATTTAAAAATTCAACGAAAATATAATTATAAAAAATAGATATTATCTAAGCTATATAATCTTGCATTTTAATACAATTAAAATGATGACACAAAATAATTATAAATTCTATAAAAATATATGAATGCACTTTAAAAGATAATATATACATAATATTGAAAGAAGATAAATCAAGTATATCCAAATAAATCATTTCTTACAATTTTAAATGATATTTTTATATTTAAAAATATGTTAGAAAAAAGAAAGTAAAAGAATTGATATATGACTTTTTAATTAAAACTTGGAAATATAATATATACAATTAACTAAATTGAAAATATTCATTATAGTATAAATGATTTTCAATTAACTTTTAATTTTGATATATTTTAAATATCTTTTGTATTGAAAATTTTAAGTAAATTTAAATGTTTATAAAATCGCAAATAAATTGATTTTTTTTAGAATAATATACCATTATAAATAGAAATTTTGACATTTGATAATAAAATAATAGAATTTTGCTCACTGTTATTAAATAAACTCTTAATTAGTGCTTTTTCTTTTTCTATTGAATTTTCTTATAGAATCAAAAGTAATTTTTCTAATTTACAATATAATTTTCTCTAACTTGAATTAGAATTTCTCTAATTTGTTAATATTCGAATAATCAATTTATATTAGAATTTCTCTAACTTCTTAATATTCAAAATAATTTAAAAAATATAAATTATTCTAATTGAAATCATTTACATAAACTGTTATTGTTTCTTTTTTAAAAATATACAAATTATTACTAATAGTTAAAATAACTAATTTTTAAATTTATAATGGAATTTTTTTAATTTATTAATATTCGAATAATCAAAATTATAGTGGAATTTCTTTAACTTTTCAATATTCAAAAAAAATTAAAAAACATATAATTATAAATTTGTAATAGAATTAACTATATATTAAATAATAATTATTTTCTTATTCTAATTGAATTCATTTTTTCCTTATTTAAATTAAATATAGTTAGATATTAAATATAATTAATTTTATATACTAATTGAGAATTTAATTAACAATAATGAGTAGAATCCTATTATTTTATTATCAAATGTCAAAATTTCTATTTATAATAGTATATTTTTCAAAAAAAAAAATTGTTTACGATTCTATAAATATATAAATTTACTTAAAATTTTCATTATGGAAGAGATTCAAAATGTATCAAAATTGAAAGTTAATTGAAAATTATTTATAATATAATGAATATTTTCAATTTTCAATGAAGAAAATAATTTTTTTAAAAAATAAAATATCTTTAAAGGTAATAACCCAATAATCAAAATATATGACTAATTTTCTTAAAATAATAAAATATCATTAAAGGTTAAAAGTTAATGAAAGTAAAGCTAATGAAAATAAAAGTTTGTGAATTAGATTGATGAAAATAATAACTGTATATGCTAACATAGAGTAAATTTAATGTAATATTAATAGGAGAAGGAAATATAATTCACATGAGAAAATAGAGTTCTATTATGATTAATAATTTTAATGTCCAAAAGTATTTAGCGACTTAATGAAATATGAAAGAAAATTAAAATTTGAGTATTCGAATAATATAAATAATCAATTAATCTAAAAAAAATTAGATTCCTTCAAAAAAAATAAAATTAGATTTATAATGATATAATTTATTTACTCAGATGAAATAAAATTAGATTTATAATTTATTCCATAAAGTTCTATTATATAGTAAATTTATTTTAATCATAAAAACAAAATAATTTTAATAAATAATAGTTAAAAACTATATTACTTTCAAATTAAATATACAATTAGTAGAGGCATAATAAATGACACATAAGTAAATGTGTTTTTCCTGTTCCTACCGTACATTTATATATAGTATAGATAAGAAAATAAAATTTCATTATCATTTAAATTCTAATTTTATTATCCATTTTATAATATTTAAAAAATTTTGATATATAACTATTAAATTTTAAAAATTAATTAAAATAAATTTTAGTCAACATCAATAAAAAAAAAAAAAAAAGAAGTGATAATAGTAATTTTGCATTTTAAATTCTTATGATTGATCTATTTATATTTAAACTGAAATATTAGCTAGCTAATATATAATTTTTCCTCAAAGAAAAAAAAAATCATAGGATTGCTTAATATTGAGATTAGCAGACCCTTATAGTCAGTCTGTATAGAAAAATTGCCTCAGTTTTTTTTTTTTTTTTTTTTTTTTTTTTTTTTTGTAAACTAAAAATTGTCTTAGGATTAGGCAACAGGCTTTAGTTTCTCAAACATGTTCAGTTCTATTCTTATTTGTTATTAATAGATTTGAAACTTGAAACAGAAAGCTGGAATAGCTCAGTTGGTTAGAGCGTGTGGCTGTTAACCACAAGGTCGGAGGTTCAAGCCCTCCTTCTAGCGATTTTGTTTTTCAAAATTTAGCTCAATTAAATTATTATTCCACCTCTTCTTCCTTTATTTATTTATTTATTTAGTTTAATTAAATAATTATTGTTCTTCTTTTAGTTTAATTTTCTTCAATATTTTCTTCTTCTTTTTCTATTTAGTTTAATAAAATTTTTAATTCAAACTATTTTAATTAAATGAAATAAATTAATCTAGTTCTTAATTAATATTTTTAGTTTAAATTAGTAATTTTTGTCATTTTAATTTAAAATATTTATTAGTTTAAAGTATGGTTATTTAATTTTATAGTTATTAAATTGAATTTGTTATTTAATTTTAAGCATGGTAGTTTAAATTAGTAATTATTAATTTTAGGCTAAAGAAAAAGTTTGATATAAAATTTAGGAGAATTTCAATACATAAATTAGTCTAATCAGTAATTTAAATTTAAATTCATAACAATTTCATTCTAAATTAGTAGTTTTAGCTATTTAGTTAAAATATAAATTTTAGTTTAAAATAGTAAGTAATTTTATTAGTTTGAATTAACAATAAATATAATCAATCTATTTGACAACTGTTATTACTGAAAACTATTAAACTTATTCATCGGATATATTTAATAATGTGATAATGATATTTAAGTTTTAACCATTAAATACAGTTTTAAAACTGAAAAAAAATTATAAATTATAAATAAAAAAATAAGAAGCAATAATCATATTAAGATAATATTTCTCATAAATTTTTAAAAAATAAATATTATTAAACTTCAAAAAATATGTGGATCAAATAAAACATCTAAAAAAATTTATGACACTGCCCAAATTACCAAAGTAAGAACTAAAATCAAAATTTAGAATTCGGATAATCCGCAATCAATTTTGTTTTTTTGGGCCAAATAATCAAAATTATCAATAACAGAGCATCTATCTATTTCGATCAGTGTTCAGTTCTCAATATAAAATTATTGTGCCCATACATTCTACTTGAGCTACTAAAAAGTCAATATGGTGCAATGAAAAAGGTCAAAAAAAAGAAAAGAAAAAAAGAAAAAAACTCGTCTGAAAACGTTAGCGTGTAAATTTAAATATACCATTTCCCAGAAAATCATGTCTAACATACATTAGATTCATGATCGACTGTAACAGGGAAAAAGAAAATCCAAACTACAATATCATTGAATACAAAAATCCAAAAAAAAAAGGGCAATATCAATTACCCATCATACATTATTGCGGTGTAAATCAGGAAAAAAGCGTATGCAATGAAATTAATAGGACAGATTAATTCATGACAGATCTATATATATATATATATATATATATATATATATACATAAAGAAAAGGACAAATTAACATCAATAAGCAAGTAAAAACAAGGCTTCTTCCCTTTTTAAGTGCACAGCTGTGAATGATTAATTTGCTGATCAATGAAAAATATCAGATTATAGCAAATAATTAACGATTTTTGAGTTGGATTTTGTACTTGATGAGTAAGGACTGGGACATATTAGATTAGTTTTTGTGATTAAATTCAAATTGATTCGGATTTCTCTTTGATGATTTTTCGCGAGTCATCAGTTCTTCTTCTTTAATAATTCGACTTTCTCATTGGCGTGAGTTCAGAGTTCAGATTTATCAATAATAATATATTTAAGCATATGCTAAGAGTACAAAAATCACTTGAATGTAATATTAGTTGAACGTATTCAGTAGAAATTTTAAGTTAATTATTTTAATTTATCATTTTAAGTGATTTTTTACTTAATTGATAAGAAAATTTTATGTTATCAAACTATTTTAAAATTAATAAATACTGAAAATATTAAATTAGGTAATAAATTGATTTATTAAATATCCTCTTAGTTTGTTTTGTTTAATCTATCTTAATTTTTTTGGATTTATGAGCTAAGGCAAGGTGAAAGTCAAGTCAAGTCAAAACAAGATTGTAGTTTATAATATGTTACAACACAAAATGAAGTCATTCATATTTCTTGTCATTAATTAATATGGGATTAATCATAGCCCTTAAATGATCAGTCCTAAAAAATTTAATTATATATTTAATATTTAACCTCTCAAAATTGAAAACATCCCCCCAAAATTAAAGTGCAAACATCTCTCCAATATTAAAAATGAGAGAATGCTAGCAACACTCTTATCTAATATTTTTTTTTAAACACTCTCCCTTTTATTAGTCCACCATATTTACTCATTTTAATAGAAATACTTACAACGTACTCTCTGAGTAAAATTAAATATAGATCCATGCATGTGTTGTGTACTCCCAAAGAAGCAGAAGCTTTGGGTTTGCTATAGAATGGATAGTGAGCAAGGACATTTTTCACGTGGACTTTGATTTAAAAGCTAAGTTAGTTGTTGATGCATGCACTAATAAGCCCACAAATGCTACAGAGTTTGGAAGTATAATAGGGATTGTTTATCACTCAAAAGAAATAAAAATTCTTCTATTGGCTTTATAGAGAGACAGGCAAACCTTTTTACCTATAAGTTAGCTAGGATTGCCCATTCTGATGCTGATGCTTGTTTCTATGATTTCATTGTGCCGTCTCAATTTATTGTGGAGGATGTTCTTTTTGATTTGCTTTCATCTTAATAAAATCTCCTATTTAAGGATCAACCAAAAAAAAAAAGTAACCTTAAATATAATTCCGTTTTATTCTCTCTCTTCAAAATGATTAAAATATTAAAAACTACATCATTCTCTTTCCTCTCCAACACCTTTTCTTTTTCTTTTTTACTCTTTTCTCTCTCCTCTCCAACACCTTTCTTTTTCTTTTTTAATCTTTTTCTTGTCTCCTCTTTCATTCTATTTATCATTCTTGGTCCATGTATACTTTGTTTTTTTTCCTCTTCTCTTCCTTCTTTATTTTTTTTCATTTTTCATTACTATTTTTTTAAAATGCTCATAATTGAAGTTTTTTTTTAATAATAAAACAATTTACCGTTGAATTTTTTTAGCATAATTTTGAGATGAATTGTTTTTTATACATATGTGTGTATATGTGTGTGTGCAAGCTCAAAATGAATTTTGATTTCTAGTGATCTAATGTTTTTGAGACTACATTAATATGTAGTTATTTAATTATAGATTGATCTATTTTTAGGGTGAGCAGAGCAATCCACCGACCTGTCCAACTAAGATATTAATGGCACCATCTTTTGTCACTTCATAATCATTCAAATTCAAAAAGGACAACAGTTACATCCATGTATTGCTTATAAAAAGATCCTAAACTCTTCGGTTTTTGCATAGGGTTGTATAAATAAGGTCTCCACTACATAGTTATGGCTTTTTATATTTCTTTGCTTCTGTCGCTCATTTTATTCTTCTCTCTTTGCTTAATGTTATTCTTATTTTTTTTCTTCTGTGACTTTTCTCTTGATTTTTCTTCTTCTCATAGATTTTGCAAGTTTTTCTGGTGATACTTTATTGGTTGATCAGTCTGGTGCGCTGTTCTCGTTATCTACTACTTTAACCAGTAAGTTCCTCCTCACTTATCACTTGTCTCTTTTTCTTTCTTTCTATTAAGATGAGCAATCAAGAGGATAGTCAGAACCAACACCTCTATGGATGGCTATAGTAATGAAGACACCATGTTTGAGCTATCTGACTCCCATCAAAAATTTTTTGTATAGATCAGGTCATCTGAATGAGGACTAAGTCTAGGTCTATAAAATGATTTGCAAATAATCCTATTATGGAGTCTAACCAATCTACAAGCACTCCAATACCTTATGATCTCCCTAGTAATCAACTTATAAGTGTCATTGCTCCTTCTAAGTTCCCTACCAAGTGCCTTAAAGTTGCTGAACCCTAAAGGGGGGGGGGGGGGGGGGGGGTGGGAGAGAAATTTTTCCTGCAAAGTGACCATCGATCACTTAAGGGAGATTATAGCCTAACATGACATTCCTATTACTTTCATACTTTGCTTGCTTGATCCCGAAACCTTTGTTAATTGAAAACTAGGTGATATGGACAAAATGGTTTACTTAAAGGACCTACAGTTTGGTCTTAGGTTTCTTTTACCTGACTTGTATACCATTGTACTTCAGGAGTACAACATCTCGAAATGCCAACTTCACCCAGACTTGTGGAAAATTTTAATGGGACTTAGGATTTAAAAGAGATCCATGGTTTTACTATATCTAATAGGGTAATGCTATAAATATATCACCTAATGGCAAAGAAGGGGTTCGACTACTTTAACTTCCAAAGTAAAAAGAGATCTTTACTTTGCTTTCTTCCCTGAAGAACTGGAAACAAAAATTCTTTATCATTTCCAATAAGAAGTGCTAAGGCCATCTCCTTAACACTTGGGTGAATAGCCTAAAGATAACTTCATTAATTAATATTAGTTTGAGTTGCAAGGAGGAAAACATGTAGAAATCATTTTAAATCTATAGCTTATATCTAGCTCGGATTTTATCTATGACTACATAAATGATGCTCATAGTCTAGAGAAGAAGTCATCTTCATGATCTAAAGCTTATATTAGTCCTTCTGCTTATATTAACTGTTAGCCAATCTTTATTTTTGTTATTGATCTTGCCCTCTTCTGCTTTATGAATTGTATGTTTACTTTTTATTTATAGAGATGAAGTCTTTAGGTTAGCACAAGAGGGAAAATAAGGCAAAGTTTACTTCATTAAGTAAGAATCCTTAGTAACTGATCCTTCAAAGGAGCCCATAGTAACTAATCCTTCAACCCTCAAAGCGGTTGAGGGGACTTTAAAAAGATTTGCTGTTGGGGTTAAGTTGGGTGAACCATGAAGAGGCTTTGGCCACCTTCAGAAGAAATCTCTTTGACAAGCTTACAAATTTCACCCATTTTGTTAAGGAAAAGTATGGAGGGGCGGCCTTTGTTAAGGATCTCATCTTGGCCATTGATATTATGTGGGTGAGTCATCTATTTGCAATTATAGTCACTAGAACGAGCTTTCTAATGCTTAGCTGGCTTGCTCTGCTTATGGATAAATCTTTGAGGCATGCTCCTAATTTCCTTTATTCTTCTTTGTTGTTTTTCCCTTATTCTCTTTATTTTTTTTATAACTTTATTATAACCACTTTCTAAATTGTATAGAATGCCAACATTATATTGAAGCTTCACTAGCAGATGCATTATGAAAAAGATGATCTTAAGGTGTAATGGGCTCGCTTGAAGGAGGAGACAGAGAAAAATCATGCCTCTAAGATTGCTAAAATGAAAGCTGCCTTAGAGTAGAAAAATCAAAGAATAAGGAATTTGAGGGTGAAATGTTATGGCAAATCTCTTCCTTAAGCACTGATCTCGATATGAGCCGGGAAGAGGTTCACCGCCTCAAAGAGGATGTCGAGAAGGAGAAGCTCACAAGGGAGAAATTTGAGGAGGCAACTGCTAGTAAGTTCTTTTCTTATCAAGAGAATGTTCTTGGGGCCATCTGAACCAAGTATCTTGGGCAAAACTATGATTCCATTGGGGAGATTTATCCTGACAAAGACGAAGATGTGAGTGCTTCACCTCCCTCGCTTGTAACAATGGGTAATCTTGGAGATGGAGAACAAACTCTTATTATTGATCGTTCGCTGACTATAACAAATAATGGCATCGAAGATATTGTAGGCAAAACTGATGCAGAATGACCTTCTCCGATTATCTTTTGTTGTTGCTTTTTGTAAACAATCCATTCTAATCTAATTTAATGAATGTTCATTTTCGCACATCCTGTGTGTGTGTATATATATATATATATATGTTCTTTATGCATACTTGTAGATCATCTAGGTGAACTTACTGAAACAAATTTTGGGTGAACTCTCAGTTCTCTTATCTTAAGGAAACTTATAAATTACTAGGGATCTTGGGTGAACTTCTAATTCGCCTATTCCAAATGTCTTAATTAATTATAAGAGGTCTTGGGCAAACTTATAGGTGCTTATCTCATGGGGATTTTGATTGTTATAAGGAATTTTAGGCGAACAACTATTTGCTTATCCTTGGGACATTTGTAACTTTTGTCTTTGATAAAGAATCTTGGGCAAACAATAGTTTGCTTAACCTATGGCGATATGTAACTTTAATCTTTGATAGGAAATCTTGAGCGAACAATAGTTTGTCATCCCATAGCGATTTTTAACTTTAATATTTGATAGTGAATCTTTTGGCGAACAATAGTTTGCCTATCCAATGGCGATTTTTAACTTTAATATTTGATAAGGAATATTGGGCGAACAATAATTTGCCTATCCCATGGCGATCTTTATGCTTTAATTTTTATAGGGAATCTTGCGCACAACATTTTGCTTATCCCATGGCGATCTGTAACTTTTAACTATTTTAGGGGATCTTGGGTGAATTTTAGTTCACTTACTCTATAGCCAATTGTCTTTATCTTTTTAAGAGATCTTAGATAGACTTTATTTTGCCTTTCCTTTAGCGAATTGTCATTAACTTTTTAGGGAATCTTAGGGGAATTTAGTTTGCCTGCTCCATGATGAATTATCTTTAACTTTTTAGGGGATCTTAGGCGAACTTTAGTTCACGTACCCAATGACAAATTATCTTTTTAGGAGACCTTGGGTGAACTTTAGTTTTCCTATCCTACAGCAAATTGTTTTTATCTTTTTAGGGGATTTTGACCCCATCTTTATCTTTTTAGGGATATTAGACGAACCAAATTGTCTAGCAAACCAAATTGTCTATCTTTTTAGGAGTCAGAAAATTGTCTTTTTATAGGGTTCTTGGGTGAACTTTAGTTCGTTTACCTAATGGAGAATTGTCTTTATCTTTTAAGGGGATCTTGAGTGAACTTTAGTTATCTTTATCTTTTTAGGGGATCTTGGGAAAACTTTAGTTCACCTATCCTATGACAAATATCAATGGAGAACTGTTTTAGCGATTTTTTATGGCAACAAATTGCTAACTCTCTTGACAATCTTTATATTTTGCAAGTTTGAATATCATAATTGACTTCGTGATCTTTAGCCTTATTACTCAATATATGCATATTAGTCTATAAAACTATTCTTCATCTTGGAAAATGTGTAAAGTTACAGCACTATATAACATGATACTATAATAAAGTAAATTGTTAATTTATAGTCATAGTTAATCTATATAACATTACTGGAATACTAACCAAATATAAATAGCCAATATCAATCAAAAACAAAAATTTCAAATTTATTTAGCTTTTACTAATAATTTGTATGTACTATAAATTATTAAAACTAACATCACTATAATTAGAGCAGGAGAGAGTTTTCCTTTCATATTTAACAAATGATAAGTAGAAAGAGAGGGAATCCCAAGTTATTGATATTTTGATATTTCAATTAAAATTATTTTTACTATCTTATGTATTTGATTGCTAGGATATTCAAGAATATACAAGCAAGATTGGTATAGTAACAAACAGAATACCAAGTGGCGTATGATGAATGCATCAATGATAATAATAATTAAAATTTAAAAATCTCTTGTATTTGGAATGGTGTTGGATTGTTATCGATGGATGGAGTGTCAACATTTTTTTTTTTTTGCCAATAATTGAGAAATTTCATTACTAAGAAGCATCCAAATACAAAAAATCAACCAAAACAACAGCGGGTACAATGTTCCATACAAGGGAAAGAAAACTAATTAAAATGAAATTAGTTACCCAATCAACTGCCTTATTTGCAGCTCTTGAAACCTAAACAAATTTGATAGATTCAAAAGAAGATTTAAAACTAAAAATTACATCTAAATAAGCTTGAATCTCCCACGAATAAGTACCTCTTGCATTTGTATAAGCTTGGATAGGCACTTTATAATCAAATTTAACAATGATTCTACCATATCCATTTTCAGTTGCTAATTTCATTGTTAGAACCATAACTGCAGCAGAAGATCTCACCAACTTCTTGTAGGCCATTGTGAGGCCTTGTCCGAGCACCGGTCTGATCGGCTAAAGGGAATTGAAATGCTCATTTGGGAAAGAACTCACGAGGAAGCCTCGAGCTTATTTTGAAAATCATTTTAGAGTCGTCACCTTAATTTATTTTTATTTAGGCAAATATGAGGAAAAAACCCATTTGACTCCTATCATTACCCAAGGAAAAAAGATCACTAGCCTCGAAACCAAATAGGATTTGGGGACTAGGTTTTCAGTTTAACAAAACATGTTTGGACAGGTAATATGAAAGCAACTTAAAATATATTTCATGAACAATTTAAGATGCATGGACAATTTATAGTATGTATGACCATTGATTCCAATAATAAATACAAGTAATAGTCCAAAATAAAATTAACATTACAAATAAAATTCCAAATATAGGAGATACCTCCTCTAGCCCTTATGGGTTTTAGGGAAGTCACACATTCATCAAACTAATCCTAATAATAAAGTAAAGGAATAAACACAAAAGTAAGTGAAGAAGATGATAGGGGGGATAGTTGATTAATTTTAATTGGATTCGATGCCTGGACCATGCATGCCTACGTATCCCTTTGAATAGGAATTAGAACCCACGCAGTTCTCCCTTCTTGCAAAGAGGTTAGTTTAGCCTAGCCATTTTATCATGTTTTGATTGATTGATTAAAAGAGGATTGAGTTAATTAATTAATTTAATTGATTACCAAGTTGATTAGCGAGCAACCTAGATGAATCAATTTAATTAACTAACTAAAAGTGACAATAACCAAATAGAAAAGAAAAGAATATTACCTTACACTTTTGCGGCTTAGGGACGTAGGGCGGATGGAGCGGACGACCAGATCGCAATTCCACCTTCTCCACGCAAGAGACAGGAGCCTTTGGACCACCAGAATGCAACTTCACCCTCTCCACACGACGGACACGAGCCTTGGGCAACGAGCTTGCCTTGAATAGGCGAGCAGAAAGCCTTAAACTAGTCGAGTAGGAAGCAAGGAGAAACCACCCAACTTGCTTTGCAAAGCAAGGAGCAAAAGTAAAATAATTTTGCTTGAAGTTAGTGCTTTTTAAGCCTCCAAGTCTGTGTGTTGAAGAGTAGAGAGATCATCTATATATATAGGGAAGAATGAAGCATAAAGGCTAAAATTTCCAATATGGGAGTAGAAACACGGTACGATTGCCACACAAGCCTTCGTGGCAATGGCGCATATCTGTACAGTAACCAGCTCTTATTCGCCCATTCTGCTTGTTTTCTCCCGTTCTCGCTTGTTTCTCGTCCATTTCCATTTTCCATGATTCCAATTGTATTATACCCGTTACTGAGTCCTAGATGATTTGATGATGATTTAAGAGTCTTGATTAATTCCTTTCCTGACTGAATAGTCTATAATTTTGAGAGGTGTAGAATTAAGGGTTCACAGTTGCCCCCCTCATCAGGATTACTCTGTCTGGTAGGCAGTTCTGATGGGTGTGAACTTTAAAATGAAGAGGATGTCCCCAGTATATTTGGAAGAGTTAAGAAGAAAAAGGCAGTTCCTGTCTGGTAGAAACTACAAGCCGTATTCTTGTCTAATGAAAATGAAGATAATCCTATCTGATAAGTTATGATGATGTTGATGATGATGATCCTGTCTAGTAGGATCTTAAAAGCAATGTTCATGTCTAGTAGGATCTAGAAGCAATATTCCTATCTGGTAGGAGTGATAATGACGATCCTGTCTGGTAGGATCTAAGAGTAATATTCCTGTTTGGTAGGAATAGTAAATCATTGGTCCTGTCTGGTAGGACTGATAATGATGATCCTGTATGGTAAGATCTAAGAGTAATATTCATGTTTGGTAGGAATAACAAATCACTGGTCCTGTCTGGTAGGAGTGATAATGACGATCCTTTCTAGTAGGATCTAGGAGTAATATTCCTGCCTGGTAGGAATAGCAAAGTATTAATCCTATTTGGTAGGCATGATAATGACGATCCTATCTGGTAGGATCTAAGAGTAATATCCCTGTATGGTAGAAAAAATAAATCACTAGTCCTGTCTGGTAGGAGTGATAATGACGATCCCTTGTCTGGTAGGATTTAGGAGTAATATTCCTATCTGGTAGGAATAGCAAAGCATCGATCCTGTCTAGTAGGCACGATCATCCTGTCTGATAGGATTGGCAAAAATATCAGCCCTGTCTAGCAGGAGCAGAATATCTGTCTGTAATTATAGAAATTTTTTGTATGTTGAATCTTATGTAACAGTGGACAGATGCTTGGAGGAGACTATTGTGATCATATACAAACTTGCTGTTCTGAATTCTGACTTGAGATGGGTTCACTACTGCATTTCCAAGTGAAAAGTTACTATGTAGAAGGTATTATATAAAGGCATGCTACCATTCACTTTTTGCAACTTTTCTCATTTGTCAAATTTTGGTTCTCTCTCTAGGATTCATTCTCTCTGACTTCTCTCTAAAATGGCTTCTCCCTCTAATAGTCATCATACCAGGAGCTACCAAGTACTAAGGAATGATTCCAACCCAGTGCACCATGTGCAGGAACCAGAGCACCATATGTCTAGTACCGGCGTCATGGAGGTATTTATCGTTTTGCCCTTCTTTCCTGTTGCAATGTTAGTTCATAAAAAATATATGTATGTAAAATAAAAGTTTTTTTTTTAATACAAAGACTATAACCATTGGATTAAGAGGCGGTAGATCAAATCTATCTACCATCTCTACTTACTTGGAGACTCATTCCCAAGTCCGAGGGTTGATTGAGCCATTTGGATTGCTAGGATTTTTGTCCCTAGATTATACCCGAGAGGGTAATATTCCTTTGTTGTGAGTATTGGCAGAGAGGTGGTGGGATACCACGGACACTTTTCACTTTCCACGTGGGGAGATGACTGTGACCCTTTTGGACTTGACGATGTTAGCTGGTCTGCCATTTTGACCTCGAGTCTTAGAGCTTTATCCAAGGGTAGATTAACATTTATATTTATGATGTGGGAGTCTTTTTAGATGAGCAGGCTGCTCAATCTGCCACACACGGAGGGATATCATTGATATGAACATTCTGCGCTCACTTGAGGATTTATCCATTATTAAGGAATTTGACTAGGGAGGTGCAGCTTTGTGCATGATGTACTGAGAGATGTCTGACCTGTCTCGAGATGTGTTTGCTGCTTTAAAAGGGACTTATATCATCTGTAAGGTATGCTTCTCTCTTTCTAATTCTGTCTTATACCCACTATCCCTGTATCTTATGATTATTTTCCTTTTGTTTAGTATTAAGCCTACGAGCACTTTTCTTTTCTTGCTCCTGCTTTAAGGGATCGTATAGTAAGTCATATCCCGAGCGGCTATCTTTAGCAGATGCAGAATTGCCATCATCAGGAGAGATACGATTTTTGCCATATTTGAGATTTCTTCTCTCATTTAGTATCATCATAGGTATGCACACATGCCTGACATATCATCTTCATCACTCATTCTGATATTCTATTTTTCCCCATTGTTCTTTTTTTCATAGGTCCGGTGGTTACCTTTCGCTGACAGACTTCAACTCATCACTCCATGCCATTAGTATGATGTGGCTTTATCTTCCCGCCGCCTCCTTTTACATTTCCACACTAATTCCATGTTTTACCTTGGCGAGAGAGTTGGCGACCAAATTACGGGAGAGAGGATTATCCCAGCTAACCCTCTTGTTGAGATGCAATATGGATCACACATCCCTGATCAGGATTCGTTAGTAGCAAGCCTTCTAGTTGAGCCTTTCTTGGACCTTGAGGGTGACTATAGGAGCTTTTGCATGCATCACCTACTACCTTGCAACCCATTTCTTCTAGGATGGGCCCATTCTAGTTATAGATCTACTGCTACAGGATCAGTTCATACTTTTGCTGCTAGGAGGAGTGGTGGTCTGAGGTCTGCTGCAGATGCCCCTTCTAATAAGGCTGGACCGAGTGAGCAGGCGAGTTTTCCTGCTTACTTATGGGCAAAAGAGGACTCAAATTATGTTTCTCCTAATAATGGCTTGGCTCGATATGATATCCCTCATGACCTCCTTGTTGATTTTATCCCATTTTCAGATCATGTAGGTGAGGTATGTGCTTCTGCCCTCTTTCTGAGCTTACTCTTTGTCACTTAATGCAGTTTCTTACTCATCTTTTCCTTATGCAGATTCCTAAGGGTTGGGCTCACCATAATTATGAGATGGTTCATTGCGTGAGGACAACATTGTCTATGACTCTTACTTTAAGTGGTCGTGATGAGGGAGATGATGCATATTGGAGGAGAAGACATAGGCGAGGCTGACGTTAGATTTCCTCCTGTTATACAAATGTTATGCTGACTCTATGTATGATTATGTATGCATGTATGCATGTTGATGCGAAATTTAACTCATGTTCTATTTTATTTGTATGATGCATGGATGTTATGACTCAATTATACAAGGATTTGACTTATGTATGTTATGAATGCACATTTTCTATAAATGAATGCGTGGTAGGGCTCCACCATCTTTCTCTTTTGCTCTCTCCCCTTTTTTTTCATTAAATTCTTCTTAAATACTGCATGATTTGTAAAAAGGAAGGGTCGCGGTAGCTTGCGGTAACATGCTGTAGGGGTATGACAGCTGGTGGTCTTGTGCGGTGCTGCATAGCCTTGTGTGGCTACAGCAGAGCAGCTTGTGGCATTGCATTGATGTTTGTGGTAGTGCCACAAAGACACTTGAGGAAACACATGCTCCTCTGTGGCAATCCGAGCAAAAATCTTCAATTTTCCCCTATATATACCCCTCTTATGGCTTAGAAATCCTCATAACTGCAATTCAACTTTTACAGCACTTTTCTTGCTTTTTTCTTTTTTACTTTTCTCTCATCTTTTCCTGTAGTTTCCCTTTTTCTTTTCACTCATGGAGCCCTATTTTAGCCATTTAATGCATTTATGGACTAAAAACCTTAAGTAAGTGGAGCGCATTAACTTAGGGACTTTTAGAATTAGTGCCATGCCAACCTTGAGAGGGGTTTGAGTGGATTAGGACTTTTTGAGGGCTTGTCTGAAATTCTAAGATCTTGAGGTGCATGTTTTTAGATTTGGGGCTAGCATGAATGAAATGTGCCCTACTTTTGAAGAATTCAGTGTGTTACTAGGATCTAATCTTGAAGCTGACTTGGCTGCCCCCATCCTAAAAGTGGGGT
This sequence comes from Reutealis trisperma, assembly GCA_947687605.1. Lineage (NCBI taxonomy): Eukaryota > Viridiplantae > Streptophyta > Magnoliopsida > Malpighiales > Euphorbiaceae > Reutealis > Reutealis trisperma. The sequence continues at coordinate 346,447 of CANTUT010000672.1, forward strand.
ACTTCAATTCATTTCTAAGGCTCTTGGGATTAGATACTGCAACTGCTAGCCCTATGGTCGTGAATGATTAGGTAGACCTGACTACTATAATTATCGAGGTCTATGATCCCCGAGGCTTTGAAGACAAGAAATGGCAGGATTGTCAGATGAATGCTTTAGCTTTTTGTCTAACTGCCGGTATCTCTTTATAGGTTCAACTGGTTGGGGGGGACATTAGGATAACCGAACTGATTTTTCATATGGCTGAAGTTTGCTCTATTGTTGGGATTATCTTAGCAGAAACAATCCTTAGTTTGGATCGAGCTTATAAAAGTGATGGGCCTTGGTCTGTGAGTCTAATCATTCTACAGGTATGCTTTTCTTCCTCCTTTTCCTTTCTCTTTCCCCATTCCTTTCTTACTTAGCTATGTTTCTACATAAATTTAGCTAAGGGATCATCTAAAAGTGGTTGCTCCTCCTACTAAAAAGGATTACCTGCTTCATGGTACCGGTCTTGCACCATATTGAGGAAAAGGAATGAACTGATTGGCTGTTTGAGCTCGACCCCTAAGAATTGCTGTGGCTTTGTCCTTGATATAAGATTAAGAAGTTTATGACTATGAGTTATGGCTATAAGATGGTTTATTTGCTGGGTTTGAACATGGTGACATTTTACCAAGGAACAAGGGTGATGTGCCAGATGTGTCATGTGCAAGGAGTGCCCCTAGACGGAGCTATATTTTTAATATGCTTTCATCACTCTCACTGTGACTAAGGCTATTACTAATGGATGGGCCCACAGTTTTCATGTTATTCTTCCATCTTGTTGTTTTGATAAGACAGAGGCGTACACTTTATGGTGGATTGCTACATCTTGGCCATCAGAGAAGATAAGGAGGGTAACTTTACTTAAGGAGAAAGAAGATGACACTTCTGTAGGGGGACTACTGACAATTAGGGGATCTATTATTTAGGATTTTAGGCAGAATTTTTCAATTTTTTCTTGTTTTAGTGAATAAGACTCTTAGTTTCATCTTAAATCCAATTTTGAATAAAACACCATCATTTTTTCATTTCATTTTATTATTATTTTTTTCATCTTTTTTTTATTTTTTTTATTTTTTTATTTTTTTTTTACATTGAAACAACAAAATTTGGCACAAAAGAAAATTTATTAATGATTTGGACCTCACCTAATGAGGGCTACCTATATATCTTCTTACATAACTTATCTCTATTACATACTTTTCTCTATTATTTTGGAGAATCAGATCCACGTAGTTCTAGTTATAATGCATCATTATATGAAGTATTGTTTTAATTGATCCAAGTTGCAAGGGTTGGAGAATTCAGTTCCATCCAAATATATGAGAATGGCACCTCCACTTGACAGGATGCATTTAAGCACATAAGGCCTAGTCCAGTTTGATCTGAATTTGCCTTTAGGGTCATGCACTAGGGCTCAAACTTCCTTTAAGACCAAGTTTTCTTCTTGTAGTCCCCTATCCCTCACTATCTTGTTGAAATGCCAAGACAACTTTTGTTGATAACCCTACAGTTGATACAACGCATCCATTCTTTTTTCTGCGATAGCATTCAACTGATCATGATAACTTTTAATCCATTCTATCTCATCTAACTGACTCTCTCTCATGATCCTGGCTAATTTGATTTCCACCTCAATTGGCAGCATGGCTTCCATTCCATATACCAACGAGTAAGGAGTTGCCCCAGTCGGCATATGGATGGAATTCCTATATCCCCATCGAGCAAATGGTAGTTGTTGATGCCAGTGTTTGTGATTATCAGTCATCTTTTACAGGAGGGATTTGATGGTCTTATTTGCTGCTTCAACTGCCCCATTAGTTTATGGTCGATATGGAGATGATCTATGATGCTGAATCTTTTCCTTTTCAAGAGCTGAACTACTTCTTTCCGAAAATGAGACCCATTATTTGTAATAATCTCAAAAGGTACTCCAAACCTATAAAGGATGTTAGTTTGGATGAAATGAGCCACTCTTTTTGAATCTAGTACCTATTAAGGTACTGCTTCTACCCACTTTGTGAAGTAATCAACCACTACAAGGATGTATTCATGACCAGCAGATGATTTGGGATTTATTCTTCTTATGACATCAATGCCCCAAGTTGCAAAAGGCCAAGGAGTAGTTATGGGCTGTAAGGACATAGGAGGCTACTTCTGCAGTTTGGGATAAATCTAGCATTTATGGCATCTTCATACAAACTTCGCACAATTTTCATTCATAGTGAGCCAAAAATATCCCAGATTTGCAATTTTCCTAGCCAATGTGATCCTATTCATGTGTGGCCCTTCTTCCCTTCTATGGACCCATTCCATGATTGGTTGTGCTTCCTCTTCAGTCACGCATCTCAAGTGTGTGTTATCCCCTGCCCTTTTATACAAAACATCTCTGTTTGGTAGGAAATTGCTGGCTAATTGTCTTAAAGTTCTTTATTCTGATTTAGAAGCCCTTTCCGGATACTTCCCATTCTTGAGATTGTTGAAGATGTCCTAAAACCAAGGTTTCTGATTAGCCAATCAAATATTCATTCATAGAGTATAGTACCTTGGTTCTTGCTTCACTTTAATCACCACAAGTCTGATTATTTCCCCATCTCTCATGTCTAGCATTGATGCAAGTATTGTTAGAACATCTACAAATTGATTCTTGGCATGAGGCAAATAATGGAAAGATAATTCATGAAAATTTTCTGTGAGATCATCCAAGCGCTTATGGTAAGGAACCAAACATTATTCTCTTATCTTCCATTTCCCAAGTGCTTGGTATACAATCAGGTTGGAATCTCCATAAACCTCTAGGTAATCAATCCTTAGATTGACACCAACCTCTAAGCCAGCTATGCAGGCTTCATACTTTGCCTTATTATTCATCACTTCAAAAGCTAACTTGACAGCCATAGGCAAATTTTCTTTCTCATGGGTGATTATAACAATTCCAACACCATACCTTTTGCTATTACTGCACCATCGAAGAATAATTTCTAGACTTCATGCTCAATTTGTATGATCTCTTCATTAGGAAATTCTGGCTCAGACCAATTACTATCTATTGGGGCTGCAGCTAATTGATCTACTATCACACTCCCTTTTATAACTTTCCTTTGGACATACTTCAAATCAAAAGCTGCGAGAACTACCATCCATCTTGCCATCTTACTATCAAAAACTGGTCTCTCTATGAGAAACTTTAAGGGACTCTTGTCAGCCAAGACATGGGTAGTATATGAACTCAAATAATGCTGAAGCTTATGATATACCCATACCAAAGCAAGGCATAACTTCTCGATTTGATTGTACTTGAGCTCATGAGCGAGTATGCGCTTACTTAAGTAATAAATGGCATATTCTTTATGTGATTCAGCAGCATTTTGGGCGAGCATTACCCCCATAACTTCTTCTGTGATGGAGAGGTATAATAGTAAAGGCTTTTCAAGTCTTGGTGGTTGCAATACAGGAGAACTTAGCAAGTACTCTTTGATTTTCTCGAAAGCTTTCTGGCAATTATCATTCCATTGCTTAGAGGTTCCCTTTTTTAGCAACTTGAAGATTGGACCCCAAATGTCGGCTAGTTGAGCTATGAACAGGCTAATGTATTATAGTCATCCAAGGAAGCTTCTAATTTCTTTTTTTGTCTTAGGTGCTGGCATTTCCAAAATAGATTTCAACATTGTTGGATCTATCTGTATTCCTCTTTTACTAACCATATACCCCAAAAACACTCTGCATGATGCCCCAAATATGCATTTGGTGGGATTCAACTTGAGATTATATTAGTGGAGTCTAGATTAAAATTGCCCTAAGGCATGTAGGTGATCTTCTACTATTTCAGACTTGATTACCATGTCATCGACATATACCTCAACATCCTTATGTATCATGTCATGAAAGATTATGGTAGCCATTCGTTGGTAAGTCGCCCCTACATTCTTCAATCCAAAAGGTATAACCTGATAACAGTATATACCCCACTCAGTCACAAAAGCAGTCTTTTCTTTGTCAGGAGGATGGACTTGAATTTGGTTGTACCCCACATATAAATCAGTCAAGGAGACTACTTCATATCCGGCCATGTGATCAACTAACAAGTCAATATGAGGTAATGGAAAATCATCCTTGGAGCAAGCTTTGTTTAAATCCCAATAATCCACACACATCCTGACTTTCCCATCTTTCTTCAATACTGGAATAATGTTTGCTAACCAAGAAGGATACGTGATTGGCTTAATGAACCCATTACCTAATTCCTTGGTGACTTCTTCCTTGATCTTTAAGGATAACTCTGGCTTTAGTCATTGTAGCTTATGTTTGACGGGCTTTACATGCTCATAAGTAGGAATTTTATGAATAGCTATAGTTGGATCTAGCCCAATCATATCCTTGGGTTCCCAAGCAAAGCAATCTAAGAATTCTTGGATCATTTTACTCAAGTCGTCCCTATCATGACATAATGATGCAATGAATGTAGTTTTTAGTTTTTCATCTGTGCCAAAACTTATTGATTCTTTGCCATTTTTCATTTCATTTAATATTTCATTCAAATTGGATTCAAGACAAGGAAAGGGAAAGGAAACAGGAAGCATAAGATCATAAGAAGAAAACTTGAGCTTTTTATTATGAAAAAAAGAGTCGTTGTCCATTATTACATCGAAATTAAAAGAAATACCAAAATGTTTGACTACTGACTCAATGAGAAATTGGAATTAAAAGACTCTGACTCAGATTCTGACTCAAATGTGGACTTGAACTCGAATTCTGACTCAAACTCGGACTCTGGTTTGGATTTGGACTTGGGCCCTAACTCGGACTTGCCACCCTCTCCTTTCTTCTTGTACTACCAGTTGTCAGGTTGGGTTTAAGTTGTTTGGATGAATTTGGTTAAGTCAGCCACTTCTGCATCTCTTATCATGCAAATTTGCTCAAAAAGAGCAGCCTCCATATTATCTTCCTAATATTGTTCCAACATGAAAACTAGTTCATAGTCTTTTAAAGGAACCTGACATCAAAGAAGAGTTTAAAACTAGGGATTAGCTTCTTAGTAATGGGATAAACCCAAGGCTTTGGAAAATCACAGTATGAAAAATTCTCACCCTTTTTCACAAAGTATCTATTAAGTGTTTTGAAATAAAGGTGCATGGGCCAATCATATGACTCACCTTTCTTGAGGGTTGCCATTTTCTCTTCAGCCCTTTTCTCTACCTCAGCCAGATCTTCTTTTGTTGGTTTGTAACCAAGATCGAATGGTGGGTTAGCCACAGGGTACTCTTTGAACTAACTTACTCCTTGCTGTCTCTTGCTTAGTCCTAATCGAGGAAAATAATTTATTTTTCTCAACATATTAGCCACAGCAATATTTCCATAAGGATCGAAATCAAAAGGCACAAGCTTATGCTCTTTACCTCTTTATTTCTCTATGAATTATACTGTCTTAAAAGCAAAACCTGATAATGGCAGAGTTGGCAGCTCAGGCTGTATCTCCAGAATTGGCACGAAACTTGGGACCTCATTTTTCCCATACATATCCCTCTTAATAGTGACAATAGAAGATTCATAAGGAAATTTCAACATTTGATAGAGGGAAAAGGAGATAACTTTGGCCCGATGTATCTAGGGTCATCCAAAGAGGAGATTAAAGCATGCTGGTACGTTAATAACTTGAAATGGGATAGGATAAATGATAGGTCCAATGATGACATCCAAGGTAGCCACACCTAGGACCTCCCTTTTTGTGTTATCATACGCCCTTATAATCTGGTCAGAAGGTGTGAAGTCCGAAGATTCTAACCTCAAGCAACTTGCTACTTTTAATGGACAGACATTCAAAGTAGACCCATTATCTACCAATACCATAGGAACTGTTTTCCCCTGAGTAAGGACTGTTGTGTATAAGGCATGATTGTGGTTTAGCTCCCCTTTAGGCAGGTCATGATCATTAAAAGAGATGGAGGTAGCTTTTGTGGTGTTGGTGAGAGAGGCCACTAAAGTCTCAGGGGTGATATCTATGGGAGCTTGGCATTGGTTCAACGCCTTGCAAAGAGCTTGGCGATGAGAGTAAGATGATTGGATAATTTTCCAAATAGGTATGTTGGCTTGGGTCTTTTTAAGCTGCTTAAGGATAGGATCCTCATTAGGCTCAATGCTTCCTTTTATCTTTTCAGTAGGGGATGGGATAGATTACATAGACGGCTGGTCATCTTGTTGAGTAGGTGCTTGGTAGATCCTGCCACTCCTAGTTATAACATCAATCTCTTCCACAAGATTACTCAAATCCAAAACACAACAATATTCAGAAGCTGAACGAATCAAAGAGATAGGATCAACTTTGAGATTAGTGGTGGTGATGAGGTTAATTTGGTGGTTAGGGTGAGGATTGGTGGAAATGTTGGGTCTTGGTTTGGGAGGTATGATGTCCCCACTATCTATAAGATCTTAAACCTTATGCTTCAAAGTCTGACATATTTCTATTTTGTGGCTAGCCCCTTGGTGATACTCGTATTTTTCATTAGGATTGTGATTTGCAGAAAGTGGATAAGGAGGAGCTCTTGGTTCTAAGGGCTTGATCAACTTGGCTTATAAGGCTTTCTTGTATACCACAACCAGAGGAACCCCCAACTCAGTAAAGGACCTTCTTTCCAATCTTAATGGCTGATGACGAGAAGTAGTAGATATCTACCCTTGCTTCTTATTATTTAAGCAGTAACATTAGCTTGGTAAGGAGTACTCTTCTTGTATCTATTATGGGTGGTCTCATCTTTAATGTGGCCACTCTGGATCAAATCTTCTATTTTGGAGGTAGTGGCAATAAGGGCTTTAAAGCTCAGGAGGTATTGAGTAAGGAGATGATTTTGGTATACTGGCAAAGGTTGTTTACAATTATATCAACCTGCTCTTGCTCAGTTGGTCGATTCATCATTTAGGCTACTTTTTATCTCCACCTCGTAAGGAACAAGGAGAAAGATTCCTTTGGGTTCTACTTGGTAGTCTCTAGATCTCTTCTTGTGATATCCACTTCAATGTTATACTCATACTACTTAACAAATGTATTGCAGATATCATCTCAAGTCCTTTTTTTACTTATATCTAGGTCTAAAAACCATTTTATAGTAGTTCCAGTGAGAGATTGTTGAAACAATTGGGCAAAGAGCTCATTATCAACCCCTAAAGGAGCCATTGCCCCCACATACATCTTCAAGTGCGTCTTAGGGCATGTTGTCCCATTGAATCTATCCAGCATTGGCATTTTTAACTTTGGTAGAATTGTGGCATTAGGAAAGAGGGCTAAAGAACTAGCATCAATCACATCATCTTGTTTCTTATTGTTTTTGAGGATTTTTTCCATAGCTTCAAATTTTTCCATTAAGGCTTTAGTATTCACATGGGAAGAAAATTCCTCTCCTTAAAAAAGATTCAAAGGAGAAGGAGTGGCGAAATAAGTGACATTTGGTATTTGGGAAGTAATAGGTGATGGGGTAACATTTGGAATTAGGATAGAGGGTGAAATGATATTTGGAATGCAAAGGGCATCAATTATAGCCTTTCCTTTATCGGTCAAGTCAATAGGGATATTGGGGGAAAAAGAGGTATTTGCAGCAGCTTGGGTCATGCTAGGAATGGTTTGGATCAGTGTAGTATTTAGGCTAAGGCTGCCTCGAATCATCATAGCTTGAACCTCCTCCAAAATGGACTATCCCTGCTCTTTGAACTATGCTTGCTGAGCCTCCAAAACAGCTTGAAAATTCCTTTCTTGCTTTAAGAGAAGATTTGTTAAGAAAGAATTTAGTTGGGCTTCTTCCTCTGTACTAGTTGCATTCAGATCACTTTCTTTTAATCTTCTTGTTGCCTTGGCCATCTTAGGTACTTTGTGATAAGGAAAAAGGTAGATAAAATAAGTATAAGACCAAGGTAAATAGTAGGATGACAGACCTTTGGGCTAGCATTGGTGTTTTTAGGGATGGGTATTTTAGTGAACCATAGGCTTGGTGAGCTCTCCACTTGTTTCAAGGTTCTTGGATGATGAATGTATGCATGAATGTATGTGTGCATGAATGAAATGTCATTTCATGAATACAATAAGGCTTATTTTATGATACATACAACCTAAGGTCCAAGTTCTAAGTTCATTACATGAAAGGGCCAAGGTAGCTTGGTTTGGGATACCTGTCACACTAGAGCAGCGGTATACTTAACCACATGTGAATCAAAGAGCCTTGCGTGAGTCTAACAGTATGTGCATACTTGTTATACCTTTGAAAGGATCAAAGGATTCATCACGGGGTGGATGATTCCATTATCGGCGAATAAACCCAAGAAGGGTTACCCACTCAATGCTACTCACTATTCGTTGTTTTTTTAGAACTAGGTTGAATGGCAAAGAGCCTATGCAAGTGATACATACAAAGTTATAATTATATTAAAAGGCCAAACTTTTTTTAAACCAATTAGTAGTCTACTTATTTTTTCCTTTTATTATAAGAAGTTAGTCCCCAGTGGAGTCGCCAACTATGAGGCCTCGCCCAAGTACCGGTCCGCTAAAGGGAATCAAAATGCTCATTTGGGAAAGAATTCATAAGGAAGCCCTCAAGCTTATTTTGAAAATCATTTTAAAGTCGCCACCTTAATTTATTTTTATTTGGAAAAATATAAGGAAAAAACCCATTTGACTCCCATCATTACCCAAAGGAAAAAAGATCACTAGTCTCGAAACCAAAGAGGATTTGGGGATTAGGTTTTCAGTTTAACAAAATATATATGGCCAAGTAATATAAAAGTAACTTAAAATATATTTCATGAATAATTTAAGATGCATGGACAATTTATAGTATGTATGACCATTGATTCCAATAATAAATACAATTAATAGTCCAAAATAAAATTAACATTACAAAAAAAATTCCAAATATAGGGGATACCTCTTCTAGCCCTTATAGGTTCTAGGGAAGTCACACATTTCCCAAACTAATCCTAATAATAAAGCAAAGGAATAAACACAAAAGTAAGTGAAGAAGGTGATAGAGGGATAGTTGATTAATTTTAATTGGGTTCAATGCCTAGACTAAGTATGCCTACGTATCCCTTTGAATAGGAGTCAGAACCCACGCAGTTCTCCCTTCTTATGAAGAGGTTAGTTTAGCCTAGCCACTTTATCATGTTTTGATTGATTGATTAAAAAAGAGTTGAGTTAATTAATTAATTTAATTAATTACTGAGTTGATTAGCTAGCAACCTAGATGAATCAATTTAATTAACTAACTAAAAGAGACAATAACTAAATAGAAAGGAAAAGAAGATTACCTTACCCTTTCGCAGCTTGGGGACGTATGGCGAATGGAGCAGACGACTAGATCACAATTCCACCTTCTTCATGCAAGAGACACAAGCCTTTGGACCACCAGAATGCAACTTCACCCTCTCTACATGATGGACACGAGCCTTGGGCAATGAGCCTCGAACAGGCGGGCGAAAAGCCTTAAACTAATCGAGTAGGAATTAAGGAGAAACCACCCAACTTGCTTTGTAAAGCAAGGTGCAAAAGCAAAGCAATTTACTTGAAGTTAGTGCTTTTTAAGCCTCCAAGTCTGTGTGTTGAAGAGTAAAGAGATTATTTATATATAGGGGGAAGAATGGAGCATAGAGGCTGAAATTTCTAATGTAGGAGCAGAAACACGGTATAGTTGCCGCACAAGCCTATGTAGCACTGCAGAGGTCTCTGTTGCAGTGTCACAGAGGCTTTGCGGCACTGCAAGAGGCACTACAGCAATGTCAAAGAGCTGTGCGGCAACAGGCTCTGATTCGCCCATTCTGCCTGTTTTCACCCATTCTCGCTCGTTTCTCGTCTGTTTTCCATGATTCCAATTGCGTTGCACCCATTACTGAGTCCCCGATGATTTGATGATGATTTAAGAGTTTTGATGGATTCCTTTCTTGACTGAATAGTCTGTAATTCTGAGAGGTGCTGAATTAAGAGTTTACAGCCATACCATCTACCATGGAACCTCTACTATTCCTACAAATAATAGCTAATTTAGGCATGCTCGAAATAGGATGATAACTAGCATCAGTGTTTAACTAAACTACTAATGTAGGTGGAGGTTTCCATGAAGACACACCCTTAGAGCAATATGTTCATAAAGAAGTAGGAGGCTTGAGTTGCACGGCTAGATACTCATTATATAAACATTCTGCACGATCAATTGTAACTCTTGATCAGGTTGTTTATGCTAAAATACATTCATTTCTACTTAACCATATTGACCCACATAAGAATCTAGCAAAAATAGGAATGTTATAGTGATCATGGTCATCTAAAAATTCCATTGTATACTACCACTATTAAGTAAAGCTTTGTAAAAGCTTAGATTTGGGCAAAAACTTAATCTTGAAGTGAACCATACATCTCTTATATGAGGGCAAAAAAATAATAAGCATTTAAGGGATTCCATATTCAAGTGGCAAAGATCGCAAAACATATTATCTATAGCTTTCTTCTTATATAACGCCTCTTTTATGGCTAATGAATTACCACAAGCATGCCAAATAAATAATGAAATTTTAGGAGGAAGAGCCAACTTCCAGAAATTAATCCAGTCCTTTTTACTCATGTAGACTAAACTAAAGGCTTCATTTTGCTGATAATTTGTATCATTCAACTCAATCATTTTGTGGTAAGCAGATTTTACCGAGAAGACCCCTTTTCTATCCTAATTCCACACCTAAACATCTTTAGAATTTGGATGTCCAAATGGTGTTTTGAGGATGGCTGCTGCTTCCCCTAAAGAGAATAAAGAGTGAACTAAGTTTTAATTCCATCTATCACCATCTACCATAAGATCTTTAACATGAAAAAGAGAGTTACCAGCTAGCAGTGGTGTTTGAATTTTAAAATCCTACATTTTAGGTAAGCAAGGGTCTTCCCAAAGTCTCACATCTTAGCCATTTCCAACAATCAACCTTGCTTCTGCCTTGAGGAGTTCCCTAGCTGTTAATAGACTCCTCCAACCCCATGATGATTTATATCCTTGTTCTGCTGACCATAAATATGTAAAAGGAAAATACTTAGCTTTAATTTTCTTTGCCTATAAACACTCCAGATTTGTCAATAACCTCCAGGCTTGTTTTGATAACAAGGCTGAATTAAAAATTCAAGGTTGCAAAACCCTAAACCTCCAACCAGCTTGGATTTAAATATTTTCTCCCTTGATATAAATGAAATCCCTTTGTGCTCTTTATCTCCCCATTAAATTTGTGCCATGACTCCATTGAGCTTATGACATACACCCTGTGGTAACTTAAAACAAGACATAATATATGTTGAAAAAACTTGGAGGACAAATTTTACCATGGTACCTTTACCCTAATAAGACAACAGATGTCTTTTCCATGAACTAGCCTAATTCTTTATTTTGTCAATCATAAAATGACATGCCTCTTTCTTTATCATCCCTAATAAGTAGGGAGACCAAGATACGCATCACCCTAGATCATCTCCTTCATTCCCATTTGAGAGATCAGTTGCTTGTGCAAATCTATAAGTGTTCCTTTGCTGAAGAGGATTGATGATTTATGATGATTAATCCTTTAACCCGTTGCCTCTCCATATTTATAAAAAATTGATTGTAGTTTGTCCATCCCTTCCAATGTTGCTCTTCCAAACACCAAAGTCTCGTCTGTGAAGAGCATATGTGTCAAACATGGACTCCTTTTGGAAATTCTGATTCCATGAATTTTACCATCCTCTAGTGCATTATCTAACATCATAGAAAGAGTTTTAGAAATAAATAAAAATAGAAATGGTAAGAGCAGGTCACCTTGTCAGAGCCATCCTATTAGTCTAAATTGCTTCATTGGAACACTGTTTATAAGCATCGAAAAAGAAATTGTGGAGATGCATCATTCAAAGATCTAATTAAATTCCTCCTGAAATCCCATCTTCCTCATAATAGCATATAAAAAGTTCCACTCAACTTGATCATATACTTTAGGCATGTCAAGTTTAATAGCACAATGGTGAAAAGATTTCATCGAGGAATTTTGAAGATGATGAACCAGCTTATGCACAATAAGAACATTGTCCTAAATAAATCAGTTAGATATAAAAATAGATTGGCAATTATAAACAAGAGTACCCATCCAAGGCTTTAACCTAGACGTTAAAATTTTTGAAATAATTTTGTAGCTAAAATTATAGAGAGATATAGGTTGAAATTGTGTAATATGAGTTAGGAAAGGTACCTTAGGGAATCAAAGCAATATATATGAGGTTAACATCTGAAGGAAATCACCCATCTTCAAGAAATTTCAAGACCGTTCTGCATACATCAAGTCCAACTTCACTCTATGCATTTTGAAAAATGGACTTGGGGCTTGCAGACCCCTAAACTGAACACAACATTATGAATTTCTTGTTTTGTAGCTAGGGCTAATAAAGCTCCATTTATATCTAGCGAAACAACTTGCTTAACACTGGATAGAACTAGGTCAACACTAGAACTTCCTCATGAAGTATAGAGCTTCTAGAAAAAAATTAGTGACCAAATGCATAATTAATAGCCCTCTTACCCTAAGCCTATCTTCCTTAATCATTTTTAATTCTAACAATCATATTTTGTTGTTTCCTTTGAATTGCAATAGTACGAAAAAATTTTGTATTTTTGTCCCCTTAAGCGATTTTAATCTGGATCTCTAACACTAAAACCTCCCCTCCATTATCCAACAATGATCTAATTCCTCAAGCCACTTGCATTCTTGTTCTTTTTCTATCTCACTCATCAGTGATCTATAGAGCTGAACAATCTTTTTCTTCAAATTATTAATTCTCATTTTCGTATTTTGCACCTCATTTTTGTGCAATAATTTTAATGATGAAGCACAAGATTTCAACTTGTTATTAAGGAACTGCTTATCTATAATTTGTTACTCAAGTTTCTAAATATGGTTGATAACATTTTTCCAACTATGATGTTTAAGCCATTCAAACTCAAATTGAAAATCTCGAGGTCTTCGTCTGAACTCCATTTTCAATTGCAAAATCAAAGGCCTATGGTCCAAGCCTATCAATGGTTCATGTAATACCTAAGCTATTGTAAGGTTAACCTCCAATTGGCATTTGTAAACACACGGCCAAGCCTCATGGCTATGCTTTTATCTCCTTCTCTTTGTATAAATTGCCTTTGAACCCAATATGCAAAAGATCACAGTAATTCATCTAGCTTTGAAGCCTTGATACTGATTGCCCTACACTATTTTTCCTCCATGTTTCTCAAACCAGCTCACAATATCATTAAAATCCATCCCTTCCCCACCCCTCCACCCTCGGCGCACCCCCCCCCCTCCACAAGCCCATGCTTTATCAAAGTCCTATTTCAAAAGACTCCATTGGGAAAGAACTTCCTCTCATGTTCCTATTTGCGGATCATCATAAACAAAAGTTTGATACCATTCAAATGCTCTATCCTTGTGAGATGAAGTTTTTAGAGGATCCCAACACTTTAATTTTAATAAAATGCTTGCATCACAATAATAAAGTACTAGCTGTGTGAGTTGGTTCCACATAAAATGCCTTTTGAAAATCTAGCTTCCTTCTAATTTTTCCAAAAAAACTTATGTATTCCTTATTTTCGAGATGAATACAATTTGGGGATGATGTGTATGGATCAAATCCTTTAGAGCCCTAATTGTCAAGGGTTGCCCTATCCCCTGACAATTCCAAAATAGAAGATTCATGGCACTTGGGTGGCTTCGAGCGAGCCACCAGCGCCATTGGTAATGTCAGCATATCTTCATCTCCCGTTTGAACTTTCGTATAGCCATTTGTGAATACTCAAATTTGTACCCTTATGATCTAATCACAGCTTAATATCTGCTAAGATTAGTGTGCTATGTAGAGTTAGTACGAAAGTTCTAAATGGCTGACACTCAATTACAATCCTAAAGAATCAAACCAGACTCAAATCGAATAAAAACAAGCCAAAACAGGCTAAAATAGAATGGAACCGGATTGAACTAGTAGGAAACTAAACCAGGTAAGAAACTAGACCAGGCAGCATCCACTGAGAGCTGTCAAGTTGTGCGACGTCTTTAGCATGCCGCTAGACTGGCTTGCATGCTACCAGTGCAGCCAGGCCCTCTGAATTTTTTGTATCTTATCCCTCAGATATTTTGCTATAATTACCAGTTCATTTCTAGTCATTTTGTACAGTTTTCTAGACCTAAAAATCTCCAATTTCTCTCAATTTTCAAACCAAAATTATGTTTTTCTCAAAAATTAAGATTCCTTTCCATAAAATATTCCCATTTTCTTTATTAAAATTCTTTTAAAAATAATTTTGAATTTTTTTTTAATTTTTCAATTATTATTTTCTTCTCTAAACTTTTTGTGTAAGGTTTAATCTTGAGAGACTTTGATCCTCAAATCTTGTGAAACTAGTCTCATTCGTACAAAGGAAAAGAAGATCAAAAATATAATTCCGTCTTCTCTTTCTTTTTGAGATTCTAAAATCTAATTTAATAATCTCTCTCTTCTACCTTTCTTTAGGATCTAAAACCGACAAGATCTACTATTTTGTTAATTAAAATCTAAATTAATTAACAAAGCTCCAATCTTAAAATCAACCAAAACATGATAAATAAGGCTGAAACATAAAGTCCCTCTTTCACAAGAAAGAAGAACTGCATGGAGTTTGATTCTCATTCAAAGGGATATACAAGCGTGTTGCTCTAAGACATCAATTCTGCTAAAACTAACAACTTTCTTCCCCTTGTCTCCTTCTTCACATAGAATAGGTAAAATCATTTTTCTTTAATAAAATTAGTCCTTTTTATTTTCTTTTTCTTTCATTACCATTATTGTTTATTTGCCATATCATTCGTTACACGACTTATATTTGTCTCATGCACTATATTATAACTAATCATGCATACATAAAAAATAAAAAAAAATAAAAAAAAAACTCTTTTTATCTTAAAAGTTATTTTGCAATTCTAAGCCAATCTAAAATAACAAGTTTTCTCAAGTTGTTTATTACCAAAACCTAGTTTCCAAGCCCTCTTTGATCACTTATGGATTAGTGCTTTTCGTTTGCAAAAATTAATATAATCTCAGAGTCAAATTTGGGTTTTTTCTTTAATTTTCCAAAATAAAATAACATTAAAATGGCAACTCACTCTTTGCAATTTACAACTTTCAAATGCTATTTTTTAAACTTATAACAAGCTCCAATCATGATACTTTTCCCAAAAGTATTTCGATGCTCTAGCGCGGCCTCATACCATTCCCTTATTCAATCATATTCCTATCCAACTCTTGAATTCTTACTAAGGAAAATGTTCTTCTCACCATATTTTTAATTTCAATCTTTTAGTTGAATTAATTTCCACCAAAACTCCCTTTCTTACAATAGAATCAAAATTTGTAGCCATATTCAAGATATTTGAAAAATTAATTGCGTCCACCGCTTCAATTTTTCTAGATTTGTTTTTATTGTTGTCTCCTCCCTCTCCCCTTCCTTTACTTAAAATATAAAGTTTCTCAGCTAGGGCGGCTTTGAATCTAACTTGCTGATTGGGTTTGAGGAAAAATGGGCTTTTTTTTCTTGAGTATCCCTCCCATCCTACTCATGGGCCTTTCTACTACATTAGAATTGAAATTATAAGACTGGAAAGAAATGGGCAAGATTGGGTTCTCTTCTTAGCTCTTAAAGGCCCAATCCATATTTGAGAATTGTTTAAATGGGCTTCCTTCCACTACATCAAAAATATCTTTTTGAAAATTTTCTTGAAGTATAGTTACAGTAGAAAACTCCAGCGAATACAAAGCTCAAGGAACCAATACCATCTTTCGTTGTTCAATTTTGGAGCCCAACATAAATTCCTGACAATTAATGTCCTTATCATGATTAATTTCCCTCAAATGGCTTAGTTGGTTTAGAGTGGAGTAAGCCCATTGCATGGGCTCAACGTGTAATCATCATGCTCTTCTTCTTCTCTCTCTTTGCTAGGATGAGTGGATCCTGCTATATCCAATTTCAACTTACTACGATTAGTATTCAAAATAGAACAATCTGGAGAAATTTTGAGAAACTGAATACTTGCATTGTTAATGGCTTATTCTTCTTAATCCCTATGCTTCCCTTTGTTAGTTAACACAAGATTCATTGAGCACAAGACTCCTCCCCTTTCTTCTTTATCTCCATTTTTCCAAACTGCAGGTGGCCGTTGTTCTAAATGAGTTCTTGCCATTAATCATTGAATTCTTGCCATATCTCCCCCGTTAGAGCTCTCATGGCTGGTCTATAGCAAAGTGCCCCAATTTCTAAAGTAGCCCTATAAATCTCATTTTCTTTGTTTATGCAAGTTTTCAATGTATGGCCCAAAATACCATACAGATAACAAATATTCGATAATCTCTCATGCCGAAATTTAATCCAAACTGGTTTATCTTCTTTTTTATTCTAAAAACCCAAAGGAAATGATTCCTTAGTTTGCATAAAGGTGAGAGATTTTCTTCTTAAGTAAAGATCAATTTGGTGGTTTTGAAAGTACTCATTAGTGGTCATAATTGATGGAGTGTCAACATCACATCTACTCAGGCAATTACTGATAATTCTGAATTTTATCAAAGTTTTAGCAAAGACAATCATCACACTCACTCCTCTAATTTTATATCTTTTTTTTTGTGTTTTTATATACTCGTTTCATGCAATAAACCTTCACATTTATGTCAATTTCTATGTAGTGCATTATAATATATAGGAGATAGATCCTAATACGGAGTTGGGTATTGAAAAGTTAAAGCAAAAATAATCAAGTGGTAGATTTTTAGCCATTGCTTCTTTTATGATTTTATTTTTATCAACCATTACAATAGTTTTAGTGATTCCATGCTCATCACACTAATTGTTGTGCTCAAAATGAAAATGAATTTCGATCTCTAGCATATCATTAAGTGCTCTTTAATACTTGCCAGGCAGAAAATTAAAGGGCTCAGATGATGTGCCTAAATGACCACTCCATAACTTAAGTAAGATTATGATTTTAAAGAGTTAGAATTTCTAAAGAGTTTTAAGAATTGTGTTACATTAATTATAGAGAAAAAAAAAGTTATTTATAGATGCACCTTGTGATACGAATTGTTAAAATAGTAATGTATGTTATAACATCGGTATGGAGAAAGATTTCTAATGATAGAAGTTGAGTGGGACATAGATTTTCTGTTACCGAGTAGTACTAGGATTATGGAGAAAAAAAAGGCGTGGTTGTCGAAATATGTGTCTGCGAGTTTGGTTGAACCTTATATAAGTGAGTTCATAGCTAGCGTAGGATAGATAGTTCATATTGATATGTAACAATATACATATATACTTTAATAAATTTCAAGGACAACAGGTGTTCACATAAATATATTTAATTTAGTAATAAAAGAGCAAAAAGAAAAAGTAAGAAGAAGAAGAAGAATAAATGGCATGAGATTGAAATAGGAAAGAGAAAGAGGAGAGAGAATGATATAAGTTTTAATATTTTATAGAGAGAGAAAATAAAATAGAATTATATTTAGCTTTACCTAGCGAATAGGTTGTAAGTATTTTTATTGATATGAGTAAAAGTGATAGATCAATAAAGGGCAGAGTGTTTAAAAAGAGTATTAAAGGTGAGTGTCACTAGTAATTTTCTAAGTTACAATACAAAATGAAATTATTCATATTTCTTGTCATTAATTAATGTGAGATTAATGAATAAAAGCAAGTAAAACAATAGGATATTAAGAAACTTACAGAGATTAAGCAATGAAGGAGAATTAGAATATTTGAATGAAGTAGAATTATACAAATCGTATTATTTTCTATGAAACTAAAACAGAGTTTATATAGGGGCTAGTTCTAGCTAATAGAATCTTCTCTCCTAAGTAACTGCTACTAGCTCAGCAAGTTGCATAACAAACTTGTAACAAACTTGCCAGCTCATCAACCTTGGATATAGTGCTTAACTAATACAACTGCATATCTAATATACACAAGTTTTGTGCTGTTACATCCCCCCCTCAAGTTGGAGCTTGATGAAAATCACATAAGCCCAACTTGGATACTAAATATGAGAACTGAGGACTGGAAAGAGCTTTGGTAAACAGGTTAGCAATCTGGTCTTTGGTAGATATATGCAGAGGAACAACAAAACCTTCCTTATTTTTGTTTCTCAGTAGATGGCAGTCAATCTCCAAGTGCTTTGTGCGCTCATGAAAGACAGGTTTGGTTGTGATATGAATAGCAGCTTGATTATCACACCAAACTTGATGGGAAGAGAAATAGAAACCTTAAAGTCCTGCAACAAATATGTGAGCCATTGAAGCTCACAAACAGTAGTGGCAAGGCTACGATATTCGGCCTCAGCTGAAGAACGGGAAATGGTGGGTTGCTTTTTAGTTTTCCATGAAAGTAAGGCATCTCCTAGATAAATACAATATCGGGTAAGGGATTTTCGAGAATCTGGGCAAGAAGCCCAGTCAGCATCACTATAGGCTTGAAGAGTAAAGGTGTTGGAAACATAATAGAACAAGCCTTTTAAAGGAGACCCTTTGATATACCTGAGTAAATGAACAGTAGTGTCCCAATGTAATTGGCATGGATTACTCATAAATTAGCTCAATTGTTGTGTGGCAAATGCAATATCAGGTCTAGTCATGTTGAGATAAAGTAATCTTCTAATGAGCCGTCGATACTTTTCTGGTTCAAGAAGAGGAGAACCAGGAGCAGAAACCAATTTAATGCCTTTTGGAAATGGGGTAGAGACGGGCTTAACACCCAATAATCCAGCATCAGAGATAATGTCCAAGGCCTATTTACACTGGTTAATATAAGTTCCTCCTGAGCAACGAGCAATTTCAATTCCTAAGAAGTATTTTGCATACCCTATGTCTTTTATAGTGAATGCAGAATGTAAAGATTGTTTGACAAAAAGAATTTGAGACTCATCAGTACCCGTGAGAAGAACATCATCAACATACACTAATAACCCAGTGAAGGAATGAGAGGAATGCTGAAGGAACAAACAATTATCATGTTGGGACTGAGAAAATCCCAAAGCATTCAACTGATTACAAAATTCAGTGTTCCATTGACGGGAGGCCTGTTTGAGGCCATATAAAGAGCGTAGAAGCTTGCAAACTTGACCGGGTTTGGCTTTATCATAACCTTGAGGCACTGTCATATAAACTTCCTCCTCTAGATACCCATGGAAAAAAGCATTATTAATATCAATTTGATGTAAGGGCTAGGAATTAGCAGATGCAAGTGCCAAAAATAACCTGACTGTAACAAGTTTAGCCACAGGTGAGAAGCTGTCAACATAATCAATGCCATAAATCTGATCATAACCTTTAGCCACAAAACAGGCTTTAAGTCTATCAACTGTACCATTAGCATTTAATTTGGTCTTATAGACCCATTTACAACCAATTGGTTGTTTACCAGGAGGTAAAGAACATATGTCCCATGTATGATTTTTGTCAACTGCTTGGAGTTCTAGTTGCATGGCATCTACCCATTCAGGTTGCTTAGATGCTTGATTATAAGAACGTGGTTCTTGAATTGCAGACACATTATTGAGAAAATGCATATATGCAGGGTGAAATGAGGGTGATTGATGAAAGGGAAAAGTGGGAGGTATATAAGGTGAAGAAAGAGGAGTAGTAAAATTAATCGAATTATTTGTAGGGACAGTAAAGGAAGAAGAAGAAGAAGTATCAGTATATGTAAGAGAAGTGATAAAATCATTCATCCAAAGAGGTTTAGATCGTAATAAAGTACTGTGCCTTGTATTGGGTAAGGGTGCAGTAGACGATGTAGGAACATTAGAATGAGGAGAAGTATTAGAAGAGGAAGAAGAATTATTTGTAGTAGGAAGTGAAACGATATCAGTGGAAGAAGATATAGGAAATGAAGAATTAGAAGTAGAAGGAGAATTAGAAGTAGATTGATCAAGAAGAGTAGGATGAGTAGGAGAAACAAAATCAGTATTGGGAGTACAAGTAGTATCATGAATATCAAGAAAAGGAATAGGAAGAGGTGTATGTGTAGACAAATCAATAGAGGATTGAAATGGGAAGATAGACTCATAGAATTGAACATCTCTAGAAACAATGATTTTATTATCATCAATATTATACAATTTAAAAGCTTTTTGGCTAGAATTAAAACCCAGGAAAACACATTTAAAGGCACGAGATGAAAACTTATCTTTAAATGGTTGAGCGTTGGTAGCATAGCACAAACAACCAAAGCATTTTGTAAAGGAATAATTGGGTGGTTTATTGTATAAAAGAGAAAAAGGTGTTTGCTAGTTCAATATAGAAGATGGTAGTTTATTTATGATATGTGTAGCCATGAGAATAGAGAAAGGCCAGAATTTCAAAGGTAAAGCAGACTGAAACATCAAGGCTATTGCAGTTTGAAGCAAGTGTTTATGCTTGCGTTCAACCACACCATTTTGTTGAGGTGTGTAAACATAAGATCGTTGATGCAAGATACTGTGATGTTTAAACAAAGATTGACATTGAACATTGAGAAATTCAGTACCATTGTCTGTACGAATTGATTTGACAGAGTTGTTAAATTAGGTTTGGATCATTTTGAAAAATTCTTGAAGGGTATTAGGAGTTTGATCTTTACTAGTAAGTACAAAAGTCCAGGTTGCTCTGGAATGGTCATCAACAATGGTAAGTATATAATTAGTTGGAATAATGGATGATTGTTTGTAGGGTCCCCAAATTTCGACATGGATTAGATCAAAAGGGTGAGTTGAATGAGTTTCACTGATTTGGAAAGGAAGTCGTTGCTATTTGGCTTTATGACACACATCACAAGCAGAAAAATTATTTTTAGCATTAGGTGGAACAGATAAAAAAGGTAAGTGTTTCATTGCAGTGATGGACGCGTGTCCCAATCTAAAATGCCATAATTGAAAATCTGAATTAACAGAAGATGGTAAAGTAGAAACATTAGAGGAATCTTTATTACTATGTAGAGATTGAGTACATTGAGAGACATATTGATCTTCATATGGTTCAGTGATATTATTTAATTGCTCAGTAGTATTAAAAGAGGTAAAATCTAAAATGTATAGATTGCCTAAAACTTTCCCAATAGCCAAGACAGCATTATTCTGCAGGTCCTGTAAAATACAATAGGCACAAAAGAAAGTGAATTTTAACAAGGAAGAGTTGAGAAGCTTGTGAACAGATAGAAGATTGAATTTAAAGGTAGAAATATGCAATACACCTGTGAGACACAAGTTATTTGGCAAGTGCACAGTACCAGTATGTGAGACAAATTTTATTGATCCATCGGGTAGGTAGACAGGAGTAATTTGAGAGATTGGTGTAGGATTAGTGAGTAATTTGATATTTGTGCATATATGAGATGAAGCTCCTGTGTCTATGATCCACGCACCCTGTTCTATATAATCAAGGACATTAAAAGCAATTGGATGGGAAATAGATACCATACCTGCAAAATCTCCCAGATGAGCAAAATT
Organism: Reutealis trisperma; assembly: GCA_947687605.1. Lineage (NCBI taxonomy): Eukaryota > Viridiplantae > Streptophyta > Magnoliopsida > Malpighiales > Euphorbiaceae > Reutealis > Reutealis trisperma. The sequence goes on from CANTUT010000672.1 coordinate 367,987, forward strand.
GATTTGGCTACTGTCCACTTGCAACTTATCCTTCACAATCTTCATTACTTCATTCTGAACCAATTCATTCAAAGTCAATGTTTGGATAGTAGCAGCATGTTCTGGTATTGTAGGAGAACCATATTGCAAAGGTGTACTTGCCATATGAACCAGATTCTTTCCTGTGCCATGAACTCGTTCTTTGTAATCTTTGAACCACTCAGGATATCCATAAAGTTTGAAACAAGCCTCTTTAGTATGTCCTCCTCTATTACAATAATCACAATAACAATTCTTCTTGTCAGCTGGTGCAAACCTTTTAGGATTATTTCTGTTTATGCCTCTGAAAAATGGATTAGATCTTATCATCATTGCAGTATTATCAGTAATTTCAAAATTAACAGACATAGATCCTTTGATATTCATAGCCACATTATCCATTGGCTCATTGAAAGTCACATGTACTTCCTTTTGTTTTTCCACACGTAATAGCGCTGAATATGCCTTATTGACTGAAGGCAATGGATCCATCACAAGGATTTGATCTTTAGTATGGTCATATACATCCTTTAATCCCATGAGAAATTGCATCAGTTTATTGAAAGTGGCCAAATCTGTAACTTCCTTGGACGCTTCACATGTACATTGAGGGAGAGGCATTAAGCAAGCTAGCTCATCCCATAATTTTTTGAGTTTAGTATAATACTGTGCAATGGTCATTGAACCTTGTGTAATGGAATTGATTTCTCTCTGAATCTGGTACAGTAAAGGTCCATTTGACTCACCATATCTCTCCTCCAACTCTAATCACAATTCTCTAATGGAAGTTGCATACAAAAAAGCATCAACAATACCCTTAGAAATCGAGTTTAATATCCAAGATAGCACCATGCAATCAACTCTTATCCACTGCTCATAATCAACAGAATCTTTCTCAGGTTTTTCACATTTTCCATTGATAAATCCCAATTTCATTTTAGCTCCCAAAGCTATCTTAACAGATCTATTCCAGGGCAAAAAATCCTTCTTAGTTAATGGTGAAGTAACTAAAACCATTCCTGGATGATCAGAAGGATGAAGGTACAAAGGATCACCATTAGCTCCATAACTCAACTCTTTCACAGCATTCTGTGCTACTGCTCTATCTTCAGTATTAGCATTCTCAGCCATCATCACTTACTAAGAATCAGATTACAAGCTATGAAGATGTAAAACTGGATCTTATTGCACTGATACCATGAATAAAAGCAAGTAAAACAATAGGATATTAAGAAACTTACAGAGATTAAGCAATGAAGGAGAATTAGAATATTTGAATGAAATAGAATTATACAAATCGTATTATTTTCTATGAAACTAAAACAGAGTTTATATAGAGGCTAGTTCTAGCTACTAGAATCTTCTCTCCTAACTAACTGCTACTAGCTCAGCAAGTTGCATAACAAACTTGCCAGCTCATCAACCTTGGATATAGTGCTTAACTAATACAGCTGCATATCTAATATACACGAGTTTTGTGCTGTTACAATTAATAACATTCATTTAATATATAAGTTCTATAAGGTTAACCAATTTTAATATATGATTTATTTTAAAAATTGAGGTTAAAAACGGAAATAAGTTAAATTACTCATAGGTAATTTAGATTTTAACTTACAGAAATACAAATTGTTAAACTCGAATTTGAGTATATTAAATTTATTCTAATTTTATTTGAATATTACTAAATTAATTTACCTTTTATAATTGAATGTACTATCAGTATTTTGAAAATCAATTTCAATTGAATTTGAGCTAAAAAAAAAAAGAAAAATTGATATGTTTTTGGTCTAGAAACATTTTGATTGATTGAATTCTTTCTCAATTGTCAAGTCAGTATCAGGGTGCAAGCTTTTTTTATTTTTATGAATGTGATCAGTGAGTAAAAGATTGTAAAGAAAAGTTGTGATCATGAATTAAAGATGCTATAAAAAGAAAACCAAGTTTCTTGTCTTACAGCAAAACGCGCCAAGAGACCATTTAAAGTTGCGTGAAATGACTGGTCGTAGGGGCGCACTAATGATGTCTTCCGTCTTGACAATTATTGAAGTTCGATATATACTGGATAGTTTCACAAACATTATAATCTGGTGGTTACTATGGCTAACCAGAGAATTATAGGTATTTGTGGATTAGTGGTTAAGCTTGTCTTATTACTATGGCTAACCAAAGAATTAGCAGCAGTGGCATCATCATCTCTTGCGATGCCTAACTGCAGTGATACTTGTGGTAACATAAAGATTCCCTTTCCCTTCGGAATAGGAAAGGAGTGTTCAATAAACGAATATTTTGCTGTGAATTGCAGTCATTCGGACAATTCATCAAACACTTGGAAGGCCATTTTAAGAAATGTGAAACCAGAGCTCCAACTGCTTCGCATCTCACTACAAGGTTTAGCTAGTGTAAAAAGTCCTGTATTCTCTTTGAAAAATTGCAGCGATTACGGTAATGGTGAATTTTTAACCATAGATCTTTCAAGCAGTCCATTTTACGTCTCAGAAATCTACAACAGCTTCACTTCCACCGCTTGTCATGCCCTTGCTTATATGCAATTAAATGATGAATATATTGGTGGGTGCTTCACAGTTTGTGATAATGATAATCGAATACTGCTTAATGGTTGCTATGGCCGGAATTGTTGTCAAACTGCAATTCCACCAGCACTCGACCGCTTCAATATCTCTATAGAATTACCAGGTCCGCTCGAAAACTCGGAACGGTGTGATAAGCAAGCTTTTATGATGGAGCATTCTACGGACAAAGAGGAAGTTCCAGAAGAAGGAGAATTAAGCAAAGTCGGTTCTGTGCTAAATTGGGGCCAACCCGTGGGGATCTGTAGATTGAAAAAGAGTTCGACCAAGTTTTGCAGTGAGAATGGTTATTGCTGGACCAACTTGAGTGCAATTCATCTTTGCGTTTGCGCCGCAGCCCTTGACGATACTGACATCAGCTATGTTTCTAGTGGATGTCAAGGTACTAAAAATGCATTTATTTATTATATCATATAAATCTTTATTGCCAATTTCATTCTTAGTAGGCTGATAGCTCTCTATATAAATAAACGTAAACAAGTAAAACTATTCGAATTTAGCGTGCAAAATATTTTTCATATTACAATATTTAATTTGAGTAGCCCATGAGCTTAAAATATATATACATATATATATATATATATATAAAAGAGAAAGAGATAATTTACAAGCATATTAAAGTATAGTTTAATTATAAGTGAATATTTAGTCTAATCAATAAACACATGTTTGATTTTTCTCTCCACTAAAAAATATTAATAATTTACAATTTGAGCATAAGTTGGTTTAAATATTTTATCTAAATTTTTATTGGTAATTGAGCATAATCAATCACTAAATTGACCAACTCTCCTTAAGGGCGGACACAGGCTCAGGTCAGCCTACAATTTATATATATATATATACCAATTAAATTTATAGACTATATTATATCATTTTCTTTATACTCTCAGTCTACTCCTATTGTGAATTGGTATGATATTGTGAAAGACAAACATATGGTTGTTTCATTAATTATCATTATGCAAATTGTTAGATGTGGATAAAAGTTGTGATATGCATAACAAGAATAGCTGTACGCTACTTTGTTTGAATTCACCCAAAAACAAGAAGTGCTCTTCATGTCCGGACGGCTATGTTGAACTAAAAACTTCCAATGGTTATCTATCACAAAAAGGTTCCTTAGCATGCGCAATGTATCTAGATGAACCTCCTCGCAGAAAGGCTCGTGTTATTGTTCTAGGTATGTATAGGATCATTTTTTATTCCACTCTTTGATTATTTATTATGTGATTAATCTCATAATTCTTTTCTCTTTTATATGGTCCAATCTCGGTTAATAGACCAAGTGTAAACAGAGGGCTCTACGTGGTCCCTTAATGGTCCTTACCCTTCTCCTCTTCTTATCTCTCTCTTCTCTTCTCTTCTTAGTATAAAGTAAAATTTTTTTTTTTGTACTGCAATTACATTTCTTTTCAATTTTTCATAAGCAAAATATCACTGGTGTTTTATCTGCAGGTTGCAGTGCAGGCGTTGGAATGATCCTTCTAGTTTTGGCAATTCTATTATTGTACAAAGTAATACAAAGGAGAGAAAAAAAGCTGTTGAAACAAAAGTTCTTCAAAAGGAATGGTGGTTTGTTATTACGACAACAATCTTCAAGCAAAGGTAGTATTGAGAAAACAAAAATGTTTCCTTCAGTAGAATTGGAGAAGGCTACTGATCATTATAACGAGAATCGAATCCTTGGACATGGCGGTCAAGGTACTGTTTATAAAGGAATGTTAGCTGATGGAACAATTGTTGCCATCAAAAGGTCGAAACAGGTAGACAAAGACAAGATCGAGCAATTTATAAACGAGGTTGTGATTTTGTCACAGATTAACCATAGAAATGTGGTTAAGTTATTAGGTTGTTGTTTGGAAACAGAAGTACCTCTACTAGTTTACGAGCTCGTATCTAATGGAACACTTTTTGAACATTTACATGACCAAAAAGTAGATTTTCCCATCACATGGGAACTGCGATTGCGAATTGCTGCAGAAGTTGCAGATGCATTATCTTATCTACATTCAGCAGCCTCTCTGCCTATTTATCACAGAGATATCAAGTCTACAAATATTCTTTTGGATAAAAACTACAGAGCAAAATTGTCTGATTTTGGGATTTCAAAAACAATTGATGTTGATCAAACGCATGTGACAACTCATGTACAAGGCACATTTGGATACTTAGATCCAGAGTATTTTCGATCTAATCAATTTACGGAGAAAAGTGATGTTTATAGTTTCGGAGTTGTTCTTGTTGAGCTATTAACTGGCCAAAAACCTGTATCTACAACAGAATCTCTGCACAAACAAAGCTTAGTAATGTGTTTTTTAGTTGCAATGGAGGAGAATCGAGTATTCGAAATTCTTGATGCTCGAGTTAAAAATGAGGGCAAAGAAGAACAAATCGAAGCAGTTGCAAAGCTTGCGAAAAGATGCTTGAACTTGAATGGAAAAAAGAGACCTACAATGAAAGAAGTTGCTATGGTGTTAGAGGAGATTAGAGAACCTTATAAGAAGGTTTATGCTAGTCAACAAAGCTATGAAGAAGTTGATTCTGATGAGGAAGATATTATTAGGCGTGTGGATAATGCTTCGTCTTCAACTACATCATGTTTGGATACTAGAACTTTATCTTCCAATTTTGAAACTCTATTTTCTAATACTAGCTAATTAGGAGTTTCAGATGTTGTAAGAAATGTGAAACACAAGAGCAATCATATTTGGAATAAAATTTGAATATTTCCTAGCTAGTTGTATATTGTACATGCTTCTTGTGTTCTCAAGAAACTTGTTCCTTTATTTTTATTATTTTTTCCTTTTAATATTTTTTTAGATAAATTGCAACTAGTCAACCATCGCCATTTATAATTTATCTTGCTAAAAATCATTAGACCTTTTTTTTTTTTTTTAACGTTGAGGAAGGGGAATAGGGAATTCCAACATGAATTTATTACCTAGGTTATATATGTATATATGCACTAAGCAATAAATTATACCTAGGCGTGTAAACTTATTAGACTTGTTGAAATCATTCATTGTAAAAGTTGTAAAGTCAACCATTTTTAGTACATGATTTATTTTAAAAGATGATATTGAAAATGTAAATATGTTAAATCACTCGTAAAATTACTCATATTTGAGATGATACCACAGCATTTCTTAAGTGTTTGAGCGAGAGTGTTTAGCTCTATTTTTATTTTGGCAAACCATTGCCAATGTGATAGGAAGATCTAGAGTTGGACTTCAAATAGTGACCAGCTTGTTGTTAAGTAACCTTTTAGAGGTCAACCTCCCAATAATTGACAGAGAGATTGCTCTGCTCAGCTAAGCCTCTTCCTTGAAATGAAGGATAACATGTATTTATGTTGTTTCTCGCTGTGGGGATTGAAAAGGATAGAATGCATGGTGGTAATTGATGAGATTGGGCCACATCATTTTGTAGTTGGATAGGGTAATGATGTTTTTGTGTTGGTTGTTATGGAGTCTTGTGCTAAGACTATTGAATTTCATTTCCCAAAGTGGCAAGGATTGCGCGTTAGATGAGCTTATAAGGAGTTGTCAAAGATGACTTCCCTTGTAAGTTAAGTGGGATTATCCTCTAACAAGGCAAGGTGCCTACTAGTGTGTAAATAACCTTAAGGTTGTAGTGCACCTAGGATAAATATATTAAATCATATTATACAATACACACACACACATATATATGTGTGTGTGTACACACGCATATATATATATATATATATATATATATATATATATATATATATATATATATATATATATATATATATATATATATATATATATATATATATATATATATATATATATATATATATATATATATCTGTGTGTGTACACACACACACATATATATGTGTATGTGTGTATATGTATATATATATATATGTGTGTGTGTGTGTGTGTGGATACAGATATGTGTATAAACACACACACACACACGCACACACATATATATATATAGATATACACATACATACATATATTTGTGTGTGTGTAATAACCTGAATTTTTATTTATTTTATAAAATCTTATTTTTGTATGAAAATATTGCTATTTACTTATATTTGATAAAGTGTACTTGAAATTTTCTTTTTTATTGAAATTTAGATTTTTATGATTTAAAAATTATATTATTAACTATAATTCTATCTAAATGTTAAAATATGTGAATTTAATTGAATGAAACATTTGTATTTATTTAATTGTGAAAATATCATTGTTTGTTATTTTGAGGAAAATTATTTATTAAATCAAATTTTATTTTTTAATCCTATTGATATAAGTATTATTATTATTATTATTATTATTATAAAAAAGGGCTACTTTCTTCTCATTTGTTGTTTTCTTTCCCAATTAAGTTGCAGAAATGTGAGAGAGAGAGAGAGAGAGAGAGAGAGAGAGAGAGAGAAGTCGAAGCTGGGCTCCAATATGCTAGCCTCCAACTGTGGTCGCTCACACCACCGACATCACTATGAAAGTAGCATTAGTTAGGTCACAAATCGCCATTGGAGGAAGAAGAATGCGCTGTGCATAATCTTTTTGGTGACTTGATTTTTGATTATAATTCTGGTCCATTTCGGCCACTATTTTCAACAAACTTGGTACCATTTTAAAGTCCATGATCTTAGGTGCATTTAACACCTATTTTGACTAGTGAAGAGGCTCGACATCGCAGGAATCAAGAAGATAAGATTTGGCCTTACACGTCCTTTGAGACATTTTTCGGTGAATCTATGGCAAATGAGCTGACACTACTGGCATTTCTAGAACTAACATCATGCGATCTATCAGACGGTGTAAAGATCGTCGATGGTGGCACATCGCCAGCTAGTCACTAGCGAGTGAGTCCCATGCACAATCGATGATCTAGGAACTCCAATAGGCCACATTTTATGCATATATTACGATTTTAAAGTTAGTTTGTGAAGATTTGAGTCCTGTAAGTCAACAACGCTAGTTTATCAACTTGTTTTAGTAAATTTATAATTTGAGAACTTTATAAATTAATTGGGACTAGTTATGATAATAAATTATTTGGATGTTATTTGAATTTAATTGGTTTATGCATTAATTAGTATGAATTTAATAATACAAGTTTATTTAGATGTTTCCTTTAATATGTAATTTTATAATGACTCTAAATAGGTATAAGTGAATTTAATAGATTATTGAGCTAATTGATGAGTTGAGTTTGACTATGATTGATAATTTGAAATTGTGGTATTATTTTAGAGTTGGAGATCCAAGAGGGGCTGTATATGTGTTTGCTTGTTGTGAGTTTTAATGACAGAAAAATTGAAGTGTTATCTATTTGTTGCAATGGGATAATCTCTTAGTTATAGGTATAGCCTTATAGGTAAGTCATTCTTATTTTAATAATCTTGTTTGTTATATAGTGTTTATATTTCAGGCATTCTTCTAGTCATCAGATGTTGCACTCCAAAATGAGTGCTAGTTGGATGTTTCGTAAAGTTTGTGAGTGATACTATCTAAATATTTTCTTATTTTTCATGCCTCTGCATTTATTTTATGTATATGTATATATATTTTTATACACTATTATCGCATAGAAGCATCTGAGCATTTGACTGTGATTGGTGAACTAATAATTGTTGTTGCATATTACTTGTGGTTGATAGATAGGATCAGGATGACACAGTGCCACTTAGAAATATGAATATGATTATAATGATTGGAATAAGATGAACTAGGACTGGTGTATGACAGTTGGAGGTCAGCTCATCGTCTACCACTATCAATCAGGTTAGCGCTACTAAGATGGCTGCAGTCCTAGTATTGTATTAAGCGATAGTATTTGATTAAGAGAGCCAGGATAGAGGGATCGGCTTCCCATATTGAGGTTTGGCATAGTATTATGGACTGTATTGCATCTTTGTATGATTACGTAATTAATTGTCTCTGTGATATGTTGCATCATCATGTGTGATAGTGAACTTATATAAGACATCAGGTTGGTATATTATTTAGTATCATTCATTGAGTCAAACGCTCGTTCCTGTTCAATAAAATTTTTCAAGTTGTGGTATGAGCTCATGAAGAAATTTTAGTTGAGTTATTCTGCCTTTCATTCTTTGGCAGTGTATTGTAATTACTTATTTAGTTATGTAAATATTATTAGTATTATTTGAATTATTATTTTAGAACTCTGTAATATTATCTTTGTTATCTGTAACTTTATTTTTATTCATCAGTTGTATAGTTTCCTTTAAGTTAATGAGTTGTTTTATTAAGTAGGAACTAATTAAATGATATTTGATATTTTGAGATGATAGATATATTAGTCCATAACGACATTGAATTGATTTGATGTTTGGTAATTCTGCTTAAGTTGTGGGCCCATAGCCCTATCTGTGTTAGTTATAGTTGTTTTATTGTTAGTTGTCGTTTAGTAAGTTATTGTTGCGCGATTTCTGCAAGTGCACAGATCATTTATAAGTAATAAAGTGATGAGTGAGTATCGTTCCCACGAGAAAGGGTTTGTTAAGTACCAATTTTAATATTACTCTATTATTTAGAAATTCAATTATGAGATTTTATGTTTTAAGCTAAAGTGAAATTTAAGTAAATAAATGATGATAAATATGAAAATAAGATTAAAAGTCTAGGATTTAGAATTCATCAATTGATCACATATGATTTCTTTATAATTTTTAGATTGATTATTTTTGCTAGAATTAATGATTAGATTTTCCTAAATTATATGATGTTCTCTCTCAAGATACAACATGTGTGTTCATATTAACCTTACGTCTACTCTCGTGATCATAAGCAATTAACACAAACCCATTAAGTTTTATGGAAATCCTTTTAAAAATCACAAAGGAGTATTCTTATCTCTAAACAATACATTTCCTAGGTCAATTATCCTAATGAACTAATATTATGCTTCCACTCTCACTACTTCACACAATATCTTAAATCATGCAATTAATGGCCAGTTAATTACAAGCATTAAGTTCTAAGATAAAAGATTAATTCCAACAATAAAATCTAATCAATTAAATATAAATAATCATATGCAAATCAAAAGATTACATCTAAATCCTACAAAATAAAATTAGCTATTCATAATTAAAAGAGAAGAAACAATTAAATTAACAATAAAAATAATAAAAATAATAATAACTTATAATTAAATTCAAAAATAGAGTTTAGAGAGAACTTGTTTTGGGATACAATCTTTGATGAACTCAAGCTTCCAAAAATTCATCCTTTTGATCAAAAAATAAAAAAAAAATAAAACAAATCTACTCTAAAAAAGCATATGAAAATCTCTCTACATATTTTTTTTTATGGATTTTCTTGATGCTATTTTCCTTTGCCAAGCATGGTATTTATAGGCATGTTTGGTGGAAGAATTCAAATTCCATTAAAATTTTTACATCAAAAATTCAACATTGATAGTTAGGTTGGCTACCAACTATTGAATTTTTACATCAAAAATTCAACAATAGTCAGGTTGGCCACCAACCATTGAATTTTGGCTACCAACCATTGAATTTATTTCTTATGGATTGAAAACTTGAATCATTGTTTGCATCATTATTTTTATGACATCACCGTCTGCATCATTTATTTTATTGCATCATTGTGAAATCATTTTGATCTGCAAAAATAAAATAAAAATACTTAAAATATGTTATAATTTTTTTATAAATTGTAGAACTATTTATTTCTAAAAATAAATAATAATATTATTGCATTATCGAGAATTGAACTAAAATTTAAGTTTAAACAAATAAAATAACTCTAAAAATATAGAGTTATCAGTTATCAGGTTTACTACAGGCATTAGTAGCATATGCATCACTCGTATCTTAGTGCCAGTCAAATGCCCTTGGGTTTGGATCATGAAAGTATGTGTAATGACAGAGTTGCTGTAGGTGCTATAATTTTGTTGCTTCTTTTAATTACAGTCAATTGTCTACTTTTTGTTGAGATAGATTTACATGGTAGTAGAGCAAAATTCAGCACACAGCTTAAACCTTATTCTCTATTGTGAAAATCTGAGGTTTGACCTCAGATTTGGGTTATCTCAATTGATTATTCTTTTTGCTTTTTTTCTTGTTTTGCTTAGCGCTTTGGATCTCAATTTCTCTTGGGATCATAGAAGAATGAGCATTTGGTCATCAAGCTTGATGGTAAAAATTATTTCATTTGAAGATTTCACTTTCAATTTTTTGTAGAAGAATATGACTTGTGGGGCTTGGTTGATGGCATAAATAAACAACCTAATGCTTCTAACGTTAAAGAGACTCAACAATGGAGGATGAATAATGCAAAAATTATGTCTTGGATCTGGGTTAAGTGGATATAAGCATTGGAATACCAAGGTGTGAGTTTTGCATAACAAAGGAGATGTGGGAATATGGAAAAGATGTATCGACAATCAAATTATGGGAGGAAAATTCATATTGAAAAAAGATATTTTCAAGTATAGCTAATGGGAGCAAAATATACAAGAATGACTTAATATCAACTTGTAAGTCTATGTAGTGTGGCTGAAGCTTGATGTCTTGGGAATCTCAAAACCATATATGAAGATATGAAAGTAATGCAAATCTTAATAAAGCTGTGGCCAAATTATAAAGTTGCTCAAGCTAATATACTAAATCATTTTGTAGTACCTAGCATGGATAAAATCTTAAGAGAACTCTTGTGAGAGGAGACTAGAATTGTCACATAAATTAGCTTGGAAATTAAAGGAAAGATATTGAATCAGTATTTTTGCTAAACCAGCAACCAATAGAACACCAGTAATGAAAGACCTATCCAAAATGCAACATTTTGAATGCAAGGAGTTTGGTCATGTAACTTCCATTGCAAGAAAGCAATTACTGTGTATTTTGCAAGAAAATGGGACTAAATGTCAAGAACTCCAACAAAAAGGAAACAATCAAAGGAAGAACAATTACCATACTTATAAGTTACTGCTACTATTATTAGTTTCATTGGATGAATCTGATTTTGTTACGAAGCTCAATGCTATTCCCTAAATATTATTAATAAGGTTGGTTTGATAGGAAATCAAGTGACACCAATCTCTTATGAAATTCAACAACTGGTGTAAAACTCTATATCCTCAGCTATTTCCTTTGTATTTTTTGCGATTGGCTTGTCTAGAAAAAAAAATTCTCACTTATTTATTAAAATCAATTCTTTTTGTAATTTACCTTATTAATCATCTTCCATCATCCATTCTTACTAATAAATCCCCTTATTTTGCATTATTTTATAGATTGCTTGATTGTTCTAGATTGTTTTTTTTTTTTTTTTTTTTTTGTACATCTTCCAACTCATGAGAAAACAAAATTATCAAAATAGTAGGATATAGCAACAATCAGAAGGGTTTCTTATCCTATGATCCAAT